>CM067514.1:13382342-13569842 GCA_034509495.1 Acestrorhynchus altus | reverse complement strand
TCAGAGTGAATCTATTTGAATGTGTGAATGAAAGCAGTGACCTTAGACGTTAGCCGTTAGTGTCCAGCAGCAGTGCTGCAATCTGCAAAATAAAATCACACTCACGCACGCAGGCATACGCATTCACAAACTGCTCTGACTGTAAAGGATAAGAGAATGATAGAGCAGAGCTCAGACTAGAGCTGAACTACATGTTGAGAATAATTTTATTGTGATTATGTCATTCATACACCTCAAATGCACTGTCTCTGATTTTTATTTGCCCCCTGAGGCCTATTTATAGTGCTTATGTGACTCATTTCTATGTGAGTCATTTTCTTACCTCCTTTTATTTCGTATAATTAAACAAACTAAGATTTTATGATTGATATACAGTACGAGTTAAAAGTTTGGGAACACTTACACTCTTTAACCCTTAAAGGAAAACCTTAAATAATGTCCAGTCCTGTAGAAACCAGATGCAATAGACAATAGTTCTGTTGTAGGAGGATTTTGTCTATTTTTCATTATAAACAAAATACTTAGGTTAACACTATTTTTATTGTAATAGTATTGGACTTATACACTATTGAGGTTTCCAAGCAAAATGGCCTGTGTGCAGCCCACACTTCAGTTCAAATCCTCACAATAGTGCTACCAAGCCTAGATGTAAAACTATACGTTTGACTGATTGCCTGTAATCCAGCTTTATTCTGAGTGGCTGATTGTTTTGTGACTGTTTTGTTTAAAAGCAGTCCAAGTAGAAACCCTCCTTAATATATTGAGCATGAGTGGACAGGGCTCATCCGAGAAGTACTGGATGGAGCACCAGCATTCTAGAGAACACATCTCTACAGCTCACTGCTGGGGAGTCTTCTACCCTTCTAGTCCATGCCTTGAATTAGTCATGGTACCTATAGGTTTATGTTCATCTGATCCATAAGGACCTATTCAATTGACAATATTTCCGTACAGGGACTAGACAAGCTGTATATACATTTGCACATCTGTGTCAGCAGTAGCTGAATGTATTCATTAGAAGGGGTGTCCACAAATATTAGGACATATTGTGTATTTAATGTAAATCTTCAATGATTGTATTATTTTTGACTGTATCTGCTACCATATGTGATATATGTATTGTATGTATTTCAGTATTATGATAGAATATTATTGCCTGATCACTTTGCCTTATAATACAACCTTAGAACACACACACACACACACACACATACACACACACACACACACACACACACACACACACACACACACACACACACACACACACACACACACACACACACACACACACACACACACACACACACACACACACAGCTGGCTGGCACAAGTATTAATGAAAAGAATCGATCCTGGAATCTGACCTGTTTCTAAAAGCCTCTTTAATGCATTTATTCAGAGAGCGTGATGCATGATATCGGAGCTTCTTTCTCCCTGGAGGAGGGTGTGTGAGTGAGAGAGAGAGTGTGGCTGACCTCGAAACGGCATAGACAGCCACACACACACACGTCCCTGCACCAACCTCGACCACTCCACTCCCACAGCAATTCATTACCTGGACCTAAACAGCCTTTGACACTTCAGGTTTTCTCCAGCCTCACTAATCTCACCCCATTTATTGATCCTCTGTGTTGCATTAAAGTGCTGATATGAGGGAAAAGGAAATGTGCCAATTTTAATTTAAAGATCTGTATTGCATTATTGCTAAAGTACGTACAGCTTGCATGTATGGAGACAAAGTTGCAAAAACAGCCATATTTGAATAACGTGATGTCACAGCTCATCAGAAGAGGTTCTATAGTAAAGGTAATAGTTCTATTTAGAACCATGACCACAGTCATTTAGATGGTTAAATTCCAGGTTCTTTGCTGTTAAACTTTTGTAGACATTCTATACTCTATGAGACCTCTTCTAAATGGTTCTGTACAGAACTGAGGGTTTTGAGTAGAGTGTCCTGGGAATGAAAGGAATGAAAAGTCAATGTGTGAAAATGAATGATATAAACAAAAGGACCTCAGGGAGAATCATAAAAATAACAGTAAAATACAGGATATAGGCCCTTTAAAGGCATGTAATAGCCTGCTGCATGTTCTGCCCCAGTCTCCAGGGGGCCGTCAGGATGAATGTACGGTCTCCACTGCATCCATATCCTGTGATGAATGAGACTTACTGAATACCAATGAAGAATACACCCTTTGAGGTAAACAAAAACCCACACACAAGTTGTTAACTTCCAGCACCGTTTAACTGTTTTTACCTGCCAGCACTCTTTATTTTGATGGTGTGCTCTAATTGCTTTGTGGAATCTCCTCTTATCTTTAATGTCCATTCAGCTTTCAGCATCATGGATATAAAGTAGGAGTAAATGGAATTATCAAGCACACACAGATTGGCCACCTAAATGTAGTCCATCACCAATCAATGTCTGACATTTGTGTCGTGTGTTTCTCATTGGAACTGCGAGGCTAGTATAACTAACAAGAAATGAAAGCCTCTACTCCACCAGTTAGTGCTGGAGTTATGGAGCTAAAACTTTTGTTGCCAGGTGATATGTAGCTTCAGTCCATCCAGAAGTAAAGAAACAAACTTTAGACATCAAACATGTCTTGTCATTGTTGATTGTCTAAAGATCAGTTGGGGGTTTTAAAAAAAAAGAATCACAAAAAGCCAATACTGTAGAATGGTATGCTTGACAAACTGGATAATATCAGTGTAGTTTTGAGGATTTTTTATTAGAACCTCTTAATTTGCTTGAGTAAAATTTCAGGGTCGAGTTCTAGTATTAAAACTCGGTCACAGAAACTCTCCCAGTTTATTAATGACAGAATGGAAAGAAGACAATAGGACAAGGAGGGAGGAGTAAGAGAGTGAGAGTTCTAGATTTTCATATTTCTATCCTATTAGTAACTTGGTCCCACTAGTCATGCCATGTTTGCTTCAGGTAAAATGTATTCATAGGTCCTGTAAGTTAAATGGATGGACGATTTTGGCCAGGGCTAACTGCTGTAGGTTTAATGGGTGTGGTTAAATGCTGCTGAATGGGTGTGGCGAAACACCCAAAGGCTGAACCGAGATGTATGTAAATATGTTTGTATTCACAATGTCATAAAAACCTTTAATTCAGAAAAGGCTGTGATTTTTTTTTTTTTTTTTTTTTTTTTCATGATAAGGGGCCTTTAAGCATTTATTTAGCGACATAGGCATGTTTTTATTTTCATCTATCTTATCACCCAACCCTCACTCTGTTACTGTTAACAGAAGATTTCAAACAAATGGTTCGTTTTTAAATCTATGAATAACAATTGACTAATATAATATAATTCATTTGTGTATATATATTTTTTTTTCTTTTTATATGTTATGAAAAATGCTGACAGTTCCTAGACATTATGAATGCATAACAATTACAAACTCATAAATTTAACTTCCCTCCTAGACTGTTACTAATGTTCCTAAACATTGTAGTTATCAACAGTAGATTAAAACAACATAACAACACTATAACTGTCCAAGTTTATTCAGCCAGGCAGTGTAGTGGTTGTAGTATGTTGGTGTGATAACAGAATTTAGGTGATGTGTGTGTTCAGACATTGAGTGTATATTGAGTGTTTTACTGTGGGTTCTATTGTGGCTCAGCCAGTCAGATTTGAGCTCTGTACAGTATTGATTTAAACTTCAACTGAAGCCTATGTTTGTCTGTGTTTATGGCTGTTTTATGTTGTCCCTGAAGTGTGATACTGTAAATGTCTGTCTTCTGTTCTTCAGTTTTATTACTCTTTATTGAATAGAATAGAATAGAATAGAATAGAATAGAATAGAATAGAATAGAATAGAATAGAACAAGACTTTATTGATCCCTTGGGAGGTTCCCTCAAGGAAATGAAGGTTCTAGCAGCATCATAAGTCTTGATACAGAAGAATTAGGAATGATAGATTACAGGTATATATAAAAGTTGTTAGGTTGGTTTGGCTGTGACCGGATCATTTGGACTCTGTGCCATATAGAAACTTATATATTTGATCTTTCTCAGAATAATATAACACTGATAAACCTACTGCTAGACTTTTTGCTCAAAGGTATCGTTACTTTGTTTTATTAAACAAGAATAAAAATTGTGTAGAAACTGGTGAAATAATTGAATATCGATAAATATTAAAATTACTGACTTAATTTTAGATTGATTCATCTTTATTTATTTGTACCAACCAGGAACCTGATAAACCTGATAAAATGGTTCTGTACAGACACAAAAAGGGTTCTGCTATTTGTATTATGAATCTATGACTCATGGTCTCCCTCTTTTTGTGTCTTTCTCTCTCTTTTAATCCTGGAAGTGGGAAGAGGTGAGTGGATACGATGATGCCATGAACCCGATACGGACATGCCAGGTGTGTAGCGTCCATGAAGATGAACCAAGAACAACTGGTTGGCATGATGACTTCATCCACGAGGATGTGCTTTCTTGGTGTATGTGGAGATGAAGTTCACTGTTCGTGACTGCAACAGCATTCCTAACATTCCTGGATCCTGCAAGGAGACCTTCAACCTCTTCTACTCTGAGTCAGACTCTGACTCGGCCACGGCCACCAGCCCATTTTGGATGGAGAACCCGTATGTCAAGGTGGACACCATTGCCCCCGACGAGAGCTTCTCTATGCTAGAGTCGAGTCGGGTCAACACCAAAATCCGCAGCTTTGGCCCACTATCCAAGCTGGCTTTTATCTAACTTTCCAGAGTTTGGGGAGCATGCATATCACTCATCTCTGTCGTGTTTTTCTAGGGTACTCCACCACCATCGCTAATTCGCTGTCTTCCCAGAGACAGCCACTGGAGCTGAGGCCACGTCATTGGTCATCGCTCCGGGCACCTGCGTGCCAAACGCAGTGGAAGTGTCTGTCCTCAAGCTGTACTGTAACGGAGACGGAGTGGATGGTCCCGGTCGGTTCCTGCACCTGCATGTCTGGCTTTGAGCCTGCCATCAAGGACACGCAGTGCCAAGGTGAGCGCTGATCTGTTCTGTTTTACCTGCTGACGCTGTTTTTTCAGAAGGTAGTTTTTTTTTTTTTTTTATCCCATTTTCATGCTCCCAATCTAGACCATCAGCCTTCTCTCTGTTCTTCCTTTCTTCCCTTCTTTCCCTTTTATCTGTTTGGTTCTGGCCTTTTGACCTCAATTTGAGCAGAGTTAGAATGAGAATGAATAAGTAAAAGAGGGAGAGAGAGAGAGAGAGAGAGAGAGAGAGATGGCAAACATATCTGCTTCACATTAAAGTGAATGATGCCAGCGTGGCACTCAGCCAGAACGTAACTGTAGCAACAGTGATAGGAGCGACCGGCCGGGGGTCATGGGTCAAACGAGCGGAACCCAGAGAGTGAGGCGGGAATCGATCCGTCGTGGAGGTCAGGCCGAGCCGCTGTGGTGAAACTTTAGCCAGACCAGCGTTTGGCGCAGAGGGCACCCTGTCAGCAGCTGCTACGGCTCCAGTTCAGAGGGCTCCATTCTGACTGTTTTAAAAGTCTCTTAAATATTAAATTAAGATTTTTCTCTGTTGTAATTTGAAGGGTTTTTTTTTTTTTTTTCATTTTCCCAGACCATTTTCCAACTTCTCTTTGACCATAAGAATGAAACAGACTGAGACAGACTGCCAGTTACATCTGTTTTTATTGGCTGCTCTCTATTTTGTCCTCTTTCAGAAAGTAGCTGGGGCTGAAACACTGCTTATAAGTTCAGCATCAGTAGGAGGGCTAAACTAATGGTGCCTGAATTGGAAAGGGTTAAACTGCTATAGACTGCCTGGGTGGGGTTAAACAGCTAAAGGCTGAATGGGTGGGGCTACACAGCTCTATACTGAATAGGTAGGGCTACGCTACTGGTTTTGTCTGAATGGGCGGAGCTATACTGCTGTAGGCTGAGTAAGTGGAGATAAAGGACTGAGTAGGTAAGGCTAAACTTCTGTAGAGTAAATGGGTGGGGCTAAACTGCTGAAAGGTGAATGGGCTACAGCAATTATATATGTAAGGGTGTCCATGGCTGTGACGTCATGTAAATGATCTCCAAACAAAGCCGTGGTCATGCAGGTGATGGGAGTGTTGGGGTAGTGGGGGTGTAGGGATGTGGATGACACTGAGTGTGTGTTCAGCAGTTAGGCAACAGTGGGCAGTCGGAGTAAATCTGTTCCAATGTTTTCATGTTTAAAAACTCATCTGTTCACTCTGGACAGCTCAAGGTTTAAACTTCCATGATGAACAACTCCCTAATCCTAGCGATCCACAAACCAGAGCACCTCTCACTCTACCTCTCTCTCTTTTTCTTTCTCACTCTTTTATCACTGGCTCTAATTTAGTGTCTCTATTTGTATCTTACTTTTTCTCCTTTTTTCTCTTTTTCCACTTTTTCCATCTCTTTTTTCTTCACTTTCTCTCAACTACTGCTAATTGATACATATCCATATCCCATATTCTTTCTATTCTTTGCTTCTCTCTCTCTCTCTCTCTCTCTCTCTCTCTCTCTCTCTCTCTCTCTCTCTCTCTCTCTCTCTCTCGCTCTCTCTCTCTCTCATTTCAACCATTCTTTTTCCCTTAGTATTTACCAAGCTGTTTCTGTTACTGTGCCTTTCAGAGCAATGAGCTCTGTTCTGATTGACTTCTTTGTTCAGAAAGTAGTTTGAAGTGTAATTTCAGTGTAAAGGGGGTGGGACTAAACTGCTTTAGATAAATAGGATGTGCTAAACTACTGTAGTCTATAGGTTGAATGGGTGGGACTAAGCTGTTTTTGCTAAATGGGTGGAGCTAAATCACTGTAGACAGAATGGGGGGAGGTAAAAATTTGCTGTCGCTTGTGTAGGTGGACATATGTAACTGTGACATCACAACCATGTCAGATTGAAAACAGGCTTAGTGTCCATATGGACTGTCTTTTTGGTTTTACTTCCCTCTTTCTATATCTTTTTCCTCCCCCCTTTTCTCCCTCATCTTCTCTCTCTCTCTGAATGTTAATCTGAAGGCCGTAGGTCTTGTTAATACTCTGCCTGAGCACAGAGCTCAGCTTGGTCTTATACATGAATATTAATCGATTAGACTCTCTTTTTTTCTCTCCCCATGTTCCACATTTCACACCCCCTCCTTTTTGCTCTCGTCCAATTTCAGCACAAATTCGAATCTGTTTTTTCTTTTTCTCTTTTAAGCTTCTGTGTGTGTGTGTGTGTGTGTGTGAGTCAGAAGAGCCTGTGGGATTTGCATTTCTTTGCCTCGTCTCTCTCTCTCTCTCTCTCTCTCTCTCTCTCTCTCTCTCTCTCTGTCTCTCTCTCGCTCTCTCTCTTGCTCTGAGAGGTGCTACAGGAGGATGAAAGAAAAAGGCTGACTTCTTTCCTTTCTGGAAATGATTGATCAGCACTTTAAACCCCTCAGAAAGGCACAGCCTTGTTTAAAGGGGAACCACAGCACTATTTAAACGTGGTCCAAGAGCCGAACGAGGTGTTAATTCGCATGTCTGGAGACGTTATCGATCTGTGTATAGTTTGAAACTGGAGAAATGAAGCTGGGAAAGCTGGCCAGCTGTCTGGACCACAATGAGGAGGTTGTAATGAAGTCGAGAATGCTCCGCTCTGCCGGCAGATAGCGTTAACATTAGTTTCTTGTACTGCAGACGGTGTTCTGTGGATTTGTGCTACCATGTCAGTATGTCCAACCATAGTATACATTAGGCACAGCGGCCTAAACTGTAGGTAAGATATTCTGATAAGCTAAAAGCACCATATCAGAATTCATTGAATAGCCTGAACAAGATAAGTATTAGTTTCCAGCATTAAAACAGTAGTTAGGACTTTCACTTTCCACTTAGTGGAAAATGGACTGGAAAATGCTCCCAGTATTTAAACAGAATAAGGGATGTCTTCACCCTCCTAGTGTCGGGAGCAGCATATGTGATAAGGAGAGAGTCCTAATGGGGTTGGGTAATTGGGACTTCCCAATCTGGACAAAAAAGTGCTGTGTTTATGTGCAGGGGTTATTGGTAGGATGGTAGGAAGCTCTAGAGGTAGGACAGATTGTGAGAAGGCCAGCACTGATTAATGGATGAACAAACAGCCTCTGTGCTAACAGTGCAGAAACATCCACCTGGCTCTAATGGAGCACTGTGCCAATATTGAACATTCAGGTAAAGGACTCCTGGAGATCAGAGCCAGGATTCAATATTTAACCTGTATAGTTAGAATAAAGCTACAATACACAGGGCTATAGCAACCTTTAGTGGCTTTGTTTGGGACATAGCCTTAAATGAAACCAACAAGATGTTTAGTGTATAATTACTTGGTTACCAGACTGCGCTGAAGAAAAATAAAACGTTGCAATGTTTTGTTTAAATGTGCAGTATTTTGATGATGATTATGTTTTGTATTCACATCATTATTCTGGGTATATTTATGCATATGGAATAGCTATAGCCCACTCTGATAATTCGGCAAAGAGCTGCTAAAATGCCGGGAAGTTGTATTCGTTTCCAATTGGTTTCCAATTCACTACATTAAGGTGACACTGCTTTAAATATGTGCTCATGCTCTACATATTACCCTGTTCATCTGTCTTCCACGCATCACAGCACCTACATACAGAAAAGCTTTTGTCTACAAACCTGCTCCATCATCAGTGTTTGGTACAGGGAAGACAAAATGTTCCCATACAAGAAATGTAGGTTAAATGATAGCAGCTTATGAAACTCTTTCCCTAGCTGCGTCTGTTAACTGCATGCTTATGTGGTGTATTTAAGTAACACAGCACCTTGGCATTTTCCAATATATTTCCACCTCAAGAATGAGAGAAATATTACTTCAAGTTATAAATTTGCAGCCTTAAGTGAAATATATAGATATTATTTTAACAATGATAGTAGTTTCAGGTTCATTTTTGACAAAACTCACTCACTGTGGACTTTTTTACAGCTTCTTGCTGATATCTGTCTTTGACGTGCTTAACTAAATTTGTACTGTTTCCTTCTTTCATTCATGTTCTGAAACACCATTTGCATGTTTCCTGGCACTGTTGATAATTTTACCCTGGTCATCTGACTCAAACGCAGAATATTTCCAATACTAAATGTGACTTTTGGATTCTTTTTTTTTAAGAAACCATAGCAGACCTGTTACTTCTACAACTTTTGCCAGCGCCATTCCTCATGGTGGTGTTTTCATAGCATACTTCTTCCCTTTGCATGTACATGTGTAGGCTAGGCTTATGCTGTTCTCTTGTAGTCTGTGGATATGTGAAACCATCAGTACCATGGGAAAATTTTGGCATTGACTTGGCACCAAAGTATTGGTTCTTGTGACATCTCTACTATATATATTCATTTCTTCTTCATATATACTTAAGTCTTATGCCTTATTCATAATGTGTATGTGAGAGTGTGAATGGGGGTGGGATAGAGCGGGAGGCTGAGAGCAGGAGGTGGAGAAGAGCGAGGGAGCAGAACAGCATTTATCACAAGATTAAAACAATATTTAAAAACAAATGATATCATCTCAGCCCACACCTTGCTCTGTTTACTTCTCAATATTGACATATTGATATGTCATCTACTCTTAAGTAGTAGCATTGTTTTATTACCAATGTTACCAATGTTAGTTCAGAGTTCTAATTACATGAGTGCTAATGACAGTTTACTTCTCTGTCTTCAGAAGCCACCAATACACAGAGGAGCTCCTTATCAGGTCCTGCTGTTAAGCAAGGCTGTAATTTTACTCCCTGTTGCTCATAAACATACAGGTGGCCCGTCTGATCACATTGACTGATTTGGTGGACAAGTGTGTGTGTGTGTGTGTGTGTGTGTGTGTGTGTGTGTGTGTGTGTGTGTGTGTGTGTGTGTGTGTGTATGTGTGTGTGTGTGTGTGTGTGTGTGTGTGTGTGTGTGTGTTTGTGTTTGTGTGTTTGTGTATTACCTTCCAACCTTCATTGGAAGAGCTGTAAACTGTAGTTTCTGAGCCTGTTTTAACTTGTGTATGTGTGTGTTTGTGTGTGTGTGTTTAGCCTGCAGTCCAGGGACATTTAAGTCAAAGCAAGGTGAGGGGTTTTGCCTTCCATGTCCTCCCAATTCACGGACCAGCTCTCCAGCGTCCAATATCTGCTCCTGCAGGACCGGCTACTACAGAGCTGACACGGACCTTCCTGACACGGCCTGCACCAGTGAGTACACCTCTCTCTCTCTCTCTCTCTCTCTCTCTCTCTCTCTCTCTCTCTCGTTCTACACACCACATTGAACACATGTCTTCTCTTTCTCTAAAGCTGGCCTTTTTGGTTTTGCCTCCACAGCGGTTCCCTCTGCTCCCCGTAGTGTTATCTCCAGCGTGAATGAGACGTCTCTATTATTGGAGTGGAGTGAGCCAAAGGACCTGGGCGGTCGTGATGATCTGCTGTATAACGTGATCTGTAAGAAGTGTGTTCCGGAGCGCGGGAGCTGTACAAGGTGTGATGATAACGTGGACATTTCCCCTCGACACCTGGGCCTCACTGTGCGACGCGTGACGGTCAGGAATTTGCAGGCACACACACAGTATAGCTTCGAGGTCCAAGCTGTGAACGGCGTGTCCAACAAGAGCCCATACTCACCACAGTTTACGGCAGTCAATATCACCACCAACCAGGCCGGTGAGTTAAAGAGTCAAAGAAATTTCATAATTAATAAACTCAATTAAAGTTCTCAATTAAATTGTGGTGAAGCTCTCAATTTGAATTATATTTGTCTATTTCAGTACTTCAGTATATTTAGTTAATTAATGGAATGGTGATAAAAGTTCAAAATATTTTGGAAAATAATATGAAGCAGAGGCATATATATATATATATATATATATATATATATATATACACACACACACACACACACACACACACACACACACACACACACAGGGCACTTCTCCACTGCTCGATTTCTATATATCCGTATTAGCCCTCCTGCCCTGCTGACACAAAGCCGCAGTAAAGCTCATGTTGACACTCATAGGGGACCTTCCTCAGCCTTTATTACAGCTCAGTTGGCCTGTGTCAAGCTTTAGGCTCCATGGCCCATTACCCTGCAGCAGAGACCCCTGGGGTCAGGGGGATCTAGGGGCACGTTTGAGTATCAGATTATTCTGGAGATTCTCCCAGGACCATCCCTGAATATTCATCCACCTTTTAAGACCAAAAGTAAATACTGTCCAGAACTGGTGAATACTGGCCTGTCTGAGGATCCGTAATCCGGCCAGGGAGAGAGAAGAAGAATATGCACAGGAAGCTTTGGGGGAAGGTTTTTCATGGGACCCCCCCTGGCCTCAGGGGTAGTGAGAAAGAGAAACATATAGAGAAAAGGGAGAGGGGGGGGGCAGAAGGAGGGGCGGAGAGAGAGAGAGAGAGAGAGAGAGAGAGAGAGAGAGAGAGAGAGAGAGAGAGAAATGCAGAAGAATGAAGAAGTTCAGGGGATCAAAGGGGCAGAACTGGGGATTAGAAAGCTTTTAACAGAGCACACAGGGAGGGAGAGAGAGAAAGAGAGAGGGGTGTCAGGGCAACGTTAAGAGTTGGGGAAAGTGTAAAGAAGAAAAACAGTAAAGCGTGAAAGTGGAGCAGCTTCAGAACGCAAGGAAGAGACAACCCCAGTAGAGATTATATAGAACTGAGGGTCGAGTTAAGGGGGAGGGGGTGAGAGAGATAAGGGATAGGACTAAAGAAAGAGGAGACAAAGGGAAAAAGGGAAAGACAAACCCAGAGAGAGGGAGAGGAAAAAAAATATATAGGAGAGAGTGGAGGGGAGAGGGCTAAAAAAGAGATGGAGAGAGAGGGGCGGTGAGAAGGAGAAAGAGGAAAGATGAGAGAAAACGATACGAAAAGAAAACGGTAAAAGAGAAGCAAAAAGGGGGATATAAAGAAGGGAGCTAAACAAGATGAAGAGAAAAGAGGAGAGAGAGAAGGGGGATAAAGAACAATAAGAGGGAGATGAGAAATAAAAGAGAGTGATGGAGAGAGAAGGAAAAGGGAAGAAATAAATTAAATGTAGTGAAGGGCTAAGAGATAGTGAAACAAAAGGAGAGGGAGAAGAAAAAAAGGGTGAGAAAGTAAAGCAGAAAAGAGAAAAGGGATAAGAGAAGGGGTAAGAGAAAAATGAAGGGAAGTAGGGGGGGGGGCGTATAAAGAAAGACTCATGTCCAACTGAGATTCAGACAAAATCTGGGCAGAAAATAAAACAAAAATAAAGAAGTTGATAAGTAAATGGGTGTGGACTGGATGTGCCGGATGCTCAGCTTTCCATTTTGGCAGGAATTTTGGAGGCTCTTCACACAAAAGATTTCAGAACATACACACACACACACAATAAGATACATGAAATCCTACTCTTATAGTCCATTCTTAGTAATTACTGTGTGTGCTCATTAATTACATTCTATAATGAGGTGATGAAGCCAATAAGGACTGACTCTGACTCAGCTGTTGTATTTTTATTCGACATATATGACATCATTTGGTTATGTTTATGATATATTAATTTAAAACTTCTTGTTCAGCTCCATCTGCAGTTCCCACTGTCCACCTAATGGGGGCGTCAGCGAGCACCATGAGTCTATCCTGGCTTCCTCCAGAGAAACCAAATGGCATCATCCTGGATTACGAGATTAAATACCACGAGAAGGTAAGCAGCACTGTAAGCCGATGAGAATGCCGTCCATTCCACACTGTCCTCCACTGGCTAATCAACAATACTGGCATGTCTCTCTTTTTCTATTCGTCTGTTTTCCATCCTTCTGTGGTCTGGGCTAGGTTGAGAGAAGTATTTTCATAGTGGAGAACAAAAAACCTGCAAATAACTCATTATCTTATGGCAGAATTACCGTTATTCTGTTTTCATTATGAGCAGTCCGGCAGAAACAGTTAAGAACTATTGTCGTCAATTAGTCATTAGTCAATGCTTCAGCATTGGTGGATGAAGCTACCAAGCTCCATGCCTCTTGTAGAACCTCTATAAACAGTCAAGAAGAAGCTTGTGTGTGTCTCTAATATGTGTGTAATGTCTCTGCAGGATCAAGGCGAAGCGATATCCCACACCATGACAGCTCAGCGGAGCTCAGCACGGATCGAGGGCCTGAAGCCTGGAACTCCATACGTGGTTCAGGTTCGCGCTCGCACCGTGGCAGGATATGGCCGCTACAGTAGTCCTGCAGACTTCAGCACCAACCACCAGAGTATGACACAATGTATTTCAGTTTGTCCAAATGAAATGTGAATTATATGAACATTATGAGGCATTATAAAGTGCCACCTACACCTCCTGTAGTGTATTATAGTTTCTTATGATTATTATGAAGAGGTCTGCCAGAATGTTTGACCATTTTTCTACCAGAAGTTTGTGGATCTTGTGAACGGTACTGAGCATTATAGAGCTCCCCCTATGCGTCCTGTAGTGTCTTACAGTTTGTCAGAATGAATTTTTGGCTCACTGCTTTCTGCATCAAATTTGAAGTCAGTGTCAGACAGACAGACGTGCAGTAACAAGCAGTGGATTGAGAGATAAGAAGACAGTGATAACAGAAAGTTAAATTAAATAGTGATGATATCCACTCATACAAACAGATTTGTGGAAACATTCTTATTTACACGCCACTTCTACACTTAACAATACTGTTTGATTTGCGAGAACAGGACTCCAGTATGTATTTATAGAGCTACAGAGGTGTGAGCAGAGTTAGGGGTGACTTTTTTCATTACATAAACACAAAATGTTCGGTGGAGGAGGAGGAGAGGCTGCAGAGCCTATAGATAGATGAAGAGCCTCTCAGTGAGAGGATGCTCAAAGGTAGCGTGAACACTGCTGGAACATCTCATTCTTCCGTATTTTCATGTTTTCTTTTGCTCTCTTGCTCTCTTTCTATATATTTCTCTCTCAGTTGACCCTGAGAAGTCTCTGCAGGAGCAGCTGCCCCTTATTGTTGGCTCTGCCACAGCTGGCCTGGTCTTCATCATCGCTGTGGTGGTCCTCGCTATTGTCTGCCTCAGGTAACCTTAGAACACCTTTTCTGCTTTTTTGTTGTTTACCTCAATTTTCTTCACGTAGAACACAAACCTATAGTTCTATAACTGTTGAGTTTATGAAATTGGTTGCCAAAACCAAAGACAACCTTGAGAAGACAACTTTGGCAGGAATTAGTGTTCCGTTCAAATCAGCCAGTTGTACACAATTGTACTCATTGCATGAAGGAAGATTTTGACAACAGTGCTTCAGCAAAAGCAGACCCCCTTGAAGCAAAATGATGGTTGGATAATAAGAGATGCTTGAGCTACTGGCTCTACCTTTATCACAAATAATCTACAAACAAGCCTCATAGACCTGTGCTTCCTTATATTTTCACCCAGCCTAACTGGATTCAACATCATTTATTGTAATTAACTGTTGATGCCTGGCCCCACCTAGCAAAGAACCATGTCCCAGATCAGGATGGAGTCTGCAGCAATCCTGCATAATCTCCGCCTGCTTTTCTTTCCCAGTGGCTGCATTGTGTCTGAAAGTCTCTGCACGCCTGCGAATGAAGGAGAGGGGGGAAAAAAAGAGAGTAAGAGAGAAACATGGAGAACGAAGGCCTTGGCATATTCCGGAACTTCATTTGAATTGGAAATTAGATGCAAATCACCTGCGGGTATTATTGCCCCGGTTACTGGTTAGACAACAAAGGAACCACATTAACATGTAATTTCAACAAAACCCCCCCTCCCCTCATTCCCCCCTCTGCCAAATACTGAAATACTGCATATTAATAGCCAGAAAGTGAAAGAAACAGGGAGAGAAGAGAAGAAAAATGAAAAGGTGGAGACAGGAATGAAGTGCAAGGATGAAGTGCAACCAGGAGGATGAGTTGGAGTGGGAAAGTGTATGTACGTGTATGTACATAGCCACTTTCTGGGCTGCACACACACACAAAGTGTTTTTCTTGGCTGATGGTAAAGTGACGTGACTCGTGCAATGCCGGCCGAGGGAAAAAATGACAGGGGTTCTCCTGAGACCTTATTTGTTGTGCTCTTAATTTCACTATCATTCCCTTCCTCCATTCGACCTCAATTTCACTCTCCTGAGGCTTTAGCAGGAGCAGTGCAGGTTCCTTCCAAACTATGATTTGTAAAGCAGCTATAAACAGACAATAATGCAATATTAAGCTCTTACACTTGGGATGATTTTGTGTACTTTTCTTTCCCGGTCCCACAGGAAACAAAGGAATGGTTCAGAATCAGAATACACAGAGAAACTGCAACAATACAGTAAGCCTCTACAGATTTCACATTCCCTGTGTAAAATTTGATTCGTCTTTTAAGTATGGGTCCTTTGTGCCTGATTTGAGTATCATGCAAACTGTTGTAAGCTTTGCCTTACATGGTGAAATTTGGTGCAAGACATTGAAGTCTTACAGTCGTCAGCAAAACTAGAAGCTAATATTTTTCACATATTATGTTCTTTTGGGCATAGTCTGACTGAGGTGCTGTTGAGCAAAGCACCTCACCCCCATATGATTTGTTGAATTAAAGCAATCAGCAAATCTTAATGCATGAAATTCTACTATGTAATGCTAGTCAAAGTCATACTATGCACAGTGAACTTTGGGTATTTTGTTCTTCAATGGAAATTCATATGGCTATTCCCACTATTGAATCCCCTATAGTCACTCCGGGAACCAAAGTCTACATCGACCCCTTCACCTACGAGGACCCGAATGAGGCAGTGCGTGAATTCGCCAAAGAGATTGACATCTCGTGTGTGAAGATCGAGGAGGTCATCGGCGCAGGTAACCAACAGCACACGGTCCTGAGCGACAGGCGGAAGCCAGCTAGCCTCAGCCAGGCCATTCCCTTAGAGGACTTCACTTCACGCGGTACTTAAACCACTTCAATCCCCCATAAACTCCGCCCCCAGCACCCGACGCCCTTCTTTAACCGCTTCACTCACTGAGCTCCTGGGGTTCAGATCCTGATCATCTATAGATCATGTCATTTTCTGTCCTGAATCTGATGGGCCTCTCTAATGTCCTCCTGATCCTGACTGGCTAGTAGTTTCCAAAATCCTTGCTGCTCCTTCCTGCCCTGAAGATCATCTGTCCCTTCCCTGAACCCTGATTGCTGACTAGACTGTCCATGTGTTTGAAATGGTCCTTTAATCACTGTTTCCTGCATTGAAAAGATCAGGAGTGCTATACAAAAATATTAGCTTGTCATTTTAGGACACCACTTGCGTTGTGTTGTACAACAGTGCATTGTTGCTCATTGTACACTATTACAAAACATTTGGGAGACATTGCACAGTTTCTGACACAGCCTGGGTCTTGTAATGTTTCAGTTTTGTCAGAGATGTTAGTGAAAAATCTGCAGGACTGGTCTGAGCAGGATAAGACGTACTAGAGTTGGGGGGTGCATTTAGCAGAGGAGCTCCACATTGCAAATTCCTGCTTCACACCTTTAACATGTACTACAGCTTCTTAAAACCTAGTGCATCCCAGCCTGGCCTTTATAGTGACAAATCCCACCCCTGTCCTCCCCACCCTCCTCTCCTCTCTTCCCTCAACCCACTCCCCAAACCTTCTCAACGCGCTCTCACACACGTGCCTGGCTAGATCGAAGTCACAAACCGTCGAATCCTCCCAAACTTCTGTCACCTCCGTTTTCCTCCACTTCCTTTCACTCATCCATAGCCTGATTTCCCACTATTCCCTCCACAGTCCCTTCTGTTTTACCGTTTTGCCTATTTTGCCAAAATATATTACCCTTTCCTTGCCCATTTTGCCCACTGCAACTACATTATAATTATAATCCCCTAAACTGCATTCTTGCCTCTGGCCTAGCTTCTCTTGCCTTTGAGAATGCCAAAGACTGATTCCCTTTGATTTTTTTTTTTTACCCCAGTGTTCTTCCAGTCCATCCTTTAGTTGCACATACTAGCTGATTGCCTACAGATCAGCCTCTCTCCCCCTTCCCTGGCAAAGAAACATGCTTTCCTTTAAAACGACTGCTCTTATTTCCTTTGACACTTCCAAAGCTTGAAATGCCATTATCCCTTGAAGGTTGCTTCTCATTTTCCTCTTCATCTCCTTCATCAGGCCCTGTGTCTTTTCTTGCCAGCTTTTGGCTGCTTTTTTTGCCCCATCAAAGCTCTTTACTCCTACCAAAACTGCCTTTTTTCACCCCAACTGGCACAGCACAGAAACACACCTTCCTGCCCCTAGCCTGGCTTCTCTTGTTGCCTCCATTCCCTCTCCTTTCCTCAAATCTAACCAATAAATTTCCCTCTCCCCTCTCTCCCCCACTGTCCTTCACTCTCCCCTTTCCTCTCCACCCGCCCTCTCTCTCTCTCTCTCTCTCTCTCTCTCTCTCTATCTCTCTCTCTCTGTCTCTCTCTCTCTCGCTCTCTCTCTCTCCATTCTGTCTACCCCTTGCTTGCTCAGGAGAGTTTGGGGAAGTGTGCCGTGGCCGTCTGAAGCTACCAGGTCGCAGAGAGATCATTGTGGCCATTAAAACGTTGAAGGTGGGCTATACTGAGCGGCAGAGGCGGGACTTTCTGAGCGAAGCAAGTATCATGGGACAGTTCGACCATCCAAATATCATTCGCTTGGAAGGTGTGGTCACTAAGAGTCGGCCGGTCATGATTGTCACTGAGTTTATGGAGAATGGAGCACTGGATTCCTTCCTTCGGGTAAGAAACAAGGAAATAACATAAAGGGGTGTTAAAAAGTAGTTGGTGACAAAAAGCATGCAGTTATCAATGTGATTAATTTTCTAACATTTATAACTAATGTTGCATTCTTAAGTTTGGTAAGCATTTTTACACACAATCATAAGGAAAGCTTTCTGATGAACCTGCATTACTAATGTTTTTTAGCCTGCACACACTGCCGTCACAGATTTTTATCTCATTGTCTAAGAAGAATCTCGCTGTGGTTGGGCTAATGGAATTTTGCTGTTATTTAGAACACTTAACTATCAGTTAAGACTGTGAACCTGAAGTTGATAATAAGATAAAATAAGATGAGAACTATCTGTTAAGGCCCCCAATCAAACCTAAGCAGCTGTTCTAGCTTAAGCTAATACTTTCGTTTTGGTGTTCTCAAGGACACTGCTTTGAAAGTGGCAGCTTTGCTATGTTCTGTGGGCATGGCAGGCATGTGTCACAGCCACCAGAATGCTAGCATGCATGTAATTACGGATCACTGAACTGCAGCTTTTTAGATTTTTATCAAAGCTCAGGATTTCAAAGCAGCAGTTCTGCTTCTGTGGAATTAAGTTACCTAAGAAGTGATCATGCAGGATTTGCCTCAGAAAAATAGTGGGAAATAACCCCATTTCCACTGTGCACTTCAGGAAAACACACATTTAAAGTTTATTCTAGATGGATGTAGTTATTGTCATTTTGCCATTGTATTTACATAAATATATTACATTCAAAATGCATTAAAATTTCTAACTTGTTCTGGTTGTTTTAATGCCAAGTAATGACGTATTTCAAATATTTTATAATTATATATGATATACTTTTCTGCGTACTGTCTCTAATGTGGGATACATTGGTTTAACAATCAACACTTCTGACACCATTTCAACACGTTTCACCATTTGATTCAATGAAACTTTGTCACATAATTCACATACGGTTGCAGCATGCTGTTGTTATTACTAGTAATAACACATAATGGAGAAGGTTCCATCTCCATAAGTGTGTGATTTTTTCAAACCACAGCTGTATAGAGTCAGGTGATAGTAACCTGTCTGCCGTAGTGCTGTGCAGTGCTCACTTATCTGTGACATTTCAAGAGGAATCAGCAGGCCGATGAATCACAGTCTGAGAGGAATGTGAAATGCAGACTGGTGGCATTTGGAAATCTCAGACGGCATATAATGTGAAAAGTAGGAATGTAAATCTTTCTGACCTCACCGTGACTCGGTTCAGTTATGAGATCAGGAAATTTCAAATTTGACCGAAATCCAGATTTTTTTTTTAAATCATGCTGAAAAAGAAGGTCAAGAATTGTATTGAACATTCCTTTTTTGGAGTAAAAATAGCTCTGTAATTTTTATTCTGCTTAAAAAATTAATGTGTACTGCAAGTTGAAATTAGCTACAATTTTGATTGTTGGGATGTTTTGGGATGAGTTATGAGTATGGGAATCAACCACATTTGCACCCCTAATGAAAGCCTGTTCTTTCGTTGCAGCTGAATGATGGCCAGTTCACTGTGATCCAGTTGGTGGGCATGTTAAGGGGCATTGCGGCGGGTATGAAATATCTTTCTGATATGAACTATGTCCACCGTGACCTCGCCGCCCGCAACATCCTTGTCAACAGTAACCTGGTGTGTAAAGTGTCTGACTTTGGCCTGTCCAGATTCCTGGAAGATGATCCATCAGACCCCACGTACACCAGCTCACTGGTCAGAACACACCCATACACACCTAGCAACATTAGCTGCAGTGTTCTTTGTGGTGATGCATGTATAACAGTGTGTGTGTTTATATAGGGAGGGAAAATCCCAATCCGCTGGACAGCTCCAGAGGCTATTGCTTACAGGAAGTTCACCTCTGCCTCCGATGTGTGGAGCTACGGCATCGTCATGTGGGAGGTGATGTCATATGGAGAGCGGCCATACTGGGACATGAGCAACCAGGATGTGAGTTCACTTCAGTTTGTTTCTTTGTTTTTTGCTTTTTTCATGAAAATGGATCTACAAGCACACTGATAGAGCAAGCAAACAGAGAGACATAGTAGCCAAACTTGAAATTTGGCCTGGATCCCAAAAAAGCATGTTTCTCCATAGTCTTTCAGACCAAGTTTTAGGCTCAATTTCTTGGTTTTATTAATTCCTTTCCAGTGTTCATTTGTGTTTGAGGACACACTAGTTTTGTCCACATTACCACGACTGGCAACAGCCTGCTAGTCATCCTAACAGCTCTTTCCTAGGAAAACTGCATCTCACTCAAAAAATTCAAACAGCAAAATGTGCAGGATAGACGAACACCAGTACCAGGATTAGAAACCACTGCTGTACAGACAATGTGGAATTTAGTCTAATACATTTAATCTGAACTGTGTGCTCCATTGTTCTTTTTGCTGTAGGTGATAAATGCAGTGGAGCAGGATTACCGGCTGCCACCCCCCATGGACTGCCCTACTGCCCTCCACCAGCTCATGCTGGACTGCTGGGTCAAAGAGAGGAACCTCAGGCCCAAATTTTCTCAGATCGTCAACACGCTGGACAAACTCATCCGCAACGCTGCCAGCCTAAAGGTGGTGACCAACACACAGTCAGGGTAAGAAATACCACCACATTAGAGTTATAAAAATGTTATCGTGTGTTGTGGTGTGCTCACATTTGTGTTTTTTTCTGGTCCTTGCACTGTTTGCCTGGAGAGTTCAGGATATATGGCTGAGCATGTTACAGCATGGTTGTGGTCTAGAATACTGATACATCGTTCTTCTTTATTAACAGTGGTCTTGAATGCGTTTCAAGTGATCTCTGGTGCAGATTCTGTCACTGTTTTAAGTTTTTAAATGGCATCTATTCGAACAGACTACTTAGGAGAACTGTATTTATAGTACCGTAATCTAGTTTGTATCATTAAATGGATACAGAATGGGCGAGAGTAGAGAAGGGTGGTAAAATGCAGAGGAAAAAAAAGCAAAAGTCAGCATGAAATGAACAGGCTGAACATATGATCACCCTGCATAAAATGGTTGAATCTCAAAACCCAGCCCTGATGTAGACAGCTTGTCCCTTGGAATTTTAAGAACTAGAGTATAAAATGCTCTTGAAAAACACCTCATGTAATGTTAAGAAGTTGAATAAGAAGAAGTTAATGGGACAACATGACTCAATTGAACTGATAGTGTGGTGAATGGAATTAAAAAAGTTTTATTTTAAACTTGAGCACTGGCTTATAGCCCGTCGAAATACCATCATAAGATACAATAGATGCTTTTGTATGTCTGGTGCCATTGATACAGTTTGATAGTCCTGTGAATGGTATTGCTGTCGTCTATTCAGCAAAGCAGGTCGGTTTATTCCCATTGAGAATTAGGAGAAAGAAGGTAACTGAGGTGTTTTGTGGTCTAGAGTAGAAAAGGCTTTGTCCCAGAATGTCTCCCTTGAGTCATGCAGCACAAGGTTGGCAAGATTAGTGTGTGGCTGAGTGACATTTCCTCGCTGTGTGACTTTGCTGCGATGTCTGGGTTTGGCCGGCATTCAGGGCTAAACCCTGTTACTGCTGAGTTATCGTTTAGCAGTGCACTGATGCAGCAGAGCACTCCACTCTGTCTTTCTGTTGGCATTTAGTCAGATTAAATTTCTCAGTTACATTACGTGTAACAAATGAACACAAAATATCTATAGGCATGCACTTTATGAGACCTTCAGATTTCATATCATCTCCTGCAGACAAATTGCAGTGTAATGTGAGGCCTTCCTGTACTACGCTAATCAAGCATAGCTTAGGCTCGGTCAATAAAACACTGGACATGATTGCACTTTGGCAGGACAGCCA
Organism: Acestrorhynchus altus; assembly: GCA_034509495.1. NCBI lineage: Eukaryota > Metazoa > Chordata > Actinopteri > Characiformes > Acestrorhynchidae > Acestrorhynchus > Acestrorhynchus altus. The sequence continues at coordinate 13,548,312 of CM067514.1, read as the reverse complement.
ATTTTACGCTTTAAATTTTTGTCTCAGGAATACACAGAACGGCTTGTAGTTTCTCTTTCAAAACTATGTTTAGAAATGAAAAAAAATAAAATAAAATCAGTTTTTGGAAAAACTGAAACTGTAAAAAAAAATAACCCAAATGGCTGATCACATTAAATCATTCATGAACTATTTAACTATTTATTAATGTTTAGCATGGCGCTGCCTTGTTTCATTATCATCTGGCAGGGGGCAGTTTGACCCGCTTCTTGCCCTTCTGCACATGGCCAGTGTGTCCAGGGCAGACGAGAAGGGGGGCAACAATGCTTTCGGTGGTGATGGCTAAGGAGATTAGCGAAGAGTAATTAGCTAGATTAAGGCAGTGCAAAGATGGGAATGGTTTTAATTAGCCGCTAACGAGATTTTAAACGGGCCAGCAGAGAGGTGGTCCCCTGCCGAGCTTAATGAGAGAGGAGAGAGAGGGCGAGAATGATGGCATCTATCAGTACAGCCTTATGATGTAAGACACAGACACAAGGGATTGAATTATACACAAAATCTGTCACTAAATTGAATGAGTTGATCATTTTATTTGGTTAACTTTTAGTTAAACAGTGATTTTCAGATCTCAGGTGTGAAAATGGTGTAGCTTGACACAATGTTTGTGACGAATTTCCTGTGAGCTGTTAAGTCACCCAGTTCTTTACTTCATCTAGCTAAAAGCTGTTTCTTCCGCCCGAGTGCAATCCTAAACACGCAGCTGTGTTAACTTTGCTGATCTTACTGCCCACACGCTTGCTCATTTAAACTCACTTAAGCCGTTCAAAATTCGTTTGTGTTAAAGGAAGATCCTTGTTAAGCTCTGTTTGAGTGAAAGCTCAGAGTTAACATTATTTGATGCTCTGTGTGCTAATGAAAACTCTTTAGTTAGTCAAAGCTCTAAGTTCAAGATACAATACTGCAATGACTTTTCCTTGTTAATCACTAAAACACTGTAAAATGTTCAGTTTGAACATTTTTACTAACACAGCTGCACAAATGAGGCTGAAGCTTTTGGAATTTGCTGTTCCACCTTAAATTACACACAGTGCAAATCTTGTGATGTTTGTTTCTTTTGTACTCAGTTCTGAGCAGGCTGCAGCTTGAGATTTTTAGAGCATTTTATTACAATTAAACTGCATTAATATAGAAAAATTTATGTTTTTGTTATTTAAATTTAGTTGTCACAGGCTTTAATAAAATGTAAAAGTTCTATAAACTGTCAAAATCGTTCCGCTGTTGTTAGAAAGAAATTGTTTGGCTTTAAGTGTTCAGGATTGGTTCTAGAAACTGAAGTGAAGATAGCACAGGTGAGCATGTATTTTTTTCTTTTCCCTTTGGCAAGAATGACAGGGGCTTCCCTTCAGCCTGAGTTGGGACCCCCAGTCTAACAGTGCTCTTTTAAAGGAGAAAACTGTCCCAGGATAATGACCGCAGGGGCCTACAGTCCGAGCAGCAGGAGCTTATTAAAACCCCATTCCTGCCGTCCATCTGTTGGTTCCTCTCCTCAAAGGAGCCTCTGTATCGCTCTTATTAACTTTTTTCCTGCCTGCTCTTAATTGTTAATTAATCTAATGCCATCAAACAACGACAAGGATCAGCAGAGCAGAGCCTGTGGACAGTGGGGCTTTTTTCTCCCCAGCTGACCCTTCTGCCCTCTGCCTCATCGCTGAGGGTTATTAAAACTCCACGGTAGCTCATATCTGGCCCTGGATCAGTCTGCGTCTGGCTTGAGCCTGTGATGTTCTATAGAGACTGGCCCAGGTATTGCAACCCATGCCCAAAATAAAAAGATCAATATCAGACATTTTATGGTGCGTGAGAGCACTCCAGTCTGTAGGCAGCCCAGGTTGATGTGGAACTAATAGTCGAGTTCATGGTGTGTAGTTAAAGTAATAATCAGTCCAAAAATTGAATTTACACAGATTTTAACCGATCTTACGCCAAACACAGTCAATCCGGGAAGGCATTTTCAGTGTCTAAAGTTTTGTATTGAAGCATTGAAGGCTAATGTAGCTAGAATGGAAGTCTTAACCCCACCCATTTTCATGGCACAGAATTCATTTTTTGGATTAGTCAGTTGTTATAGCAGAAGTAAACAGAAGGCCACCCCCCTACTATAAACTTTACACCAGGCATCTAGAGGTGGCGTCCAGCCAGTCGGCCACAACGTGATTAACCCAGCCAGAGCTGAGCCCTACAGGGCCAAGAGAGGAGGTGGTGGGGGGTTTGGGGGTGTGGTGGTCTGGTGGAGGCCTGGCATGACCTAACCCTCTCTCTCTCAATATCTCTCATCCTCTCTCTCTTCCCTGTAGGGCCTCGCAGCCCCTGCTGGACCGCAGCGTGCCTGACTACACCACCTTTACCACTGTGGGTGACTGGCTGGATGCCATTAAGATGAGCCGCTATCGAGACAACTTCCTCAACGCCGGCTTCGCCTCCTTTGACCTGGTGGCCCAAATGACAGCAGAGTGAGTGTATTGTGGAACTACAGCAGGATGTTATATGATTTTAGAATTTAAAGGGCCTGTATGGAAAGATGGTAAATATGCCACTGTATATGTGGAACTACACTGTGATTTCACACAAATCAATACATTAGTTTAGCCCCATTTCTTTGATTCTAAAGTAACAAGGTGTGTTTCAGCACAGACTGAATCAGAATATTACATATATCAGTTCCAGGTAAAATCTGAAAAAATGTTTATATCATATTGAAATTAAGTATTATATTAAACATGCAACAAAAATCTAAATGGACATGGTCCTATTTTAAATGCGGACAAAGTATTTCTAGCCAACATTACCCAGTCTGTTTCATTTTAAGGTACTAAGGCTATTGGTATTGCAAGTAATCAGAATGGATTTATGTGTCCAGACATCACAAACCTATCTTTTTGGGTTGCTGTGGTAGGCTGCTTGTGGCAGGCATCAGTAACTACTTCATTGCTCTACTTGGATTCTTGCAATTCCATCACTCTGGATTTGATGTAGGCATTGTTTGCTGAGTTGAAAGTAATGCAGAGTGATGAATTTCAATTTGAATGAACATCCACACTGAGATGGATTTGTATAAATCCACTTGTAATCACATTCACATATACACCTCCAAATGTATATATCTCGTGTTTTGTTTCTGTCCAAACCAAAAAATCAAATCTGGATGAAATCTATATATGCCAAAAATCAGATTTGGGCTGGCAGTCTCAGCATAGCCAAAAAGTAGTAAAATAAAATAAACATTTAGGATACAGGGTACTGATTGTCAGGTACTAAACATCTCATCTCATCGTTAAACTTTATTAGTGATTACTGGACTGTAGGGATGTCTGGATTGAGTTGATTGGGATCAGCGCTGATTATTTATGGAGTGTCTATTTTATAAAATTAGGCTACCAAATAAAATAAAGGAGTTTAGCATTCACATTTACCCAGGATGTTTATCTGGATTATCTTTGCATCAGTGTTAGTCAATACTTAGTATTAAGGTGCCCGTATGAGATCAGGAGGCCCTACTCAACAGGCGAACATGTGCTGGTGGCCCAGATGACAGTGGAGTGTGTGGCTGGCAGCCTAGAATGGAGTCTTTGTCTGGGGCTGATTTGTTCACACTGGCCTGCATTCAGCACACTGATCACTAAACTGGCTTAGGAGCGTCCCAGAGAAGAAACCTAAGACAAGGCAAACGTTCGGGCTGCACTGGGCCAGGCTTGCAGAAATAATTAAGAGTTTGGACGGAACAAGAGGCCTTGGAGTGAGCAAGGAAGCTGGAATTGCATCACATATCCGGTACAAATGAAGCACAAGTGGAATGATGGCTGCATAATGTTCCAAACATTTAAATAAGATTAATTTGGTGATACAACAAGCATCCAAGGAACGTTTAGAGGTCAGAGTTAGAGTAGAAATGGGCAGGTGGAAATAAATGGGGCCGTTAGGATCAAATAAATGAATAAAGATAATAATAATAATAAATTTATCAAATCCATTAAAAAGCATAATAGAGGATGGAGGTGCGAGTAATTTGTTTCAATTTGGCAACCTGACAGGTGGATTTCTGCCGTCCTTAATGGATGATAATTCTCCTAATGGTCTTCATTTATTATCATTTTCTCCACCGCTGCGCTGAGAGATGGACGTGAGGGGGGAAAAATGGTTAGTGGTTAGCAAGCACGGTTCTGACGCTAATGCTGGCAAGGCTAATCGCCTTCCCCACAGTCCCGTCTGTCGACAGGGGAAAAACACACACAGGAACGAGCGGGAGAGGAAAAAGTGTATGTGATATTTCTTACAGTTACACGGGCTGCGGCGCTAAACAAACATGATGTGGAGAGATTAGATTACCCAGCCTGACAACAGAACAGGAAGCAGGCAGGATTTTTAATAAGAGTTCTGTCATTGCCATATTTCTAGCTCATTCCCTTCGCATTTTTTTTCCTGCTGTGTCTACATTGGCACAAACGTACTTCCATTTTACTGTGTGTGACCAGTTCCCCTGTGCAGGAAAACCATCCGACCCTCAAAAATCCTCACATAATACTTTGGGTACCAAAAACACAGTTTTATTTGTTGGCCATTTTTCTATATAAATACAGAAAACATCCAACATACACAAAATAAATACAAAAAGAAATGTAAAAATAGAGCATATCCATATGGAGACATAGAATACATGTATGAAACACAAAATAAACATGAAATTCAAAAATATGTTTAAAAGATTACCAAAGAAATGCAGTTTTTATAAACATTTAATTAATTTATTTATTTTTATAATATGAAACTTGGAGTTGTTATTTATATAATGTAACAAATGTACCAATAGAAATGCTCCAAATTTACTTGAATTAATACAGTTTTACATTGACTTTTATTGAAAGTTACAGATACAAAAATAAATATACGTAAGAGACTAATGCAAAATATAATACACACAAATAAATAGACCAAAAATGCAGAAAATGTTTAAAATATTAAAGTAACAAAAAATCAATATGCCAGAAATATAATGAATTTAATACGATTCAGTACCATACAAATGAATACAGAGTTTATACAGTAAAACAAAAAACAGTAAAACATAAAACAAAAGGCAAAAATATAAATAGTGCAAGATAATATGAATATGAAAATAATCGTTTTGGGCAAAATTTCAGCTTCTCCTTTTAAAGCATTTCTGCCAATTTTAGAGCCCAATTGTCCAGGATTCTGAATGAACTTATCAGAATCAAATATGATGAACCCTAATCTTTTCAATTTCATGTGTTAAATAGCTAACCAAGCAGTTAGTGTGAAAATGGCAGCTGGTTGCCGTAGCTAAACAACCCGGTTAATTATTACCCAGTGCTCATGACCTTCCCTGTCTGAGTAAACCTGTTCAGACCCTCGCACACACCTTTTCTCACGCTGTGCTGCCTTTTACCCACACGGGTCAGTGCAGTGCAGATTAATCGTGGGCGGGGCAAAGTTGTTTGCTAATGTACCACTGCTTTGCTAAATGAGATGTTCATCTGGTGCCATTCCCACGTAGGCTTAGAAACACACACCATTTGTCAGAAATTTCAGGACACTGTGGCCACTTTTGAAATGTTTTGTTTTCACTGTTGCTAATGCTCAGCTTAATGCCCAATAGAGAGCTACGCAGAGCAGTTTTATTTGAGCCAATATACATTTTGACATGAGATAAAAGAAAATGAGTATGCAATATACCACATCACTCCACTCATCCCTCACTGTGTAGTGAGAACAGTAACAGGAAACATAAGTGTGATCTGTCTCAGGGTTCTCACAAATGAACATGCAAAAATCACTGGCTATGATACATTTGTTTAGAGAGCATGTTGACTACAAGTGTTACAAAAAGCCTGCTCAAGCTGAAGAATGAAGGGAATTCCAGCAGATAAAAGCCTATCAGCTGCTCTCATCAAGTTCGATGGTACATACAGAATCTGTATAAAAAAATTCAAACCTGAACAGTAATTACCCCATCTGTGGGGATTTGTGGAACCTTTTCATTGTGTTTGCAAAAAAAAAAAAAAAAAAAAAAAAAGTGAGATCATAAATGTCCATCCATCATCGGCTGCTTATACGGGATGCGGGTCACAGGGGAAGCAGTCTAAGCAAAGAAGCCCAGACCTCCTTCTCCCCAGCTACCTCTTCCACCTCATAGTGGAGACATTGCGAACCAGATTGCTGAACCACCTCCTGCCCATCCTGAATGACTGATCTCCTCACCATGTCTCTAAGGGAGAGTCTAGCCAACTTCTGGAGGAAACTAGTTTCAGTCTCAGGATCTTATTCTTTTGGTCACTTCCCAAAGCCTGTGGTCATAGGTGAGGCCTGGAATGTAGATTGACTGGTAAATTGAGAGCGTTTCCTTTTGGCTCAGTTCTCTATTCTTCGCAACAGACCTGCTCAGAATCCACAATACTGCAGAAACTGCATCGATCTGCCTGTCAAACTCTTGCTCCATCAACAGGCTGCTGATGATCGTAAATGTAATCATGTAATCATATTAATTTATATGAAATTAAACATTCAATTTTATATACAAAAAGAGTAATTAGCTTTTATGGAATTTCCAAGTCGCTTTTTATCACTTTGAATTAAGCAGGCCTGTAAAACTGATAAATGTAAATGAACTGTGTTCTGGTTGGCTGTGCTGTATAGTGTCTCATAAAAAAAATAGTTAGGTCAGAATCACTTCTTCTACCTTACAAGAACAGAAAAGGTTAAACTGCTGTAGGCTGAATGGGTGGGGATAGACTGAACATTAGGTTGTGTTTGACATCAAATTACAACCAGGACAAATTCAAAACAGGCTGTTATTTAGTTCATATATGGACTGTATGACTACAATGAAATTTAGTTATTTTAACTGATACAGCCCTTTACAAACTGTGCCTCTGATTGTGCAGCTTTTGGTTTATGACTGACTGTTAACACTGTCTCCATGTCCTCTCCAGGGACCTGCTGCGGATAGGTGTGACGTTGGCTGGACACCAGAAGAAGATTCTCGGCAGCATTCAGGACATGAGACTGCAGATGAACCAAACATTGCCTGTCCAGGTCTGAGGGAAGAATGCAGTGGAACCATGCCAGAGAGCTGACGGGAGACCCCAGCTGCCTGACCACCTCGGCCAATCGGATAAAACTGTACGAGTGGCTCGCAGTGCCTCGGATGACTTTAACTTTTTTCATTTTCCATTTATTTTTCCTATTTTTCCTCTTCGGACTGCAATTTTTCCACCTGGCAAAACATTTATTACGATTATTTTGTACATTTTTTAAAAAACAAAAGGAGACCACCCCCTGCCCCCTCTCATGCCCTATGCGTGCCTCACTAGGCTGTGGCGTGAGGCGTGTTTCTGCATGTGTGTGGTTTTTTCCCGTGAGGTCGGCTGGGACACTGAGCCGGGTCAACTCTCCCCTCCTCCACTTCCCCCGGATTCTAAAGACCGCCTTTATCAGACTGAAAAAATGGCAGATAAAGACAAGTTGTTCCAGTGCTAGGATTGGTTTTACTCTGTGTGTGTGTGTGTGTGTGTGTATGTGTGTGTGTGTGTGTGTGTGTGAGAGAGAGAGAGAGAGAGAGAGAGAGAGAGAGGATGAGTGAGTGCAAGTGTGTGTGTGTGTGTGTGTGCATATTCTCCATCTTCATATTGAAGGTGTTTTACTTATTCCTGAGAAGGACTAGTTGGGGAGGTGCAGGCCAGGTCACAGGAGCGACAAAAGGTTCAGACTCGCAGGAAGATTGCCTGGCAGATTCTGATTTGGCAAGTCGAATCATGCTGTACTTTCTCGCTATTTAATTTCCTGCACCTGCCAGTTCCTGTGTTGAAATATGGGTGGTCATCACTGATGCCACGGCAAAACAGTGGCAATGACAGCGACAATGGCCGGTGCACTTGCAATGGATGACCCTTCTCTATAGAGTGTGGTTATGTGTGTATTAGTGAATGAGTGTAAGAGTTATGCACATGAATACTGTACAATACTGCTTTAGCTGCGCTCTGCCAGCGGGGGCGCCAAAACCGCATGATGCCGAATTGTGACGAGGAGCAACTATATTTCAATCAGCTGTAATAATCAGTGGACAATTAAGAATTTTTTAAAGAATCACTCTTTTTTTAAGAAGAAACAACAAATTGGACACTATATAAATGCAGTGTGCATATGTATTTCTGAATATGTATGCATATACCTATGATAGATGTTATGTATGCATATATATTATACTATATATGCATATTTATCTATATGTGCATTGTTCAGAGTGAGAAAGAAAGAGGTAAAAGAAAAAAAACTGAATTTTTCTTCATTTTACACGTTTCAGGTTTTAACTTGTGCAAACTTGCTATTTATTCTCTCCCAAATCAATCAAACTTGAGGACAAAACAAAGCTGAACTGAAGACTGACCACCTTAAAACCAGTCAATATTCAACAAAAGGAGAAGGGATGGTCCAAATCTCACAGAATTCACATGAACCAGATGTTTTGTTTGTTATTATTCAACATTTTTGTAACAAAGAAAGTAAGAGAAAAGATAAGAAACTAAAAGGTTTTTGTTTTACATAATAGACATACAAAAAAATCACAGGATTTGCAGCCCAAAGTGTCCATGCAGTTATTTGATGTGTCTTCCGGGCCCTTACACTTGTGAGCGTTTCTCAGGCTTGCTGCATTTGCTTTTGAGCACACATTCCCCAACACACCCTAACTGTATGATTAACCCTTAGAAGTCTCGAGTCACTGCTATGTTAACTTAAAGGTAACTTTAAATTGGGATGCACCGATACCACTTTTCCCCTTCTCATGCCAGTATTGATACAGTACTGGCCTAAACCATGTACTGATACCAGTATCTAACCTAACCTATAAATCATGATATTTATACTTCTACACTTTTTATATTTGTTACTTTGACAAAATAAAAACCAACAGTTTACACCATTAAAAGAGGCTTTATAGCAAATGTTTCTTTCCCAGGTTAAAGGGTCCTTTGCATCATCTTTAAAAGCATCCTTCAGTTCAGGGTACATATGTCTAAGCTGGGAAGCCTGTAATGCTAATTTCTACTAGCTCTCTGTGGGATTCTAGTAGTATATACATAGACAGATAGATAGATAGATAAATGGAGATAGATAGATACTTTATTGATCCCGAGGGAACTTGAGGAAACACAGCAGTCACCATCCCTGGGTAGGCACACAATTAATGGCAGTGCACTTAAATATTTTTTACTGTTGTAGATTATATACAGCTTGACTGATTGATATCTGGTCACACTACCACTCACACTCAGCCTATCTGGAACCTCCAACAGGATTAGAGTGATGTTTTGTAGTATGAAACTGAAAATGAGAACACGATTGGTTGATTCCTAATAATCTTGGTGGTTTATTTGATGTGCGGGGTCTTTAGTTCTATCAGTCAAGTCCTAATCAGTAGGAAAGCTTGGTTACCTGTTTTTGCCAAGGTACCACTGAAAAGACTACCCTGATTTGGACAGTTTCCCTTTGTAGCATTTCTTAATCAAGGAATTAGTAAGTAAGTAAGTACTGTAATTCAGTGGAGGTTTAAAACAGGCATCAAACTGGTTAATAGAATTAGAGACATTAAAATTCTTTCAGGGCCTAGAAAGCCCTGAGGGTTTTTCTCTAGTATTAAGTACCAGTTTTGCCACAGGTTCAGTGTCAGTACAAGACTAGTAATTAAGGTATTATGTGATTTGTTACATAATTATATTCACATTCTATCGGAAGGCACTTCAGACTTAAAATAAATAAATAAGTAAGAATCAAATTCAGATCATAACAAAATATCTTCCCTTCCACCGACAGAAACTAATACAGGATGGACTGAAAGTTTACAATCAGCACTTTCCAAAGTTTCTCAGCTTCTGTCATTAAGATAAGAATTCATATCAGGTTACAGCACACTGTAGATGCAGCTAGGACTTCTAAGGGTTAACATTACTACTGTTTTGTTTATTCCGACAGTGCTTAAGCTGATCACTTTCTTTTTTTCCTTATGAGAGGAGTGTCATGTAGCTTTGTACAATTCCTGTTTCTTGTCTTCCACACCGTTTCAAATCTTCCTTGCTCTTATAGGTTTACTCAGCACCTAACTTGCCCTTAAAAACTCTGTTGAGCCCCTCAACCTTATTAGGAACCAAACATCCTGCGTTTTTTGTTGTTTTTTTGTTTGTTTTTTGCATTGTTTTCCATGTACGCTGAAACAGTGGTGCGTTCTTACTTGATTTAAACATGTACATCATTTCCACATGAATAAAATATATTACATCCACTCAACCTTGTCTTTGTTTGCTTACTTTTGGGGCAGATGTAATATATTTTCTTCATCTGAATCAAGGCATCACTTAATTTTCAGCCATAAGCCTTAGAACACGGATGCTTAAAGGGTTATGAAACAAACCAAAACACCTCCAGCACAGCTTTGAAACAGTGAGTTGTGCAGTCCAGTGTTATCAGGCTGGTCTGGCCATTTTAGTGTGTTGTATTGACAGACCTGAACAGATGACCAGTCTATTATCTGCCTTTTTGTCCTTCAAAAACAGCCGCAATCAGCGTCTCTCTCTCTCTCTCTCTCTCTCTCTCTCTCTCTCTCTCTCTCTCTCTCTCTCTCTCTCTTTCTCTCTCTGTTCTGATTGCTGTAGAAGCATTTGCAGGATCCAGACTCTGCTGTAGAAGCAATAAACCAACCTTTCTGCAGGAACCACAGTGTTCTGCTCCTTTAAAGGAACACCACATCATTTTTCAGCCTGTGTTTTCTTCTGTTGTACTCCATTACTCTAAACAAGGCGCTTTCTGTATGGCTGTGGACAACCACATGGTCCAAAATTTTGATCTTTTGTGTACTTTGAATCGGGTTGATGCAAAAGTCTTGACCATCTAGAGATTTTCCTCATTTTCATGTAGGTGTCACATTTCTATATTGAACCCCTGCCTTTACTGGACTGATCATGTCATTTTAAAAATAATCTTAAAAGGGTTCTTCAGTTTCGGTTTGAAGAGTTCCTCAGGGTGCCTGAAAAAATTTGAAATGTGCAGAAGCTCCACATCATGCAAATATTCTAGAATTGATACATATTGGTTCCTAGGTCTTCACACTATCTTCACACATCTTTGGAGCCTACACTTCTAAGAGCATTGAAGAACATTAAGTTAACTTAATGGCCTTCTGTGATTTTTGCTGATGCATATTTCCATAAAGGGAAGGGAACAAAAAACATAAAAATGAAGAGGGAGAGGGATTGTTTTGGGGCTCTAGAGAACCCATTATGGCATTTTTTTTTTAGGATGGACAGATTCATACTTTCAGTAGGAGCCATTGGGCTTCATTTGGTTATTCAGAATCAGAATTACTTTTTGAAATTGCAAATTCTTACAGCTGCACCCATCTATATAAAATATAAAAATAGAACAGTAAAAATTAAAATAATAGTGATAAAAAGGATATTGTTAATGTAACAGAGGCTGTAGGTTCTGCGCATTGACTTCTACTGTAATTGGGTTTTGAGTGAACAGGTTTTCTATCCATCTATGTTCTTCTATCTACAATAATTAATACGATAATACATGATTAATCAAATTGTGCAGATGCAACAGAGAGATATCAGGCTGAAAATGTGGGATGGAAAACACTAAGAAAAGAAAATTAAAAACTCACTTCTATAATGTGTGCGTCATTCACTTTACTGCATTATGCACATTAACTCTTAGAAGTCTCTAAGTCTTCAAATATAAACACGTCATTGCATATTTATATTGCATTCTGTTTGAATCTGCACTAAACTGATGTATTCCGTTTAAAATGATCAAATAACACAAAAAGCAAATAATAATACTGAATATCTATTTACACTCTGTACTTGAGCATTATGAGTGACTTCTAAGAGTTAACGAATATGTCAAAAGTGCTAGCTTAGCCACATATGGCTAATTTCAAACTGCAGGTAAAGAAAAAAGTGCATTAATCTGGACATAGTTAGTACAGTGTTCAGTACAACCACTTAGATACTATGTGATAAATAGTGCAGTTGTATGTAAGACTGTATAACTTTAAAAAGTAATTGTGAAACTTAACAAATGTACTAGATTAGCATTAGATTCACAATTTGAAAAGTTACATAATAAGTCATAGACAAATAACTATATAAGTAATAGTTGCATAACACTACAGGAGAACAAATTATGGATGAGCATAAGCACACACTCCTTAACCAATCACTTTTGATGTAGTCAAGTCGTGAAGTTAATGTTTGCTGTGCAGAAGGAAAACAGCCCAGCAGAGTCAAATTTCCAGCTACTGCAGCTTTAAAGTATTGATTTGGTGGCTGTGCTGAGTTCAAACTGCTGCACGATTCATGTTCTCACACACCTCTGTCCTAAAATTCAGTCTTTGCTCATTTAGCCACTGTTGTGGTGCTGAACTTATTTTTTTAATACTGGTAAAAGGCATTTTAGTGTCCCACAATAACTTAATTTCGAGTGTTTTATTAATATTCAACCCTAATCATTAATATCAGTAAAAAATAACAACTAAATGTTATTATTCCAGCATTCGGGAATGTTTGTCCAATCAAACAACTATAGCTGTGAATCAGTTCTGAGTGAGATGACCCTCTGTGATTGATATTATATAATACTGTATAGAGTTAAGACCCCCAGATATTTTTATCCATTTATTTATCCTGATACAGACTACAAACTGTGTGTGTGTGTGTGTGTGTGTGTGTGTGTGTGTGTGTGTGTATGTGTGTGTGTGTGTATATTGGTTTATATTGGATGTGAACCCACCTGATTATAGATCTCTCTTTGTGCCAGTTGGGTGCCACCACCACCCTACCCCCAACAGTTTTAACATTCCTTCTCTTTAGCCACGTCCACCACCATAGATTACCATCCAAACCCCATCAACCTCATAATCTTTATATCTAAATATATATGATGCATTTAAACCTGTTTTCTCATCAATTTAAAACCCATTGAAGCTACAGATAATGACATGTCTGCAGTACTGAACTTACAGAACCAGAAACAACTACATTTCTAGATGCAATTGTTGTTTTCCTTTCTTTCTTTTTTTTTTCTTGGAAAGCATTGAGATGTATTTAATGGTGACAACAAAAATGAAAATCACAAAAAATGATTACACGATGCATTCTTGTAGAAATATTTTTAAAATACCCTTTTTCAATTAAATTATTTAATAAATGATGCCTGAGGTCTCCATTGTGTGGATTATTGCACCTTGCATTTACATACATAACACATAAGCGAGTCTATTGCAGGTTCCAGAAAAGCTCCACATTGATTGACGAGAGATTTTTTTTTACTTGCCAGATTTCAAAATATAAACAAAAATCTAACTCAGGTGCCAGAATGTTACTGTTCCAACACAGATTACTATTAACACTGACATGCACACATTCTCTCTCATGCTCTTCTCTATTCTGTCATTTTCTTCTCTCCTCTTTTCGCACTGTTTTATTCACTCTGGCTTTTGCTTTGCTCTCTCTTTATTGCTTGCCTGTCTGTGCATTCTGTTGTTCCCTTACTTTCTATCCTTTCTGTCACTTTCTTTTTTCCCTCTCCCTCCCTCTCGTTCTGTCTGAGGTGAATGAAGTAGTGAAGCTGTGCTGGGTGGGTGAGTTTGTACTGAGAGGGCTGCTGATGGGCTGATATAGATTTTCCTCTACTCTGCACACTCTTTACCACGCCAGCCAAAACTCTCTCTCCTGCACCTCTGCACTTTCTCATTCTGAAGCTTACATAGCTGCCAGCGTCCCTTAATCCACCACAACTCCTCCAACAAACCTCACCAGCAAGTGAGGTGAAGCATTCAAGCTATAAATACACACACTGGATCAATAAAACATACTGAATAAAGTCTATAGTTCAAGATATACATTGTGAAAATTGACCAAACCTATCCGACAACCTCACTGATGTCACCTATAATATCACCTGTTTTACCTGTAATCTAATTTAATTCAACTGTAATTTCACAAATCCCACCTGTCCTCAAATGTAATCACATAATCCTGCCTGATTTAATCTGCAATCTTGCTTGCAGTTTCATCATCTCACTTGTTCTCACCTGTAAATTGAGTATCTGTCTCACATCCACTCATTAATCTTACCTGTTCTAATGTACAACCTCACTAATCTCACATGTTCTAATCTGCAACCCATCAATCTCACCTGTAATTTCATTAATCCCACCTGTTCTCAGGTGTAATCTCATGAATCCCAACTGTTTCCATCTATAACCTCATTAACCTAACCTGTTCTAATCTGTAATCTCATCCATCTCACCTGTACTTTAACACCAATCTCACCTGTAACCTCATTAATCTCAGTTGTACTATTTGTCTTGTCAATACTTAATTTACAGGGTGGTAAATTGTGAGTTAGTTTACATCAGCTTCAGTTTAATAGAATATTACATAAATAAAATGTTTCCATTCAATTTAAGTAAATGTACACAGTACTAGAAAAATTATTAACACACACACACATGCAAGCACACACATCCCCAGTTTTAAATCAACACCTTATAAATCTCACCTGTTCATTAGTGCTAGGCTAACATTCCTGTTTAATATTCCCAGTAATTAAAACTGATCGCCCTACTGACACATTGTGCTTAGTCTGTCTGTCTCTCTCTCTTATTCTCTTCTCCAATTAAGGCAGATTTCTTTCAGGGGGCTACAGTGTTTGTACACAATTAAACTGTACACACAAATGAACTTCAACAGCTCACCTCTGTCACTCTCTCACACATACACTGTTTTTTATTATGTGTATTATGTCTATGTGTGTGAGTGAATGTGTCTGTATGCCCAGTTATGGATTGTCCTGGGCGAACTCTCCCTATCCAGTGCACAATGGACAGTCATTCTCCTCTAGGAAGGTGCTATTTTCTTTCATTTCCAGCAAGGGAGAGGAAGAAGAAGTGGAAGAATAACATCAATAAGAAGAAGGTCTGATGTAAAAAGGAGAGAGAGACAAAGAATATGATTAAAAAGAGAGGAGTACATAGAAGAGGAAGGACAAAGAGAAAGAACAAGAGCAATGAAGGAAGAGAGAGAAGGAGGAGAGAGAAAGAAATAAGAAAAGGAAGAAGAAGAGAGAGCGAGAGGAAGAAGAGTGCAAGGTGAAAGTGCTGCTTGTTCCCTTCTTGTTCAGCCTATTTATCCATTCTCTTTCTCCCTCTATCCCTGAAGGTCCCTACTCCCCTCCTACTATGCCTCCATACCGTCCCCTCCCTCCCCTCACCCTCTCGCTTGCTCTAATCCCCCGTCTCGCTCGCTCAGCGTGGCTGTGGTTAATTGGTCATTTCTGCAGTGTGACTCTGCCGGACAACCAGTGCTGCATTTACCATCAGACCTGTCTGAGTGCAGCCGTTAATTACACACACACACACACACACACACACACACACACACACACACACACACACACACACACACACACACAGTACCACTAATTGGCAACAACTTGCAACAAAGAATAGAGAGTGTGTGTTTGAGACAGGCCTTTTGTGTGGAAATATGAGTGTGTGTTGGGTGGGGGAGTTGGGTTGGGGGATACTGTGAAAACAAATGAGAGAAAATAAGAGAAAGCTAAGAAGCTCTAAAGCTGAAACTCTGAATCTCTGAGGCTGATGTTCAGAGAGAAAGGCCTATCTAGTTCTTCTGTCCTCCAGAACTGAGGAGAACAGAATCACAGCAGCACTGCTAGAGTTTAGTTTTACAACCACACCATGATGCTTATGCTCTTATCCATAAAATGTCTGAATGAGAACACAGCCTCAGGTGTCTTACCCAAGCACTAATTCTGGTGTAATGTGAGTCTAGGTGGTGTAGTTGGGAGTGATAAACCATAAAATCAAACTCAAGCTAGCATGCAGAGGGCAATGGTGTTATCCACTGTGCTATTCCAAAGTTATGCATTAAAACCACATGGGAACTTACATTCCATTCTTTATCCAAGAGTGATTTATTAAGATGTTTCCAATATTGACATATTTATTTCCTCTTGCTATCTCACTCTATCATCTCATCTCACTTTGCTCACCACCATCTCCTTTTATGCCCATCCCAATGTCTTACTCTGTGCCTAGTGGTGGAGAAACATAAAGAGAGAAAGAAAAAGATACAAATGAGGGAATGATACCCAATGCAAGAAAATTGGGCCTATTGGCTCTTTAATATCTATCAGCAATTGTTATAGGTCATGTAACTATATAATCATGTGCATTCTTCTTTGGCTTTGGCATGATTTAAATCCAGAAGCTGGAGGCGTTAGGGGCTCTAACCCACAGTGTGACCCTGGGGGTACCCTTTCTGTAACATCAAGAGGGATTAACCCATTCCAATCCCCCCGCTGAAATATTTTCACCCTCCAGAATGTCCCCTGCGTAGCCAGTGGCAGAACAAGCAGACCTTTGTTGGGGAACTGGAGTGCAGCTGCATGTCTCCTGCCGGATTAGTGCAGCATCCACACACACTGCTTTAGCTGAGAGAATATATTCATTGGGATTCACCATAGGGACTGAACATTAGCCAGCGTGGTTTGGTGAATAGAGTAATGCTTATGGCATTTGTTGGGGTGGGTGGGTGGATGTGGGCTATTACAGCTGATAAGGTTTGATCCATGTAGTAAATGTAGAACTAGGGCACACACAAATGCACACATTGAAAAGATCCACAATGACTTATGATGATATATATATATATATACTGTATATATTGCCTGTCTTGATCCAATACTAGCCTCCATGCCAGCTAAAGTGGTATGAATGGGAATGCATTTAAAGGTTTTTGAATTAACTATGGATGAGAACCATATTTGCTTAAAAATTCCAGCCAACAAACAAAAGCAACACAATTCCATACTTACACCAGCTGGTATGTTATTCAAATACAACCTCTACTACCCTGCAAAAGCTAATTAACAAGCTAAGATACATCAAAGTAGAAAAACAAATTAAGGTCATTCTTATTTTCACAGACCAAATGATAAAAATCTGCCTGTACTGCATTCGAAAAAGGTATATAGGGCATCCAACCAGAGGAGAGCTCATTTTTTATTTATATCAGTCTTTAGGATATAGTTTGTTTAATTAAGGTAACCATATTTTGGTCGTCAAAAAAGATGATACTGGGAACAAACTTACATTTGTTTGCCACTTTAATGAATATATTCTATAATAACAGCAGAATATTTGGCTAGAATGTGGTGCTGTACTGTATCCAATCATTCAATCATTGCTTAAAGCAATACTTTGGGTTGTATTTGTTTATTTTAATGAACTCTAATATATAAACACTCCTTTACTAAGACTACTAAACTGTCTTACCATCTATATTGCTACATCCTCTCCTTTCATTTCAACTTATATGAAATAAGTAAAAAAACAGAAGAAGAGTTTGAATTTTAGCATGTAACATTTTGCACAATTTAGAAATACACATTTTTCACATCCCAAAAAAGAAGACAGAAAAGGATGCATGGTCATCCAAATTTAATTAAAATGAATAAAAAAAGCAATGTAGCAATGAGCTATGGTTGGTTATGATACACCATAAAATAATAAACATAGGATATAGGTTCATTAATATTAGTAATTGCTACAGCAGACAGAAATGGAGTCTTGTATCTTCATTACAAAAGCAGTAAAGTCTTTGAATTAAACATGTAAAAGAATCACATTTGCTTTCAAAGGTCAGACAGCATACTAAAGCAACACTAGTATGCAAATACTAGATTAGGAAGCATTAAAGCATAAGCAATGATGAGGGCAATTTGTTTTTAATTTTTAATTTGTTTCTTATTGTTGTTATTTTGTGTTGTTTTGGTATTTTTTATTTATTTATTTGTTTGTTTGTTTTTTGGCTATTTGCTCTTGCTAAGGCCATATGCTGCATCAACATGAAATAAAAATGGGGAAACTTCTGGTGTATTTGCAATAGCTCACTAATGATATGCTTAAATGCATTTTTTTTAAATAAACATATTTTGGTAATAGGGCTGAACTCATAATCCAGCTTCAGAAAATCACTAAAATTAGGAAAAAACTGCTGAACATATGATGTATGCATAATGTTGCATTCGAGCGAAAGAAATTTGTACTTACAAGTTTCAAGGTCGTAATTATCCAATATGTGTTCAAGTGTTTTTGGTCAGGTAAAAATGGATGCCATAAGAAAACATTTGACTTTTGTTTTTGTATTACTGCATTACAGAAAGATCATAAAGCCAGTAGAACACCAGTAATGTTTTAATCCCCATAATATCTTTGAATCATATATGACAAAACGTAACATTTTCTCATGTATTGCTGAGTCACTTAAAAAGGTATTTAACCTGCAAGTGTCCGAGTTGTTGCTTAATAATAGAAGCACAACCAGTTTACAGTATAAACTGTCTACATCATGTATTTACTGAAATAACAATGGGCACTCACTACTGAATTTCCCTCTAGTGAATATGACATTGTGGTGGTGTTTATATCCATTAAATCTTGTAAAGGTATTTCCAACATTATTTGAAGGCAGCATATTTCAAATATGACAGATATAAAGAGCTCAGAATTTGTACACAAATAAAGTTATATTTCATAATAATAGCAGAAAATACTTTTTGTGATTGTGGTGATATGTTGCACTTTTTTTAATGATCCCTTAAAGCCACAAGTTGTGCTGTTGTTGTTTTTGTTAATGTTGTTAATGGTAATATAGATGTTAAGATGAAAAAAAAACATGATACAAGAGATGCCACATTGTTCCTAAACCAATCACTCTGCAAATCAACTGCAGTCAACCAAATTCCAAGTAAAATGACCACATCATCAAGTCTGGTGAGACCTGTGAATGTAGACAAAGGTTCTCCCAAACAAGGCCTTAAATCTAGTTACAGATCACCTTTGAAAAGGCAAAAGCCACACACCACATATCACTGGTCATGAAATAAACGTCTAACATGCGAACAAGTGGATTACTTCAGAAAGTCTGAAAGACCCTGCCTTAAAGAACCATCTACAAGAATACTTCTATAATAAAAAACAACCAATTAGAAAATCGAAAGCATCCAAAAGGTTATTTGAGTTGTCATGATTCTATATAGCCCCGTGGCCTGAGTTTAGAAGTAGAGGACTGAGCCCAAAGTTCAGACATCTAATGTGGCTGCTACTTAATCAAACTCAAGCACAGTACTTGCTTTAGTCAAAACACCCCGCTGTATATTTCCCTTCAGGTAAATTAACATGTGATTTGAGAAGAGCAAAGGGCAAAAGAGTCAGCAAGCATTTTGACTCCCTAGGTATTGGCCAAGAGTTGACCTTGAAGATCTATAATCTCCATCATAAACAGGAAAACTTGTGCATGTGTGGTAACGGGAACATCCGGATAAAACACATGTTCCAGACTTCAGAAACTCTTTATTCTGTTTTTGTCTGATTTTACCACTGACATCAAATCTGGTTTGAAATGTTAATGTGGCGTTTAGTGTTGGATTTAGAAACCTCTTCCCTTTCAAAGAGAGAGGAGCCTGGTCTTGTATGAAGGGAAAGAGCTGCCCAGAGGCATTGCCATAGCTGACAGACTTTCCTTTAAGGACTTTGACTTTCAAGTGCAACTCGGGTGGTATTTTTCTTCTGAGAGAAAGTTGTTCATTTGAGGAGCCCATTTATGTGGTTTAGGAGGCTGACAAGGTAAACAAAACATTGGATGCGAAATTATTGCACAGCGGGTATTTTAGCTGAGGGCAAAACCATTCTCACTGACTAAATTAGCTCCTTGTTGTTACCTGATTTTAGTGATCCTGAGAACCAGTGATGGACTGACCATTGGTAGACATGGGAAAAATCCCAGTGGACCACTATGAGAGTAGGTAGGCCACCAACTCCCCACCTCCCTGTTGACAAAATAAAACAGATCCAAACTGACCCACCGGTTGACAGAAAGGAACAAGGGCTGGTCGATATATATAAAAATCCTGGGTTGAATTAAGTTGACAATCCAGCCCTGCTAGGACCCTAGCAATAACTACAGGAACCCTATCAAATCAAATTGGGGCATGGTGTATCATATAAAGAGCTGAAGGAACATGTAGTAAATTCAGTACATTCAGTAAATGCAAGCCTACACTTATCTACACATACTAACTGTACACTATAGGCAACATGCTAACATAGCATGTATGTTTCAAAAGCAATTTTAAGTATTCAAGCTGTATTCAACAGTGGGCTGCACCAGAACGAGCTTCTTACAGAAGTCCCAACTTAATAGAATTACCTTCTTCACTAAGCCTCCTGTCGGACATCGGGTCAAACTGCCAGGTGTTCAATCAATAAAAGTAGAAGCGAATCTGCTTAATTGGTCAATTCAGTCTCACTGGCTAAAGCTTATTTGAGAGATGTCCTTTAAAGGGCGTTGTATCACTCATTTCATCTTCTAATCTTGCTTCTTCCTAGTCAGGGTCATGGTGGATCCAAAACCTACCTGGAATTATGAGGCACAAGGGCCCCAGTGCAATATAGGGTACCATATACACTCATTCACTGATATCTAGGTCTAATTTTGCATGTGTTTTTGAGAGGTGGGAGGAAGACCAGTGCATCCAGAGGAAATCCATGATAACATGGGTCGTCATATTATTTCTCCAATATTTTTCAATAATTTATATGGAAATAAGATTTTTTTTAAGAATTATTTATCAACATTTTAAAAGTATACCTGTTTACTCCTGAGTCCATTTATGAAAACTGAGCTGCAAAAACAGCGTATTTTGAGGTTTTAAGGAGTGTTCTAGCCTGCTTTTCAATTAGGTGTAAAATCTGAGCAGCCCGTTCAAACACAGTTCATTTGCATTTACCATTCTTAAAGGGACAGTTTGTTTAATTCAAAGGGATTAAAAAGAGGTTGGAAAAGTATATTTGAAATACGAGTATTTTGGGTTCACAGTCTCTCATTGAGCATCAAGTATAGCTCGGCTTGGAAAGATGCATGGAAGACAAGCATCTAGACTCTTTTCAGTCCTGGCACCAAAGTGATGGAATGAACTTCCCCTGGGTGTTAGTTGCTGTCTTCAAATGCCAACTGAATACCCATCTATTTCAAGAGCATTTAACTTATTAAAGGATTATAATTATATTGAATCTTGTGGGTATCAAGGTCTCCAACCTGACATTTGTATTTGGCAGCAAGCTTGAGGTATCTCTGGATTCTAGCCTCTACAAACTAGCTAAGGATACTTTCTAAATGTACAGCAAAAGCACTTTTGTAAGTTGCTCTGGTTAAGAGCACCTGCAAAACTCACACATGTCACAGATTGTTTAAAATACAAGTAAAATCATTGATATGGGTTGGTCTGCCTGAGGGTATCAATGACCTTGACATTGGTCACTTTTATTCAATTTTTTAATAGTGGCAGAGTTAGGAGGGAGTGCTCTAGTGACAACACTCATTTACTGTGCATTGATATTTATCAGTCTTAATCAAAGCTGTGACAGGGCATGGAAGTAATCAGCATTTCTCCTCATCATACAGAGATGTAGACACCCCACTGACCCTCAGCCAGAGCATTACAAGGGACACAAGACTATGTTCACACAAGAAATACTTCTCTAACTCTCTGGTAACCAGTGTTAAGTAAAGGCTAACTACAGTTGCATGATGCTGGTGGAACCATTGCCTCGCCTCAAAAAGCTGAGACACAGAAAATAAAGCACTTTAAAAGCAGGCTGTTGTTCTTGTTTGTGTTCTTATTATATATTATTTATTCTCAAGATTATTTTGTTTATTTGTCTAAAATCCTCTGAATCACATGGACACATTACCAAATCTAACTTCAAAATCCAGACATGTTTACCACAACTGTTCACACAGATTCTGTTTGACTGAGGAAAAATCTGAAACTTGGTTATAAAGATGTGTTTCATGCTTTCCAAATGAAATGCTGCACAACTGGAGAAAGAGAGCGATTCCTGTAGGGCTAGAACATAAACACAGTAATTTCATTATTAATATGAGTAAAAAGACATATGGTGCTAAAGAGGGGGAGTTATATGACTGAACAATCTCTTATTTATTTATGTATTTAATTATTTATTTATTTATTTTAGTTCATCTTTATGTTGATGGATAAGTTGATGGATATGTATATAAAGCAGAAATAAAAAAAATCTTAAAAGGCTTATCTTCAATTTCAGTCTTGAAAACAATACCAATAATAATTATAGCAATAAAATAATAAAAAAATAAGCTCTATTATTATGATTTTATGTATGTTTTCATTTGGATTTATTGAATAATCCAACAAAATAATAATGATCTTATGCTAATAATAATAATAATAATAATAATAATAATAATAATAATAATAATAATAGTTAATTTGCTGCCACTGTGAAGTAATAAAGAATTATCTTATGATGATGATGATGATGATGACAACAACAACAACAACAACAACAACAACAACAACAATAATAATAATAATAATAAAAATAATAATAATAATAATAAGCAATCAACTTATTAAATATTAGTTAATTTGCTGCCACTGTGAGGTAATAATGGATTATCTTATGATAATAATAACAACAAGACCATCACCACCACCACGACCACCACCACCACCACCACCACCACCACCACCACCACCACCACCAACAACAATAATAATAATAATAATAATAATAATAATAATAATAATAATAATAATAAACAATTAACTTTATTGTTGGTATGAATCAGTAGCTGTTAGATTACAGCTACATATTATTATTATTATTATTATTATTATTATTATTATTATTATTATTATTATTATTGCTGTTTTTATTTAACTATAATGTTTTTTTACAGTGTGATAAAAATACATTATTGAAATTAAATGTTCATTACAATAACATCAATGCATGTTATATTATCATTATATGATAAATATCTAATCAAAAACCTAAAAATACACCTTCATAGTCATGTTCAAAAGGATCTCTGCACATTTATGTTTATTTAATATTTTGTTGATTGTGTAAAACTCATCCAGTATGTTCTGTAAATAAACATTAATTGAACATGTGTCATGAATACATGAACTTATTTACACTTACAGCAAGTATAGATGGAGTCTGGTGCTGCACACACATTTGCACCTGACTGTGTAATATTTTGTAATGTGTAATGAGGAAATCTCATCGTCATAACTCATCAGAAACTCTGGCTAAATTAACATTGTTGGGATTGATGTCAGAAATAGAATATTTTATTAACAAAATAAGACTTTAGTGTGTCTGTGGTCAAGTTCAGTGTGTGTAACGCCATGCTGACCACTCCAGAACTCGTCCAATCTCCACAGAGTGCAGTAGGCTAATGGCAGGTGACGGCCAAACAAAGGCACTAGCAGCGAGGGAGCACTGGGTTTTGTGTTAGCTCAGTGTGTGTGTGTTATATGGAGTGTGAGGCGTTTACTTGCTCACCCGAGTGTCACCTCACCATTGCTCACACTGGCCACTGACCTGTAAACACCAAAAGCAGAGAAAATTTTCATTAAACAAAACGGTCAAAAACGGCACCAGAATGAGGCTGGACATCAGCGGGATGCTAACGTGATCTGCGCTAACGAAGAATTAGCAAAGATTGAGCGTACACTGCCGAATGGGGGTGGGGTTATTTGTTTGTTGATGCGTTTATGGTATTTAGGCCACAACCTGTTTTCGTATTTGCTAGCATGTCTGACAGTGAACGAATTTAGCTCATGAAGCTGAGCTTCTGTGGACGAATCCGATTGGATGGAACTGACCGAAGTTTGACCCCGCCCGCGGCCAGACTGTGACGTCAATGCAAATGTCGGTGGGGTCAACGAAAGGACAAATCGTGGTGCATTCTGGGAAAATAAAGGGGGGGGGGGTGAGTAGAAAGGCTGTGATTGGTCAGTGCGAATTAGGTTAATGTCGGGAAAGGAAATTATATCTGCTGTTATAGGTCAGTACCGCTTTTCATAAAATCACTTCTTTATTTATATTTTATATTAAACGTGCCAGTGTGCTCCACTGTCTTTCGCGCACCCCCCCCTTCTCTCTCTCAGGTTGAGACCAGATGGTTGGGTTCCTCACTCGATCCTCATAGTGAACCTGCACACAGCTGGAATATTAAAGTGTACGTATGTGTGTGCTTCAGACTGTCTGAACTTTCTCATTAATTTCTAACTAACAACAAAAACAACCCCCTGACAGACAGTAAAGCTGGAGGGGAAGAACTTTTCCATCTCACTCTCAGCTGAACTCAACTATCTCAGAGGCCAGATTCAAATTAAAGCCACACTCAACTTCTTACACCAATTTTCTGTTCCACCTTAAATGGTGCAGCAGTTACATGCTGACATCTCAGTAAGAATCAAACAAAAAGCTGCACTCAGGCTCTGGAATATCACTGCTGAACAGAACAGGTGGAACAGAGCATTAGAATTAAATGCCTTAGTGCAAAGTGGAGGAGCCAGAAGCACTTTTACTTCCATGTCTATCATGTGTACTACACCAACTCCCTTCACCTCCCCTCATATGCCACGTAAACCCCCACCCTCACCACCATCCCCACTCTTCATGATTCACCTTGAAGGGCAGGTAATGAGGTCCCCGTGCAGATGGGGCTGAGCTGGATTGATTTGATGGTGGAGACGGGCAGTGATTATGTTAATTCTCCCTTTGTGGCATGGAAAATCTGGGGGGCGCTTTAAAACCCTGCCTCATTTTTTTTCTTCAGCTTCACTCTTTATCTCTCACCCTCGTTCCTCCACGCATCTGATCCTCCGTGACGAGAGACCTCCAGCCCATCTGCACAGGAGTCGCCACGGGGTCACACTTTCTAAAAATAATACTCAAACTGGTGCAAATTGTCAGTGTCACATGTTGTGTGCTATAGGACCTTGTGTGTGTATGTGTGTGTGCGTGTGTGTGTGTGTTGTTCTGGTTGCCTTGTTCCTTGTTCATTGTACCTTTAATAGCATTCAAATAAATGGAATTACATTGTCTATCCAACCATCTACAGTGCCTTGGCATTTTTCCTGTTTTGCTACCTCACAACCTGGAATTAAAATTGCTTATTTGAAGGTTTGTATCATTTCATTTACAGAACATGCCTACAAATTTGAAGATTTTTATTAAGTATGCATAACTATTCACCCTCCTTAAAATCAGTAGCTGCACCTCATTATAAGCCACATGGTTTAAAGCGTGGGGAAAAAAGTAGTGGCTTATAGTCTGGAAAATCAGGTAAGTCTATATGAGCTTGCTACATCTTGCAACTGGGATTTTTGCCTAGTTCTTTTTTTGCCTTCGTTAGTTGGTTTTTGCTGGTGAACAGCAATCTTCCAAGTCCAATTCTTAGTTGGATTGAGATCTGGGATTTGACTAGGCCATTCCATTACATGCATCCCTTTAAATCTCTTGGGTGTTGCTTTAGTAGTATGCTTTGTGTCATTGTCCTGTTGGAAGGTGAACCTCTGTCCCAGACTCAAATCACTAACAGACCACAACACGTTTTGCTCAAGAATATCCCTGTATTTAGCACCATCCATATTCACCTACTCTCTGACCAGTTTCCCAGTCTCTGCTGCTGAAAAACTTCCTCACACCATGTTTCACAGTGGGGATTGTGTTCTTGGGATGATGAGATGTGTTGGTTTTGCACCAGTTTTCCTTAAAAAAAGTAAAATTTTGGTCTCATCAGACCAGAGCACCTTCCACCATACATTTTGGGATACACTTAATGCATGCCTATATATTTTGTTTCTCTCATTTCACTTGGCCAACTTTTGTATGTTTGTGTCGATACATCACATACAATCCAGATAATAAATAAATAAATAAATAAATTTAAACAAATTGCAATTTAACAAAGTAGCAAGACACTGTATTCGTCTTTCTATCTTCACCATTCAGCAATAACATTAATACCACCTGCCTAATATGCCCCCCCCCCCCGTGCAGCCCTGTGATATCTGGCACCAAGACATTAGCAGCAGATTCTCTAATAAATTGTAAGGTGGGCCCAACAAGTCTTGTTAGTTGCCCTTTCCTGGACCACACTGCATACTGCAAATACAAGATCTGATTGATGTTTTGGAGATGTTCTGGTCCAGTTATGCATTACAGTTTGGCCTTGGTCAAAGTGAGTCCGATCTTAACATTGGTCCATTTTTCCTGCTTGCAACACATCAACATCAACAACTGACTGGTCACTTACTGCCTAAAATAGCAGATGCCACTGTAGATGAAGATAACCACCTCTTATTTGCTGATAAAGGTAATCAGTTTCCCCTAAAGCTTGTCAAAAGATGGAAGCAAGATGTGCTCTAAAATCACCACATCAACATCACAACGGTGTTGTGTCAGACTGTCATGGAGTTACTCACAATGGCAGCAGCTCATCTTCAATCATGGCTGCTTTTGTTTTGGTGGAGACGACCCACAAATCCATGTGTGCTGGCATCATGGTCATCACATCACCAGACTTATCCCTGATTAAAAATATGTGTGATGCTATCCAGTCATACTGCAAAATCTGCAGGAAATGAGTGAGAATATTCAAGCTGTATTGGATGGATTATCACAATGGGTGTCCATTAGGACATTCTACGTCTGGCGAGACGTCTGGTATGTTGCATTAGTAAACATGGTTCTGTATCTACAGTGTGTAATTCTCCAAAGAATGGAAATAATAACTGTATCCTAAATACAGTTTCCCAATCCTCATGTTTGACTGCATACTCAGTGCTGAAGATGTGTGGTTTTATTCTTTATCTCAGCTCCCATTTTATCATCGCTTCATCAGAGGGAGTGGTGGTAGTGGTGGAAGCTTAAGCCGATAAATCTGTAGGACCTTTATATTGGCCAAATGATATATGGGCCAAAGAGTGCAACAAATATAGAATATAGGACATCATGTTTCATATTGCATGCAGATGTCTGTGCTCTGTGATTATCACACACACTGCTGGCATGACAACAGAAGAACACACATCAAACATGGTTCTAATGCAGCAAGTGTGAGAAACACTCATACTGTTCCATATAAACACACATAAAGTATCAGCATTAATAACATACAGCACAGAAAGTCCTGGCCAATTTATCAGAAACCCATCCCCTGTAGCTCCGCCTACTGGAAACTTTATTAGAAATCCCTTCTAAAAGCACAATGTGTTTCTAGTAAAGTAACCAGTTAGTGGAGGCACAAAGTAGGTGTTTCTAATAAAGTGCCCATTGAGTGGAGGCATAAAGTGCGTGCTTCCAAAAAGGGGCCAGTAAGTAGAAGTATAAAGTCAGTGTTTCCAAAGTTAAATTCTAAAGTACTGGAAGCAGATCAGTGTGAGCAGCAGTGGTTCAGGTCACAGTAATGATGACAGTAAATAAAGATGTGCAGCCCAGCGCAAACCATAAACTTTAACCAGTAAATTCAATAACAGCTAATGTGATAGAGAACAAGTGACTGACCTTGTGAAAGTAAACCACTCTCTCTCTTTCCTGGAGACCTTTTCTTTGCTACTTTCTTTCTGTCTACCTCTTTTTCGGTTACTTTCTCTCTCCCCTTCCTTCTTTTTCTCTCTCCATTCTTTCTTCTTTATCTCTTTTATTCTCTCCATTCTTTCCTCTCTCCCATTTTATCTTTTCCTCATCTTCTCTCCACTCTCCCTTAGTCTCCATTCAGGGCTCAATTGAAAAAGATTTGAAATGTCCTGGTGAAAAAAAGGTTTAAAAATTCTCATTCTCTCTATATGGACTATGT
The DNA here is from genome assembly GCA_034509495.1 of Acestrorhynchus altus. Taxonomy (NCBI): domain Eukaryota; kingdom Metazoa; phylum Chordata; class Actinopteri; order Characiformes; family Acestrorhynchidae; genus Acestrorhynchus; species Acestrorhynchus altus. The sequence continues at coordinate 13,520,473 of CM067514.1, read as the reverse complement.
TGCCTCCCAGATCTTTAGGTCACGGATAACAGTGGATGTAAAAATTATAAAAGTTTGACCAACGTGGACCATTTTAATTATGGCGTCAAGATCAGGCGGTACACCAATCCATTCTGATGGCTGTAGTTTTAAAAAGAGTGAGAAAGGGTGTGTCCCTCTTTCTCTCTGGAGGTCAGGACAAAGACTGCAGGGGCAGATCCATCTACTGTAAAGGCCTCTAATAAACAGAGTGATTCAGGGGAATCAAGCTGCTTCTGCCAACTCAGCGATCCTACCTCTCTAGCTTCCTCGCAGGCAGAGAGTAGCAGGTGAGCCAGGAAAAATGCTCCTCAACAATCAGTACTGGCACCCCCTGGCACAAGGTTGTGTGCTCTCCCCACTGCGGTTCTAACTGTACATTAATGACTGCCCCTTCACAATCACCATCACAATCAAATGCATCACAAAGAAAGCCCAGAGAAAGATGTTCTTCCTGAACCAGATGAAGCAGATGCTTCCAAAGCAGTGTATTTTAAATCAGGCAGTCAGTCATTATCTTTGAGGGTCACAGTAAATCCAGAGCTCACTTGGAGTCATCAGGTGCAAGGTCAGAATACCCCCTGGACAGAGTGCCAGTCTATCACAGGGTACCAGAGACACACACAGTCACACTCACACCTAGGGGGCAATTGAGCATGGTCAACTCACCTACCATGTGCATTTTTGGGAGGCAGGAGGAGACTGGAGTACCCAGAGGAAACCCACACAGACCCAGGTAGAATGCACCAAACTTCTCACAGACAGCGACCCGAGAAGGAACTGAACCCACAACCCCAGGTCCCTGCAGCTGGGTGACATACACATTATCTGTGGTGCCACCAGGTTGCCCTGTTTTGTAAATCATTATATTTTTTATATTATTTTACTTATTTATTGTACTGTACTGTTGTTACTCAGCATCTGCACTCAGTACTTTAAGTAATGTTTATTTAAAGATAGCAAGTTTACAGGTATGCCTGTGTGTATGGTTTGTTGAACTGAAGTATGGAAGTCTGTGTTATTCAGAGTGAGAAATGTTTATTGGTCTGTTCTCTGGACTGTGATCTGAGGAATTCCTTGCATGCATAAATATACTGAGTCAATAAAGAATTACAGGTTATGCTCTACTATATAACAATGGCACTGCATATCATTGTCTACCAGTAATTCCTCAATTAGGGGAATGTTTATGTTGCCAGGTAATTATAAATTACAAATATTAGACATATGAAGCAAAATCATTGTATATTATGTTTTTTTGTTCTTTTAAATAGCAGAATTTTTTACTTTGGCCCCAGTCAAGACTTAAAACACTTCTGTTCCAATAAAAGATTAAAGTCACGAGTTAATAAAAAAATCACAACATGCATTATAATAATAACTACTTGTAAAAACGCATAGTATTATGTACATAAATACCCAATTTTGCCATTTCTAAACAATATATTACTGTCCCACACATTTTCATCATTACAGTTACGGCTGTAAGGATTTCTAATGTAAAAATTGTTCATTATATAACCAGGATAACAAAGATTTGCAGGAATGTACCATCAGCCATGATGGAATGGTGACATTTGGATGTCTCGAAAGGTGAGAATTTAATCAAATGTTCACATTTTTTTAAATGTGAAACTCATAGTCCACCTACAAGCCAGAAGGAAGTGTCCGATTGCAGTGCTATTTGGAAAGAAAGGTAAAGGTTAGACTCATATGGGCAATATTTATTGATCTACAGGAGTAGTGTCTCTCAGTATGGTGCTGGGCAACATGGCAGACGGCACCATATGGAGTTATAGAGGTTCCTAAAGGTGTCCTGCAATAATCCTTCCCATGCAGCTTGAATATTCTCACTCAGTTCCTCCAGATTTTGCAGTAGGGGTGGAGTGTTGAAAACGCGTCCAGTAGTATCCCATACATTTTCAGTCAGGGATGCATCTGGAGATGCGATTGGCCATGGCACAGTATATGTCTTCAAGGCAAGCTCTTCAGAGTGCAGCAGTTTGCTGTGTGAGCATTTTCATGTTAGAATAATGTAAAGTTCATATAATTGTTAATGCTGACAGTAATATTCCCATACAGTTTCCTGTCCTCCAGTAAAACACAAGACCTCAATCAGTTTTTGTAAACTTCTGTTCATTCCTGGTCCTGATAAAACTGCATTGATACTTTTTATAACCTTTGTTTAATGACTAAGTGTTTTGTTTTCCTTGTCACTTCTCATTAGTTTCTTATTTTCCAAAACCAGAAGGATAAAAAGGTGTCACCCAGCTGGAGGTGTCTAGGATTAGAGAGTGAGATGCCATGAGGCCGTCATTGTCGCTAAGTGCTGCCTGTCTGAAAGCTGTTATTTCAGTGAGACCACTTCTCACGATGGCTATTCATTGAACTCAGCTGACTGGGAGCCAAAATACAGCTGTCCTGTTGACGCATCTCCTGCGCTCTATCATTCAGCAAGGGTTTAAGTGCGGGGAGACGGACAATTACCAACGCTGGAAAAAAACATAGTGAGCATGTCTTCGTGAGCCTTACTTCAAAGAACCTTTGAAGTGCACTCTGCCAATACCTGGACCAGGCTGATGTTCCTCTATTGTCTGTGTGATGTTTGCTCAGTATCAGAGATAAAAAAAGAGCGGCGCAAAAAGAAACTAAATGCGTTAAGTGGATTCTTTCATCGTTCATAAGCTTCCTGACTGAAATGCCAAGCTGAAGAACTTGCGAAGTGCGATGCAACAGCTCCTCTTTCAATCTGCTTCCATGAGACACTAGCCAAAGAGGCTAGCACTATTGTGCTTTATCCACTTACTCAAATCCGTATAAATGCCAGTGTGCCATTTCCAGTGCTATGCATTTAAAAAAAAAGAAGGTTCTTTGATTGTGGGAACAAAAGGAGTGGAGAGACAAAAGCTCAAACCACAAGCTCATCTGGGCTGGTTGGGAGCACTGTTTGCATTAGCTTTGCATTCACAATGCTGGATAGATGGAAACGTGCTCTAGGAAAATGAAAACATGTGAGTCTGCCAGCAGCTCCCAAAAGTAAAGAGCAAACACCAGATTAAAACAACCTGGGACATCAGGAATGTCCTTCATTTTGTCTTAAATCATGCTAATCATCAAATGAGCATAATTGTCAATTAGCCAAGCATAAACCTATGCATTTAAAAAGAAGGGTATTTGATAATGAAAACAAAAGAGAGAGAGAAGCACAAAACCACAAGCTCAGTGGGGCTGGTTTAGGGAATCCTTTTCATTGGCCCTGCATTAGCACTAGCTAGCATAGATTGTTTCAAGTGAAAATACACAATATTTAATTATTAAAAGTTAAGCCATCCAGCAGGACAAAGAAAACAGACTGTAGACAGACTTGCTCCTCCAGAGCAAGACGACAAGTCTCAAAACAACCTGGGAAATCTTGAAATGTCAGTTATTTTTCCTAAATCATGCTCCAATTGAACTCGACACTGAAATTAAATTACTTAGCATAATCATCAATTAGCCGAGCATGAACTTACAGAAGAATAACAAATATAGAAAAAACGCATTCGCCCAGTGGATCTCCTCCATCTCTCACCCATCCCCACTATGCCTGTCACAGGACAAGGGGTATAAAGCCTCCCTTCTTCCAGAAGCACAAAAGAGCAAGAGGACAGAGAGAGTAAGAGAGAGAGAGAGAGAGAGAGAGAGAGAGAGAGAGAGAGAGAGAGAAAGGCCATTCAGAGCCTCTGCCAGTGTTGCTAAACAGGATTAGAAATTTACAGAATGAAATAAACACCGTCTCTCTGAATGCTGGGGGTCCAATGGGGTGTGTGTTTGTGGAGGGAGTGAGAGACAAAGGCCAGATTAGCCATCTGTGGGCTCTGGTGGGCTTCAGTGAGCTTCGGTAGGCTATTCTGACTAACAAGCTTAGACCCTAACTCTGTCCGTCTGCACAATGCCAAACCAACCCGGAGCAGAGTGAACACACAGCGGCACACACAACCCAAAAACCTCTGGCTTTTACACACTACACTAAAAAAACAAATATACATTTACTTTTATGGAATTTAAATTTAATGTTGATATCCAGACTTACATTTCAATCCTTTTGCACAGATAAGACAATGTATTTAGTGTTTTTTGCCAAAGGAGTGGTGTTGTTACTTATTGTGAACAATTAAGCCTATGATAATAAATAATTCTAATTAAACATTTTGACTTAGAACAGAGGCAATTGTTGAATACATTTTTAAATGATTCTAGTATGATGATTCACATAAATTAATTAAATCTGAATTTTAGTAAAAAATTCAAATGAAATTAATATCCAAATTTAGGTTCTAATACATTATTTTATAGAATTGTCAGTACCCAGAGTAATGTTCTAATAATGTTAATGTCAATAATGAAGTTCTACTAACATTAATATCCAGAATTAATTTTTAATGACATTAATATCCAGAATTTCTAAAAATGAGTGTCCAGAATGGTGTTCTAATAAAATATTATCAAACAATGAGGTTCTAGAATATATCCAGATGATGTTCTAATACAATTATTAAAGAATAATTCTCTCATTATTTAAACTTTCAGGAATAATTTTAGCTTTTAAAATGTTGTTTTAGTATGTTTTATTTTTTAATAAAATCACACGACAGTAAAATTCCAACTGTTTGCTTCCTCTGTTCTTCAAAATACCAGCTAATTGTTGTGATGTGGAAGTTTAATCCAGCTCTATTGTCCTTTTTAATGTCAGCACCTGTGACATCTGTACTGACGTCCCATAAAGTCTTTCAAATTGTGCTGTGAACCAGACAGGCCGGTTGTTCTGAAAAGCCATTAGTAAAGTAATAACAGCACCTGCATTGGCTTAAGATGCTTAGACACATTTAACTCTTTATGAATCATCTATTAGGAAATATGAAATTGATTATTCTACATTTACTGAAGGAAAATAACATTTAACAAGCAAAGCCTTTTTGATTCCTCGAATCAAGAGTCAGGTTTGTAAGAAATACACTGTGTTTGTTACTGTGATATAGACCCTTTGTAACTTCTAGCTGTTCATTACAGAATCTGATTTGATTTTAAATGGACAGAAAAAAAAAACAAATCCAAAATGACTTATTACATTACATCAGTGTTACATTAAAGAGCTCATAGCCTGCATTGTCTTGAAATTTATTTGTCTGGTTTTATAAATCAAAAAAGTTATAATTCGTACTGACACAAGCCCATAATACACTATATTATTCCTACCCTGTACATTTAACGAATTACCTGCTCCCAAGACACCTGATTCAATTAATCAACAAGCCTGTTCAGAGTTCCACTGAGAAACACTGATCAAAAGGCTGAATAGAGGACTTTATATGTAGGTATTTTGGTTAAAAATAGTTACTTCAAAATGGGTTCTTGTGGCAGCTTAGCTGTCATGTATGGACTAAAAGGTTTGGAGAGGAAACAGTATGATAAAAGCTGACACTTCAATACATTTTATTATACCAAGAAGGGAAAATTAAGTTCTCCATTATGTGAGCTGTGTAAAGTTCTTTTGTCCTCCTATTAAGTTAATGTTTGAGAGGTTTTGTGTTTAATTTACCATTAATATCTTCTCATTCTGTGTACTCTCCCAAATATGCAATCAATGATACTGATTTCTGCTCTGAATTCTAAACTGCCTCAGTTTTTTCTAACTGGCCACTTGGAAGCCAGCCAGCACCACAACATTTCCACTGCATTTTAGCTCTTGTAACATCATTGGGGTTAAATACTGAAGGGAGAGATGTTTATGGTTATCTTTACTGATCAATTAAGCATTTTCAGAAATTAGGTTCTGATAAGAATCTCAAGACTAACTGGAACTGAGTTGGTTGAAATGATGGCATCTCACTGGAAGGACCCTTAGAATTCACCCTGCCTCATTTTTAAAATTCATTATTTTTTAAATTACTTGATAATAATTCATGGAGAATGGACTGATAGAATCTGAAGAAAAATAAGTCTCGAAGTTTATGACTTTGGGCTTATAGATTTGAAAACAATTCTTAATTTAGAATTTTAAATTTAGAACTAAATTTAGAAAACAATTCTTAATTAAAATATATTTGCAATATAAATATAAATGCTATAATTTTTAATTTTTAAAACAAAATTAAAATTTTATATATATATATATATATAATTTACAAATTGAATTGTGTTTTAAAAATTTAAATTAGGAAACATATCGATGTAAATATATTATAATGTTACAATGTAAAAATGTAAGAATTACAGAATTGAACAACCAACAATGTAAGATTTTAGAACAAATAATAAGACTTTCACTTAATTTAAGGAAATCTATAAGTTAGAATGGATGTTTTCTTCCATTTGCAAATAAAAAGGGCAATTTACCACAATAGCATGTGATGTAATATATTTGCTGAAACTTAGTCTGGAGTCCGCTTTGAATTAGTTTTTGGATATTGACAACAACAAACACCGGCTAAACCAGGCATACCAGCTTTATATTAACTACACTAAGCCTGATGTATTAGCCTGTCACTTTCCAACAGCCAATATTACAAGATTAGTGTCACTCTGTGAAACGAAAAGGTTATAAAACACCATTCAGTATGAATATAGCTATGTATGTGTGAACAGGCTAAACAGGTGAATCATGTTCCTGACTCTGACTTGCTGTACACACACTCTCAACAGATAATATGGCTATTAGAGGCCTTTTGTTGTGGCTGAATGGACTTCATCCCCCATTCTGTACCGCACCTCACTCAGCAGTGTAGAGAAACCTGACACTGTAATCACGGCTATAGAAGATACTGAAAAATGCAGCATTATTAGTGTTCACTTTCAAACATTGACACTCTAGACTGGACTGTGCTGCATCACTCTCCAGAGACTGCATACTGAGATAGCACAGCAAACCAGTTTCTCATAAAAAAAGTGTTCCTAATGAAATGGCCATTAAGTGGAAGTACAACATATTTCAGATAAATTGGCATTGCAGACTTTGTTCCCTTCAGATTTTCAGAAACCGAGCCTGAAACACACAGCGTCTCTCAGCAGTTTGTAGTTTCTCCTGTTCAGTGAATGTTGAGATCATGCAGTGCAGTGTGTGTCTATAACCTGTAGTGGTATAGTGCAGCCTGTTCAATTATTAGAGCAGACATCATAGTGTGTGTGTGTGTGTGTGTGTGTGTGTGTGTGTGTGTGTGTGTGTGTGTGTATGTGTGTGTGTAGAGTAAAGCCAGCTGATTCTCTCTCTCTCTCTTTCTCTCTCTCTCTCTCTCTCTCTCTCTCTCTCTCTCTCTCTCTCTCTCTCTCTCTCTCTTTCATTATTAAAGTGTGCCTGCTCTGACACTCATGCATAGCAATACATTTACTTGTCACAGCATGGCTGAACACTACACACTCAGATCCAGCTGCTGTTCAAAAGCTTTCACACGCTGAAAAGCTACTACTTAATAGTCCAGACCTGAGATTATGGGTGTTTTCACAAGTCCAGACAAAGGTTCATAATTTGTCTCATTGTGTACATTTGATCTGTTAAGTTTGGGTTTCACATCGTAATTTAAATTGTGCACTAAGGGTGTTTTTCACATCAAACCTTTTGTTCTGGACCTTCAGACCTTTCACTTTTGTCCAAACTATTGATCCATATATCAGGATCAAGGGCTGATCAGGCATATTTCATTCGATCTGTATCAACTTCGTACTGTGTGTCATACTGTTCAGAGCACCATCTGATATTAATGGACTTTTGCAGCTGGCAGCTATGAGGAACTTCACTGAAAGGTAAATAAGAGTTTATACTCACATTTTGAAGCTGTTAAACAAAGGAACATATTGTAATTGTATAAAGGTTGTATAAAGTCATTGTGGAGAGAGATCACCTTTCTTTGTTTTTAAACCAGCCTTTTTTCAGTTCAGTTCAGTTGAAAAACAAGAGAACATTAGTGCTTATTCTAGTGTACACACTGTATTAAAAACATATTTGACTATGGTGCTTTAAAAACACTGGGAGCTGTTAAATTCTCAGACTGTATTCTAAGATATTTACCACATTATACAACAGTTGTAAAACAATTTTATGAAAATCTGTATTGAACTAAATATGAGTTACTAAAAATCAGCAGCACATCTTATCTAAACTGTGGGGTTGTATTATTAATCAAACACAACCACAAAGATCGGATTAAATCGGTATCGGCTGATACTCAGCATTAAGTTACTTGGATTGGATTCAAAGGGCAAGATAACTTGATCAGGACATCCCTAATTCAAACTAAGCTAGCCTGTGTAAAAGGTGCCTCTGGCCTCATTCTGGACCAAAAGACCAAAATTTGGTCTGATCAAAAGAGGTGGTCTCAGTCTGGATCAAACTGAACTGGTTCTTTTGCAAAGTGAAAACACTGTTGGATGTCTCAACATCCTATAATTTGAACCAGGCATCACTCAGGAGACAGGAGCTCAAATATTGTATTGATTTTACACAACAGTTAACAAGGTAAAAAAAAAACCTGGAACATTGGTTCAAATGTTTGTTTTTGACATTTAATTACCTCAATTCAGGAATTTCAGCAATTCAAAGAAACACAGTTGCAGTTTTACTTGGCACTTCACTTAGCACACTTTATGACCATTCCACAGCAGAACAATGGAATTCAGCCATCACATGTGGCAGCGAAAACACACTCACTATCCAGGTAGTAATGTTTGTCCCAAATGTGGCCTATGTTTGAGCCGCAAGTGTCAAAAGTGGTCCAGATTTGGCCCAAATGTGTCTGATAATGAATTGGGGCATTGAGCACACACACCCAGAGTGATGGGCAGCCCCATCAGGCTGTGGATGCCAATACTGGAACACAAACCAGCAACCTTCCAGCTGCCTACTGCACAACATGAGTATAGTGACCAATGAAAGTGTGTGGGCAAAGCTACCTACACCATTTCTACAGGTGATACATTATTTGTAAGGTGTGGGTCTGTATGTGTGTGTGTGGTGTCGACACACACTCTACAGGTGGTTAATGTGACTTTAGCAGTTCTCTTTCCAGCCGTCAGACCCCCACAGAGAAAGACTTATTATCACACACTGTGAAAATACACACACAATCCCTTACTCTCTCTCTCCCTTTTTCTCTCCTCTTCATTTCGATGTCTCTTCTTTCTCTCCCCTTACTTTCTCCTTCATTTAATGTTTTCACCTTTCTCTTTCCTTTCCCTCTTTTCATTCTTTTCTCCTACTATTTCTCTTCTCTTTATATTTCTTGTATATTTTCTTTTCTCATTTTCTTACTTGCCTATCATTTTCTCTTTCTCTTGCTTTTTTTACATTAATCTTTTTAATAATTTTACATCTTGCATCCTCTCTCTCTCTCTCTCTCTCTCTCTCTCTCTCTCTCTCTCTTCTATAAATGTCACAGGCGTACTGGTAAACTGTACATGGATCCTGAGCAGCAGAAGCAAAGCACTCTAATTATCTCACTACAGTTCTGAACACGCTCTACACAACATTCACTGCTCTGTGGCATTTACACTTGAGACAAACATTTTGAGACACCTTACCTTTGTGGACATTATTATAATATTGTATTTCACCTTAGTATTGCAAAGAAGTGTCAGTAAAACAGCTGAGTGGTGTTGTTTCAGGTATAGCCCATCCATTTATAGCAAGGTAGCCCCTCCCATTCAGCCTACAGCAGTTTATTCCCACCCAGGGGTATCAGGAGGTGGGGTGTGTTGGGCAGTCGCCTTCATTCCAGAGGTATAATCAGTGGCATAGGTTTGCTCTTAATATTGGCGGGGACAGGGGAGTGATGGCAGCGTGCTGACAAAAGTCAGATTAACATGGATATTTGTGGGGACAGGTCAATCTGTCCATGCTAATTCTGCACCAAAATTATTGGTGGGGACAATTAAATAACTGGATATCACAATCACAATTTCTTGTGTTTTATTGTTTTAAGTAATTTTATCTAGGGATTTTTAATTTTGCTTGAACCATGACATATTAAAGCTTCAAATTAAATCATCTGAGCAAATGCTGAAAGAAAAACAAAAAAAACTCAACATGAAATCTAGAGCTAAACCTCACTCTAACCCTAACATTAATCTCAATCTACAATTGAAACCTGAACCCAAAATATAAACCTCATTTCAACACCAATCCTAACTGTAACCATAACTTCACCTCTTAACCCCAATCAAAACCTGAATTGAACCCTTACTCTGGTGCTACACTTATCTCTGGTACTGGTATGTCTGGTTTAGTCAGTGTTTGTTTTTGTCAATATCTACAGGTGGTTAACTTGCCCAATACCACCTGAACAATTTTATAAACAAGCCCCTATACGAAACCACTAAAGCTACTGTGGCCATTTATAGTTCAATCAGTAACATTTCTATTATAAACATTAATAAATGATATATGTCACTTCAAATGTAATGAATATAAAACATGACATGTTTGAGTTCAATTAAGAAAAATCTTTCCCAGTTTTTTGAGATGCCCTAGTATGTTATTCTTAAAAGCACTGTAAGAAAGCATCTAGAGTAGTTACAGGGGATGAACCCACACAAACAATGATTTGATTTTAAAACAAATAAATAAAAGTCAATAGAAATGAGTTCTGTAATCATATGGGGCCTTTGGAATTTTACATATGAACGTTTTTGCACATCACTTGTAATGCATGTGAATGTACATACAAATATACAATTTTCCCTGTTTCATATTGGTTCAAGCTGAAAAGGTCATTAAGTTTGTGTGTGTGTGTGTGTGTGTGTGTGTGTGTGTATTTTCTCCCTGGTGTATCTTCTGACAGCAAACTTAACATTAAACAATGTAATTATCCCCCAAAGCTGGTAATTATACTCTGTAAGTGGGTGCAAGATTGAATAAATGTGGCATTCCTTTCAATTTAGCCAACGCTGATGAATGTTCAATTAAAAATAAATAACAGCTCTGCAGGCAAATCTGGAGTATCACCTTAACTCCATTCTCCTTCACTGAGCTGTGTGTTTGCATTTATTGAGACAAAATTGGATTAATTTAGGCCTTAATGTGGAGCAAGAGTTTTAATCTGAACATTTTAAACACTTTGTGTTTTTTTTTATTCAAAATACCTGTGCTGCCCTAAGCCTGAAAAGCCCAAATGCCTAAAATATTCCAAAAATACTCCAAGGCAATCATACAAACAGCATAATAGCATATATTCATGTATGCTTGTACACAGTTTAATACAAACATTCATTTTCAGGACAACAAAAGTGAGATCTTGGCTGGTCATTTGAATGTCATAAATATTGTTACAAATATTGTTATAAATATTTCATAGAATTATTCAGTTTATTTCAGAAGTTTTTTTGTTTAAAGTAATTGTATCTAATAAAATGAGATTTTATTTTGCTTGTACCATGAAATATTAAAGCTTCAAATTAAATCATCTGAGCAAATGCTGAAAGAAAAAAACTGAAAAACCTCAACATGAAATCTAGAGCTAAACCTCATTTTAACCCTAACATTAATCTCAATCTAAAATTGAAGCCTGAACCCAAAATATAAATCTCATTTCAACACCAATCCTACCTGTAACCATAACTTCACCTCTTAAACCCAATCAAAATCTGAATTGAACCCTTACTCTGGTGCTACACTCATCCCTGGTAATAATCCTCATCTTTTCCCTTACTTTACTCCCCAATCCGAAACTTAAACCTAAGACTCGTTCTGGTCCTAATTTTAACAATGATGTGAATCAGCTCAGTTTCATGAGATAGTGTGTTAACAATTTGAAGAATTTTAGATCTACAGGAGGTTAAGTTCTAATATCCAAATGAAGTGAAAGTGAATTTATCTAGTTGAAGTTACCTGGATAAGCAATAAATCTTGCTTTGTGTTATGCTCATGTCAGCACAGCCCTTCATGCTGATCCTCATTTGAATTCCTCATCACTGAAAAACATTAACCTTATCAGATTGCAGGAATGCGAGAAATAAAATGATAATCTGGGCTAAGGTTTCCCAAATGCATCTGAGTAAGAGCATTTCTGTTAGTCCAGTCAACTGGAAATGTTCACACTGTGTATAGAGCAGCTGCAGTTTTCAATGAGGTAAAAATAAAAAGCTTGGTTACAGCAGCCTCTGATTAAAGTCACACTGAGTTCAGCTCCAGTTTTCGCCTGCATCTATTACATCCTGCAGTCAAGATCACATTCAATTATCAGCTCCCGTTACATCTCACCTCAGCACTGTGACTCGAGTGGAAACCCTAGAGCCGCGGCGCACCGCAGAGAAGAGCAGGCGGCCGAGGGTGGCTTTAAAGAGCTGCTGATCCTGAGTGCTATTGATTGAAGCTAATTTGGACACGTTGTCAACACACTTATACAATGCTAATGAATTAAAGGGCAGTAAAGTGGAAGGTCAGGGTGACAGGATCGAGTTTTACAGCATCACATTACTGCCAGTAGAGCAGTTTAGAACTTCACAGCAGTTTAATACAAACTGGAAATAACAGCAATGAGATTGTCTGACTTAAACATGCAGAATTTCAAAATTTCATGTGGACCTCTTCAGAAAAGCTGTGAATGCTCTCTGGAAAGTTCTGCTCATTCAAGAGTATTAAAAAAAGAGTTCTGCTTTTGTCATCAATTGTTCACTGAACAGATATTTAAACACTGCTGTCAGGTTTTGGTTGCATTCAGTGTCAAGACCTGGGCCATATCTGACTGGCACTGATTTGTAGCCCACATACCACCTGGAATGATGGCATAGAAGAGGGTCACCTGCGGTTGCCAGAACTCTCAGACTCTTAATTATATTTCACCCATAAAAATAGTTGCACCCAAAAGGACTCAATTGACAGGAATGAAAATAGGTAGGTAGGTTTGACATTGTGCAACATGAAAATGAGTCAGGCACTTATAGCTCTAACTGACTATGTAAGGTCACCCCACTGCATGCACTTTCCATTCTGACTCATGCTGTTGTATTGGTAACATTCTTGGCAGGTGAAGCATGCCGTGGAGAAGACGCAATTCAGTTACTCAAGCAGTGAGGGGTGGCATTATATGGCTCCAGAAACCAGGATGGTCAGGATGGAGGACATACTGCAAGCCAAACCAGTCATCAAATCAAATCATGTTTACTGTCACATCATATTACACAGGTGTACGGGTGAGTGAAAAACTTAGGTGTAAGTCCGTCACAGTAGTAAAACATGAATAAAAATACAAAGGAGAAGAAAAAAGCAGATGGAAGCATTCAAGCAGTGTTGGGCAAATAGCAGTTCATGGCAGAGTGCTTTTTTTTTTTGTTTTTTTTTTTGCTGTAAACCTTGCTCCAAAAATAGCTTCTGCAGTGGTACGTATTCCAGCAGCACCCAGCACGCAGCTGCAGAAGCTGGGGGCCTTTTCATTCTGCTGTTTCAGGAGTGCTGTCACCAGAGCAGATTGATCAGAGAGGCCAGCCTAGTAATGTTCAGTACTAATCAAACACAGGGAGAAAGTTAGAGAAATTACACAGAAACACATGGTCAAAAGTGCCCTATATGAACACAGTTCATTAACAATAGTGGAACACTCAATGCTTTAGCATTCTTGACTTTTTATATTTAGGACCACAAAATATACATTAACCCCACTAAGGAAAGCTCTACTCACTGTTGTAAAACACGTCAGTAGAATATGGCATTATTGATAGAGAAGGGTACATCCCCTCCAGACTGTTAGGGAATCTGGGTTGCTAAGGTAACCCAGCCCCCTGACTGCAACTTTTCCTATGCCAGTGTCCAGAGTAGGTGATTTAATCACTGGAGCTAAATACAGAAAAAATATGCATTAACATATGTACTATTCATGTCTGAATCATGAGGTTGGAGTGTAATTTGTACTGAAAAGCATTCATTTACTTACAGAGACATATGGATATTTGGATATTTGAACTGCATCTTTGGAGAATCTTAATGAATATTAATAGTTAATCAATAGAAATTAAGGAGTAATTAATGGTGAAAATGTACAGGGACTGTGCAGTGATGAGCTGAACATGGAGGTGAAAGAAAGTGGGCTGTAAAGCCTGAGGACTGTTTTTCCACACCAGGCTGCTGACTGGAGGAAGAATAAACCCTTCATGTAAAATACCAGTTTGAGTGACAGGAACCTGGAAAGGTGTTGGTTATCACTGTGCCGCAAGTGTAATATGACAAAAATGCCAAAGAAATATAGTAAAAATCATGAACATTTTGTGGTTGTGGAGACAGCTGTAGCTTCTCTCCACAAGTAAAAATATGCCTTTCCATTCTGCAGCTTTCATTAGAAAAAGAAGCAAACAAAGCAAAACTAAAAAGGATTTTGAGAATTATCTGCATAATTCAACTGCTACAAATTAAACAAAGTCATTCAGAGTGGTTTGGTATGAAACTTTCCTAGAGAACTTTAGCAAGGCCGAACTGTAATTACAGACTGTAGTCCATCTGTTTCTGTGTATACTTTGTTAGCTTTTTTTCACCCTGTTCTTCAATTGTCAGGACCCCACAGGGCCTCTACAGAGCATGTATTATTTAGGTTTTGGGTAATTGGTAAGAGTTGATCAGACACAGTAGTACTGCTTGAGTTTTAACCACCTCAGTGTCATCACTGGACAAGAAGTAGTCCACCCACCAGAAATATCCAGTCCTGTGGGCCACCTCCTTTGAGCCGATGAAGGACTAGAGGATCTGGTTTAGGTGAGTGAACACCTAAACCAGGTAGTATTCAACCCTCTGCAAATTTTGCAGGTTTACACATTTAGAAATAACTTAGCATTTTGAAATCTGGACTATAGATGGGCCTGGCCTTGTGAAATGCACTGCAGCAAAAACAGCAAGCTATTCTCTCTCTGTTCATTAATAAAAAGTTAAAATATCATTTATTATTCAACCCCTCAAGCCACCAGAATTCTGTTTGGTTCCCTCATGTATTAAGCAGCAATTGAGGTATTAAGAACAATGAGCTTTACATGCTTGGATTAATTTTCCTCCACTTCTTCTGACTACATGGGCCCCTCCGCCAACAAGTGAATAGCATCTCCCATGCTGAGGCCAGGCTTTCTGAAATGTCAAGGCTGACCCAAACACAAGAAAGAGAGAACTCCAGGAAGATCTCGTGGTGGGGACATTGGTTTCAATAAATACCATAAGTAACATAATCCACCACAATGGTCTCCAGCCGAGCCTGTATGGTACCTTTACTTTCAAAGTGTCATGTCAATGGCCATGTACAGTTTGCTCATGATCACTTGGAGGACTCTGAGGCAGGCTGGTTCAAGATTCATCTGGTATGATAAAACCAAGATTGAGCTCTTTGGTGGCAACCCTCCGAAGGGCATTTGGCAAGAGGATGGCACTGCATACAACCCCAAGAATACCATCCCTAAAGTCAAGCATGGTGGTGGCAACATAATGCTGTTGGGAAGCTTCTCATTCAAGGGACCTGGCCATCTGGTCTGCGTCCATGGAACTACCTCGTTATACCTGGAGATTTTGGCCAAAAACCTCTGCATCATTTTCCAACAGGACAACAACCCCATGCACAGTGCCAAGAAAACCAAGGCCTGGTTTAAGTGCAAAAAATATCAAGGTGTTCCAAGGTCTAATTAGTCTTCTGACTTTACCCCAAATGAAAATTTGTGGACGGAGCTCAAGATCAAAGTCTATTAGATATGCTCAAAGAACCTAGACAAACTTGGAGAAGATCTGCATGGAGTGGGTCAAGATTCCTCCAAAAACGGTGAGGGCCTGATCAGATCTCAAAGAAATTATTAATAGCTGTAACTGCAAACAAGAGTTATTCCACAAAAAGTTCAACCTAGGGATGAATAATAATTTACCCTAATTTTTATGTTTAAACAGTATCATGATTTAATTGAGTAGCATATATTCTTGCTACTTTTTTTCAAAATTTGAAGGCTCTAACTTAATTGCCACTTGTTGAATTTGCAAAATCTGCAGAGCGTTGAATATATTTTGGGGGCACTGTAGATTGACTGGTTTAGATAGTAAATAAAGTGGCCATATTTGTGTTCTGGCCATCGCAATACCTAGTGTTTTTTGTAAGAATTTGGATGAACTGGTGAAATTCCCCTTTTAAAGTTTGGGTTCGGTTTGAGTGGCAGCATGCTCATGAACACACACACACACACACACACACACACACACACACACACACACACAGGTGTTATCTGGTTTAGCTTAGTGTCCAGCTACAGTCAGTTCATCCATCAATCTGTCACCTCCAAGCCTACTCAATCACCTTTTCCTCTGCAGCCCCAATTGCTCCTCATCCCCCTTTAACTCATTCTCTTTTATCTCATTCCCCTCTGCTCTCTGTCACCTCTCATCCAAGCCTCGGTAGGATCAGGGCCCCTCCAGCGCCCCCTTTCTGCCTGAGCCGGACACAAATCAGTAGAGATGAGTCTAATTTAGACACTGCTTGATCAGTCTCAGCTCGCTCTGAGCTGCTTCCCTCACTCAGCTCACAGCTGCACATGTTTCATTCATAAGACATCAAAAATCGTCCTGAACTCTTCATAGCCTCTCCCACACCCAGCATGCATCACACCCACAGCACCTGCTGCATCCAGGAAGGTCTACCTGTACATGTTAAAATAGGTGGTTTGCTTCTTTAGTTTTACACTGGAGATACTACACTTGAAACAGTGCTGGTAGACTACATTAGATTACATAGGCTAGGTTAAATACAATCTTAAACTTGGTTCTAGGTTTTATTATTGAAGAAATTGTTATAAATAGAACCCTGACAACTTAAAGAAACATTTTTAATTCTTAAATGGCTCTTTGTCAGGTTAATCCTTCATGCTCCATGAATTTTAAGATTTACTAATCAGTTAAAGCAATGTACAAAGCGATGCAAAATGGCTGAGTTGTTCCTAACCAGTATTATACCAGTAAGGAAAAAACTGGAACCACAGTGGGTAACTGTAATGTTTTGGACTTGTGGTTTGGTTTGGGACTTGCCTGTACTGACTCAGGAATATACTCAAGACTTGCTTGTCTGGGCACTGTTCTCTACTTATTGGGACTTACCTGTACTGACATGAGACACAACTTGACGTCTTCTCATAAAGCCTGTTGTTACTCAGGACTCGACTTAAGATTTGTCGTGCGTTTCAGACTCAGTACTGACACAAGACTGAACTTGAGACTTTCATGTATTTACTTGGAACTTGACTTAAGCCTTTCCTGCACTGACTTGAGACTCAGCTTGAGACATGACCTAACTTGAGATTTCACTTGAGACTTGTCTGTATTGACACAAGACTCAACTTGAGACTTTCTTGTATTGACTCAGGACTCCCCTTGGCACTCACATTTACCAACTCAGGAGGGAACTTGGACTTTCCTTTACTGACTCAGACCTCATGTCTAATACTTGAAATGTACTTGTTACTAGAAACTCAATGACTTGTTCTTAATTCTCTCTATAATTTATGACAAGACTTTTATTACAAGATTATTTAAGACTTTAAGAACTATTTTGTTTATCTTTATTTATAAGTACCTTTAACATAACTTGTCTACGTGGGAAAATATTTTCCAATATTTTCACTACTAACCATAGCTATAATAACCTCGAAGCTCCAGTGTAAAACAAGTGAAGTAAACCTCAGTCATCAAACTCTTGATGCCTTAGTAAACGGAATACATTTGGTGTCAGAAGGGAGAAGATGGGAGGAGGATCTGACAGTTTTGTTTAGTGTTGAGCAAATCTGCTAGCAGCAGTGCTTGCAGGACATGCAGTGTCCGAATATTGCATCAGTTTCTTCAGAGTTAGAGAGAGACTTCTCATTGCTTGAGTTCTAATCCAAACTACAGAACCTCGGTTTGAATCTGCTGATGTCTTGGCGCTGCTGAAAAGCAGGGATGGTTTTATTTGGATAGCATTTCCTATTAGTGAAGCCCCTGCCTGCTAGCATCTCTGCGCGGAGCTCATTAGAGGCTGTGCAGCGTAAAAACGAAGTCGCTGCTGCATTGAGATCAGATGACAATTCCTCAAAATTATCAGCATGATGTAGGTAATGAGGCAGGCAGGGAAACGTGGTGGGAGATCTCCTCTCCTTCTTTTTATCAGTTCTATCCTTCCTTTCTCTCTTTTCTCCATGTCGCCTCTCCATCGTGGCGAGTTGGTGTAGAGTTATGTGCTGAGGAGATAATGAAAGCAAAATGTACACAACAGTGCTGAGTCCCCGCCAAAGCTGAAAGGTGCTGGAGTTTCCTCTGCTTTCCCTTCGTCTGTTCCTTCGCTCCCTTCATCTCTCGCTTTGATCACTGCCCTCTCTCTCTCTCTCTCTCTCTCTCTCTCTCTCTCTCTCTCTCTCTCTCTCTCTTTCTCTCTAGCTTTGATCAATGTCAGAGTGTCTAACCATCTCTTTCCTTCTCTGGGAAGTCTCCTCACTCTGCAACTTTCTCCTTCCTTTTCTCAAAGTCTGCTCACTCTGTCCCTCTTCTTTCTCCAGCCTTTTCTCAGTTCAGCTTTGCCTTATTGACTGTTTCAGTAACATTGCCAAAGCACACAACATTAAAGCTGAACATGAGAAATTATTTCAGTGCAAAAAAAGAAAGAAAAAAAGAGTAATAATTGCTGACTAATAGTACTAATAGTATTATTAATGATAATAATAATAATAATAATAATCATCATCATCATCATCATAATCATAATAATCATAATCATAATAGCAAAATTCTATTTCCTATTTCTTTTATCCATCTTTCTTCTTTTTCTTATTATTCCTTTCATCGCACTCCATTCTCTCTCTCTCTCTCTCTCTCTCTCTCTCTCTCTCTCTTTCTCACTCACTCATGCTGTTGACGTGCTGTCAATCCCTGACTCTGCTTTAGACACAGATTGATGGCTGGATGGGTTTTGGGTGCTGAGCACAGAACAGACTGAAGTGCTAAAAACAACTGAATCCATATTTATAATCTATAATCAGAAATTAGCTTTGACTCATGTTAGCTATATATTAACAATCAAAAGCTCATTCAACATGAGCAGATAGAAAAAGAAGAGTGAGAAAAGGAGAAGAAATGCAATTTATATAAAAAGTTAAACAGAAAGGAGGGATATAAAGAGCGAGATACAGAAAAAAGCACACTCTCTCTTTCTCTCTCTCAGCTGTAGTCATAGCAACAATAACTGAGGGAGGGAAGGAGAGACTTAGGAAGTGAGAGAACGAAAAAGAGAGCACACAACAGCAGGTCATTTTTTCTCAGGGCGAAGTCTCATACTCTCAATAAAAGACAGGTCAGTCCTGTCAGGTAGAGACACTGTACAGCTCACACAGTGACATTTACACACACACACACACACACACACACACACACACACACACACACACACACACACACACACACAAACACTACATCTCCCAGGGAGCAATTTCATTCACACTGCCACCTGCCACACAGTCAGACCTCAGGTATGTGTGTGTGTGTGTGTGTGTGTGTGTGTGTGTGTGTGTGTGTGTGTGCATATTGGGAGTTTTAGTGAATGGAAAACAACTAAATATTTTATATTTTGATATCTTGATGTTCATGTAATGAAACACCTTTAAAACTGAAATAAGATTAATGAGCTCTGTTCTGTTGTCTGATTTCTTGTCCTGCACTGGATCTCATCCAGGAGCGAATGGGTGGAGCTAAACTATGATAGGATGAATGCAGTGAGTGAATGAGTTGGTTCTTGTGTCATCACAGAAACAGGCTGTTTTTGCAATTTAGTTTCCATACGTATATGGACTGTATGAACTAGAAGGGCTGATGTCTTGAAATTGTAACAATATTTCCACATTCTTTTAAAATCATTTATCTTAATCAAGCAGTAAAAGTAAATTCATTTATAGTTACTTCAGTTGTATATGATGTAAGTCCTTTAAAGTTTATGCCAATGTAGGAATATCAATAGCTAATCTGACTACAGTTAAATGATATAATTTAAACTGTAACTAAATGTACCCAATACTTAAGTTGTTCAACAATAGGAATCCCATTTAACTTAACACATTTTGAGGATTTATATATCAGGAAGTGCATATGTTCAAACTGCATGCAGACTCTGACTAATCAGTGAGAGGAGGCCAGGCTGATGATATGACTGACCAGATATTGGGTTATAGAAGAAAACAAGAAGGGAGGGACTGTTTGCTGTTTTTCATTTCAGACTAAAAGGAATAATATTGATACATAAAGAACTAAACATAGTAAAGGACATCCAGATTGTTGTTTTATTTTATTGTCAATATATCCTTGTCAATTTATTGCATTTTCATCTTATAAGCAAAAAAGCACAAAACATTGTAGGTGCAAGTAAATATTTGACCAAACATAGTGAAAATCATTAAAATATATAAATTCTCCTTAAATTTCTTTCTCAAATGAAGACAAATTTGAGTAGTCTAGGATCTCCTGAAAATAACAATATCTGGCATGTATGTTTCCTATAATTGTTTTCTTTGGTGACCGCATATATATTAAACTTTGAAAACACCCCACAACATACATACAGTGCCCTCCACAATTATTGGCACCCCTGGTTAAGATGTGTTCTTTAGCTTCTAATAAATTTATTTTTTTTTCTAAATAATATTGGACCACGATTGAAAAGAGTAAAATCCAACCTTTAACTCAAGTGAATTTTAAGGGGGGAAAAAATCCCTGAATAAGAATAATTAGTAATTCATAACTTCCTGTTTCCCTGGGGTATAAATATGACGTGACACAGAGGCCATTTCTCTTTAACATGGGAAAGACAAAGGAACATTCCATTCAAGTAAGGAAGATGTGCATTGACTTTCATAAGATGATGATTTAGAGAGATGGGAATGGTCAGATTTTGTATTCTCCCATCTTGTGAAACATTATAGAAGATTAGGTGCTGTTTTGTTGGTAAAACTATTGTACAAACTATTAACATCAGGGGTGTTAATAATTGTGGCACACATGATTTGATGTTAAACAATTATTTCTTAATGTGGGATTTTTTTCCTACTGAATAAATGAGCTTGAGTTAAATCTTGGATATTACTCTTTTCCATCATGGTCCTATATTATTTAGATAAAAACTCTAAAAAAATATTTTTATCATGTTTGGTCAAATATTTACTTGCACCTACAATGTTTTGTGCTTTTTTGCTTATAAGATGAAAATGCAATAATTTAGATTAATTATTTGTAATAATAAAATTGACAAGGGTATATTGACAAAAAAATAAAATAAAACAACAATCTGGATGTCCTTTACTATGTTTAGTTATTTATGTATGTATCAATATTATTCCTCAAATTGTCAAGTAGTCAAATGTCAAGTGAATTTTCTTCATGAAAGTTAGAGTAATGAGTGCTAGGTGTACCTCATTGATTTTTATTTAAACTGCAGGTTATTATCTTGGCTTTGTTAGCTAATCCTGATTGGTTCAGATCATCATTAGGAACCCACTTCTGGGTATTAATCTAAAATTCCTGCATGACAATGATCAATAAAGATAATTCGCTCAACTTGTTTTGCTGTTTTTCTGCCATCACAATGCTCATGCAAAAATAATGTAACCATGGCATCCATTCCAGATTAGTCTGTATGTTGATATTACTTTATCTTTTCAGTGAGGTTTCTTTTATAAATGTGAACAGATTCATTTACTAAAGTATTGGATTATATAGTCTGTGTAAAATAAAATTAATTGAATCAATATAAACTAAAAAAGCCTGCAGTTTAAAAGGTTATAATATTGAACATCCAGTGCAGTAAGCATTTAGCACTATTTCACTCTCAGAATGGACTGTTTTTATAAAGACAAAATAAAAGACAATCACAGCCTTCAGTCAGCAATTGAGAGAAATCTGACCATTCAACTGGCTTTCTCTCATCTCTTACTAATTGGTAATTATCCTCTCTGTCTTTTTACCAACCCGCTAATTAGTGCTGTGAGAAGTAATTAAGAGTTTTACTGCCAGAAGAGGCTGAGAGAAGCAAAGTTGGAAGACAGTTGAATGTAATCCGCTGAAAATAGAGGATTAAATCTGTCTCATTCCTTCTTCTGCTTCTTATTCTTAAGAAACAAGGCCCGTCTGGCAGATGGAAAGTCCGGACGCAGCACTAAAAAAACCTGTTTACGTTGAGATGAAAAGCAAAGCTCGGACCAGTGGAGAAAAGGGAAATGAGTCAATAGATGTGAGCCGAGAGGGAGAGGAAACTTCCAAAAGCAGACGAACACTGTGAGACAAAGACGAGTTCCAAACCCTGCAGGGCAGCTAACTAGCTGTCAGCCGGAGCAGCTTTGCCGTCCAAATCCGAGCAGAGCTGGAGTTAGAGGAAAGGCTGGGAGCGGAGCATCATTATTTTCAGCTCACCTGAGCTGCAGGCTTTTACACGAGCCGTTGAATCCTTTCCCAATTGACACCAATTAATCCTGCCAGGCCCTGAAGGCTAAAACCCAGCATTTCAACTGAGAGTAAACAATTATTGTTCTTTTTGAAAGCTTTTCTACTTTAGTTATTGTGAAATTTGGCCGGTCTCATCTCAGTGTTCTTTAATCACAAAGCCATCTGTTGTCGATATGATGATTTGATGTCTCAAAACAGCACCTGTCATTATATTACAAATCCAAAACTGTCCATAGGAAACTATTGCTGATATCAAAATTGTTATTTTCTGTGTTTTACATGAATAGGCTGAAAATCTAATTCTAAAATACCTTGCAAAGGATATACCAGTTCCATACCAGTTCTGTTCTTTCTGTTTGTGTTTTTCTGCCCACACTCTAATATCTAATATTGCAGGAATATATTGTGTTCTCATGAACAGAGCCTCGTAAGAACTCTTTCCCATAATGAATTTTGTTTCAGAGCCCATCAGCAGCTCAGGAAAAGCTACCATCTGCTGCTGCTTTACACCACTGACTCATTTTCTCACTTTATCAACTTTTATTACTTTTATGTAGAAACACTTATCTTGAGCTTCCACTCACTGGCCACTTTATTAGAAACAGCTACCGTGCACTGCTCTCACAGGGCACTTTATTTTGGAACACTCATCTTACATGTCCACTCACTGGCCACTTTATTAGAAACCTTGAGGTTCCAATCAATTGCCACTTCATCAGAAAACCCAAGCCTGGCGATCCCAAACAGATGGGCAACGGACTCTTAACTGTACACAAACAAGATGGTTTTAGAAGAGAACAGGTTCTGATAAAATGGCCATGGGCTGGTGAACATTTTTAAAATAAATGGTTTGTAATCAAAAGCACTGAAGACTGTAACAGCAAACTAAATGTCAGAAATAAATGGCTGTTATCTGTATCAGTTAACTCTGGTATTTCTTTAATGAAAAAGGCCCTGAGCAAGGCCCTCCATGTGTCTGAGACAGTGAGGAAATGCTCTTTTGTTATGGGACAACAAGCCCTTTCCTGTCCGCATGTTTTGGGTTCAGGGCAGCAAAGATGACTGCAGACAGATAGTGGACATGTGTGTGGGTGTCTACAGCTGATCGTGCAATTTGGCTTACGTGTCATGACTTGCGTCACACACTGAAGTCAGACAAGGCCCGTCTCAGCCAGGATATTTGTCTGTTAGCTTGTTTCAGCAAAGCAAGGCTGAGAGTTCCTGGCACTCAACAGCTCTGCCTGGACACTATTGTCTGGGTCCTGTTTACTGAAACTTGTGGATTTGGACAGATGACTTAGATCAACTACAATATAAAGCGAAAGGCAGTTCTGAAAATTAAATTTACACATTTTCCAATTATCCAAGCTGTAATAGCTTTTATTTTGCATTCAAGGTATTCCATCTAGCCAAAAGTGACAGGAGTTGAATGTTCCAACCAATCTGATGTTTCCACCTGCTGGCCACTTTACTGGAAACATACTTTGTAAATAAGAGGGTTTAACTGTAACAGACAGTGATTGAACAGTCTGGTAAAATCAACAAAACAATGAATTCCATGCACTCCATACAGTCTGAAGCAGGCAAGCTTTCCAACCTAAACACATCAAAGTATCTGCATCCAAATAAACCTGATCAGTGAAAAGAGGCTGCTGTATCGATCAGTGGCACATTTATTGTACACCACAAAGTAGAACAGCTAATTTCAGCTCATCAACCTGAACTAGATTTCTGAGCAACCCTGTCTAAAATGAGTAGTTGGGAATGTATTTTGGGATCATGCATCTTTCTTTGTTTGGAACTAGCTGTATCATGTTTATGATGTTCTTTAGCCTGACTAGCTGTAGCTTGAGGATGATTCAAATAATATAGGATTGAAGACCTCTCTGTTAATTCAAAGACCAAACATGCTTAGTGTACAACACAGGGGTGGTGGGATTAGATTATTCATTAGATATTATATGTATTTTGTCCATTACTACATCAGCATTCCATATCTGATAATACTAATGTGATTCAGTGTAAGTCTTCTAAAGGAAGAAGGAAATGTGAGGTCATTGCATCTCAGTGATATGGAAACGAATTATCTATGGAAAAGAACAGAAATCAAATCTTGTTTACCAGAAACATCTCACTGGCCACCAACCTCTATATGAATCATTATGCGCCTTACTGAGGAGAAACAGCAGTAGGAAGGCCAGTGTGTACAAAAGGGATGGCATCAAAGCCTTATCCTGCCATCTTTATCCTCTGTGTCAGATTTCTACAGCAAAGAACCGCTTTGAACTGCCCAGACCACAACATGCCACAATGCAGATAACAGTGTTTCTTTCTCTCTCTCTCTCTCTCTCTCTCTCTCTCTCTCTCTCTCTCTCTCTCTCTCTCACACACACACACACACACACACACACACACACACACACACACACACACACACACACACACACACACACACACACACACAGAGTGACAAATCCTTTACCTGAATATGAGACAGCAAATGATGCTCACTTTAACTGAAACACCTACCTTGGACATGTGATCACTGTCCTCTTTATTAAAATTGCCAATCTTGTCCTTCCACTCACTGGCCACTGTACTAGAAACCCATACTTTGTGCTTTCATTGCCAGACCACTTTATTAGAAGCATTTGTCTGGTGATTTATCAGTTAAATACACTTACCTTGGGCTTCCACTCACCAACAGCCAACATATTTACATATTCTAAGTCTATAGAGTTTGAGCCCCACCCACTCATGCTCTGCATGTTATTAGAAATTCTTCAGCTTGGGCTGCTCTGTAATTGAGGCTCAATACATGGCAACCACTCAGAATAGAGCACAATTACTTTATTTTATATATATATCACTTTAATGGCACAGTCCATTCAATTCAAAGAGAAAAAGAGTGGCTGCAAAATGGTGATGTGAAATTGAATTTTGGTTTGTAAACCCACACAAAAGCTATAAATGGCGCTCAGAGGGGAGATGAAAATACAGTACTATTCTCAAAAAGTAGACAAGGTTGTGGATATTCTTTGGATCGTCATCTTTCCAATGATTTCTTACCGAAACACTTCAGGCATCCTCTGCCCAAACCTCTCTCTGTGATTTTACCTTTTCCACTGGTTCCTCTGCTGCATTCTCTCTGTCTTTGCCAGCTTGTTGTCAGCCTTTGAGGAGTGTGTGGGGTCTCCAGGGAAATGTACTGCTTCAGGCTATACAACAGCAAATTTACTGTATTTTCCTTCTCTCTCTCTTTCCCACTTTTAGCCCATCTCCAACCTGTCTTATTGACTTAAATACGTCCTAGTTTATTGCTTGACTGGGAAAATGACTCACATACTGGATGTCCCTGCATATGCATGTGATTTAATTGTCTGCCTACGTTTTTTGGATTCCTTACATTATATGGTGTCTGGAGATTTTATACATAACACACCGAAGTAGAGGCAGACAGGGAGTTAACACTCTCTGGAATGACAATGACCTCCTGAAAGCTGAATCACGCTATTACTGTTGGATCGACATCCCCAAACAGGCTTAGCAAGAAAAGGCATTCCACTTGTATTAGCAGTTTTAGGAGTATGTGGAAACATACACAATCTTTCTTCTTACTATTTTCTTCTTAAAGGAAATGTTCCATGATGGGAAATTTCTGCTTATTTCAGGGTCAAAATGAACACATCTGGTTAAACAGTTCATTGTAGTATTTATAATCATTACTTCATATGGTTCTGTGAGGAGCTTTAAGAAGCATTAAACTCTTCCAATATCTGTTTCCATTCACTGTTTTGCAGAACAAATCTGAAAATGGTTAATGTATGAGACATCTGATCAAGATTATTTGACAAAGAATGATGTTTGATGGTGAATGATGGTACTTAATGAAGAATATTGGCCTTAAGTTCAGAATGATAGTGTTTGTTAGAGACTTTCTTCACATCTTGACTGTTTATTATGCAGAAATATCCTGGATATATCTTGGTTTTCCTTTTGTCAAGATATTGTTTTTGACAAGAAGGAGGAGAAGGTGGAAATCTTTAAAATATGTTAAAAAAAAACAACCATCAAATAAAGTGTGGCCTAGATTTGCATTTTTCACACAATCCAAAAAGAAAAATAAAGTGAAATAAGAAGAATTACCCTGATGTGTTTCTAAAAGCACTCTTTTGTTAGCTTTTCTTCTCCACAGAGGTGTTGGGGAGTTTTTGGTCAAGAAGAACTTTTAATTGCCTAAGGGACCTTTCAATGGATGCTTCTTCAACAAACCTAAATAAAACTAAATATCTGGTTGGTTTGTCAAATGAAATCAAATCACACATGTGAGTGATGTTTTATTGACTTTAACACAATGATTACTGAGTCAACATCTGGAGATCTACCTGCTGACTTGGGCTTTAACTGATTGCAAAAGAAAGATGATGTTTGGTCAAATCTAATCACGTTTGTTTAAGAATGATGGTATTTAGTGGACAAGGAGGAGAAGGATGGTGTTTGTTGGAAAACCATAATGTTTGTTCGATTGTGTTAATGAGTGCCAGGCTTTAAAAATAACTATGATTTGACTGGCTAAGGGACCTTTCAGTGTATGCTTCTGCAACATTCCCAAATAAATTTAAACGTTGGTTTTTAGTGTTTAGAAGAAGGACTGTTACAGAATGATGGTGTTTAGTAAAGAATGATGTTGTTTGGTGGAGACTATTTGGGTTTGGTGGACAATGACAGTGTTGGGGAGTGGTGATGTTTAGTGGAGAATGACGTTCATTGTGAAGAATGACAGTGATTGTAGAGAGTAACAGAGTGATAATTAAATTCAGATGAAATACACCTAGACCTACACTGTCCTGGTGTGTTTTTTTTTCTTTAGCTTCTCTTCTTAAACCTGGTGTTGGGTTAGGAAGCAGGGCAAAATATTCAGGGATCAACAAGGTTAAAAAACACCCAGAGAAAAAGAAAAAAGAAGGCATAAAAGAGTTTCCCCAAAACAAGCAGTGAATGAAAGGCAGGTGGTGAGAGAAGGATCATTACTGCATTCCAAAGTGTTCTGCGTTCTCATCCTTATGGGATGAGTCAACTCTCATGTGAGCAGAAATATATGGGAAAAAGGGATGGACCAAAGCAGCACAACTAAAGCTGCACCTGTTTTTTCCTCCTTCACTAAAATACTTATCTTGTTACCTCAAATTAATGTGCAATATTTGCTGCTTACAGAATGGTACAACTGCAATACATACAGTTCTGTGTAATATCTACAATTCTGTGCAATATCTAGTCATTGTCTGTTCAGAAATATGCAATATAAATACAATTACATGTGTATGTATAGTTTCTCAATTTTATTTTTTATATGTTTCTGCTAAAAGATTTTCTCTATAACATCTTATATTTTGTATTTTGTTTAATGTGTATCTTTGTCTACTTACTGCTCCTTATCTACTCTCTGTGCATTCTGCTGTAATGCAAATATCTTCTAATGGGATAATAAAAGTCTATCTCATCATGTATCATGTCTGTAGGCTACTCTGATCCTGAGTTATGAAGCCTGTAATTGCCTGCAAATGGTGGATCTCGAGGTGTTGGTTTGGATGTTGGGACCTTTATTTTGAAGTTTGTTTCAGCAATAAAATGTATGAATCCTGTTTCTAGATCAGCCTGTGTGTTTCTACGTCAGCCACAATCGGAGCTGAATCTGGAGCAGCTGTTTTTTAGGTACTGATAGGCATCAGAAACACATGGCCATTGTTCAGGTATGTTACATTTCTGTGACTTACTCACACATGCCCTGATGTTTGTGAAATACAGAAGGAAATGAAAGAAGATTCACTACTGATTCACTGGTTCAGTGATTTTTTTTATTATCTATATCAAAAATATTTTCCCATGGTATAAAAGACCTGCTGCTTTTTTAGGTTTAGACTGCAGCTATGAGGATAATGCAGCTAACAAGTAACAAAAGGTTATAACTTACCAATTAACATGGTGTTAACTGCATGTCTAAATTATCACACATTCTCCTCAAACTGTGTGCAGGTGTTCAGTAATCTCTAACACTTGCTTTTGTTACTGTTATTTATAAGTGAAACTAAAACCTGGACAGTTTGAACACCACTGACTCACCACCATCCTTATTTTGTGAAAATGGTACATTTTGTGTTTTTTCAATCACCTTAAAATAATCAAAAACAAGATCATTCATTTTTCATTTATAAAGCATACTGTTACACGAGAACAGATATTATGTGCTCAACATAAGCAACATGTGACTCAGAGATAACCATTACTGCCAGCACCCTCCTCTTTCAGCACTTCCGAAGATTATGATCTATAAATATTTTATTTGTTAATTTTTATTAGCAGGCTGGAAGGAAGCTGGAACAGAGCCACCATTAAACTTTTACCTCATGCTTTTAAGTCATCAAGTTTAGTGTACTATTCAATAAAAATAAACTTCAGCCTTTATATAAATATAAATAATATAAAAAAAAATAAATCAGAAATATTGTAAATGTATAGCACAGTTTAGTGTGACTTAAATTCTTTGTTCATTACAAAATAGTATATTAATGAACATTACTGTTTAGTGCAAATTGAAGCTTAGTGAAACTTTAAATCATCTAGAGGAGCTCTGGATTCCTACACAGTTTGGTCCTTTCCCTGTTCAAACACCTAACAGCATATCTGTTAATCGGTAGATTTAAGTGGAGTATTAGTGCATTTCCACACTAGTGATATTTTGGTATGTTTGGTCAAGAGTGAGAGCTCATTTTGAGCCTGGTAGCAATCAGCAGTTTGGGGTTTGCTTCAAGCATGTAAAGTTTAGTCAAGAGTTTTTGGTCTGTTTCAAGTATGGAAGCTATACCCAGGTTAGAAAATTTGTTATATTTTGTTATATTTCATCTGTTAACTACTTAAGAATTTTTACCATAGAAATATAATAAATGCATACAATCTTCTACAGTCTATTTAACTATATAAAATTTGACATTTTTTTAAACATATACTGAGTAAGCCTTGTTTGATTGTTTTGTAATAAATAGTGTGAATGACGTGAATTACCTTAATTGCTACCAAGTTCTATTGCTCCTTAGAAGCTGATATTAGTTTGAAGCTCTAAAACAGGAAAACAAGAAAGTAATGCAGGTACAGAAAATCTGCCCCAGGATGTTGTTACCATTGGCCAGGTTAATTTAGCTCAGATACAGCAGATTGGAGAGAAATTCTGGAGTTGATTTTTATTGTCTGGACTGGGATTACCCACCTCTGGTCTGGATGAAGCACACAAAGTGTTTTAATTAAACATTGAACAGTAAATGAGGTTTTTTTTCTGTTTTATCTCAAAAATACATTCAATTAAAAGTAAAATGTACCCTTTTAAAATGTAAACTTTTAAAAGTACAATTTGTTCAGAATTTAGTCTGTAACTGCCCACCTCTGCACACCTGACTCAACTCATCTGTCAATTGGTAGATTTGGTTTAAATATTAGAGAAGGAAACACAGTCTGCTCTGCTACATGCCAGCCAAATTGATTTGAAAACTTATGTCCACCTGTCTGTTTATTCTCAAACATAAGAAGAAACAATTCCTTTAGGAAACAGCAGTTCTTTGTGCAGTCGAATTTAGACCTGTGTGTACACAATCTCTGTGAATTATTATTTGTACTCAACATGAATTATACTTGCTGGTATTTGGGTAAAGCCCTCTAAAGTGCTGTGAGGACTCTTGTGCCAAGCACAACAAGAAAATCGTTCCAGGGAGTAACTCTTAATCCGGAGATGCGTGCAAGATTGCTATCTCTCAGCAGAAAAAAAAGTAAAAGAAAGAATCAGTCAGTCTGTGGCTGAGAGATCTTCATCAAGGTGCATATTTCCTTTAATAGCATCACAGCATCAGAGCAACTTTGTTTTTCCACCGTGACAAGAAAAATGACTCACAATTACAGCGAGCTTGCAGTTACATTAGTTACCTGAACTAATGCTACTAAAAATGGATCTGTCTTTTATATGAACTGAACTAAAGGCCTTTCAAAGTGATGTCAGGCAGAGGACACTTGGAGCATGATGTACTGAGCCTTTTGCTTCAGTTTAATTGCAAATTGGTCACACTGTGCCACTGTTTATGAACAATTTTTGGGCCATGTGTGTGGAGGTAAGTCTAGGATGCAAGTTCAAGTTGAGTTTCAAGTTTATAGTAGGAAATTTTACTTGACTTTTTTTTTTTTTTTACCTGTAAGCAATGTTTAAATGTTAATATTTTATAATATATAAAAACACGTATAATGGAACATAATGTGACAAAACTAATTGTTTGGCTAGTCAAACTAGCTATTTTGGAGAATGTTAAAGGAATGATTTCTAAACTTACTATAGCTTCATACATGATCTATTTTGCTAACTTACGAAGATTTCATAACAAAGGAAATTCATCTCAACTTATGAAAGTGCATTAGATAATACACTAGATATCTTGCATATGTGCTATTTGAAGCTCTTCAGTTGTCTGTACTTTGTACATAAAATATGCCAATGAGAAGTTTTAGCCATGTTAAAGGGGTCATTTGACCTTAACCTTCTCACACAAGCTATTATGCTTGCTGTCTATCTAGTATACTGCTCTTTAAACAAGTGAAAAGCCAAACCAAATAAACAAAACACCTGATTAGTTGTTTTACATTTTTTCTTGTTTTATTATAATAGCAATCACCCAGGAGAGCAGGTCAATCCATACCAGGGCACATATATACTCATGTACATACATCATTCACACACCAGAGGAAACCCACTCAGACATGGGGAGAACATGGAAACTCCACCCAGATATGGCCTTGAACCCAAAACCTCAGTAGTGGTAGGAGAACATGCCAACATACCACCCAGCTGTGCTGTAGAGTTTTTAAAGCTCTAAAGCATTTTAACTTAATGTAAAGACACATATTTCTATGCAAACATATTTGTTTATGCATTACACAAATAACCATTTGAAGCATCTTTAATGAGTACATACACAAACATTACTTTTATCAAAGAACCCCAAAGAGCCCTCCTTTTCATTTTAAAGAGGGGTATTTATTGAAAGAGAAGAAACCCTGCGGACTCAACCAGCACCTGTCCATTGATTTCTTTTATAAGAATGTTTTTAGTCAAGTGTTTTTTTTTTCTCTCCCTGTTCTTTAAAGTTCAGGAAAATTATTGTGTGTGGAGACAGATCAAGATCAGTTTGAAAGTATTGAAGTGTTGCTTTTAGTATTTTGCATTATTCTGGCAGTGTTTCAGTTAAAGATGGGAACTCCAGCTGGTGATGTTACACTTTTAGAAGCAAGCGTGGCCTAACTTGCCTGCAGAGACACATAAATAATAATCCTGAACACCACTCTGATTTACTCTCCTATGGGGAAATGTTAACTTAGCAAAGGTCAGCTTTTTCAAACGGCCTGCATATATCGTCATTCATTATTAACATGAGTAACTAATGGACACAGTGGATCTACGTTTAGCTACTTCTGGTTTCAGTAAATCCTGTTGGGAATAAGGCTGAGCAGTATGGTATATGTGACAGTGTGGAGCAAAAAAATAAGTGGTGTAAAATTAGCAAAGATATTTTATATAGTTTAACAGGCGACTACAGAGTTCTACATATGAGGAGGAATTTCTATTCACCTAAAGTTCAGCAGAGCATTACAACTGACCCTTTGTTAAGTCCCACCCTTTTCTTCAATCAGCCAATCATAGCCTGGCAACTGTTGCTAGCTGCCATAACGCAGGACAACAGCTCCATTGAGTCAAATTAAAAAGGGGGTCTCGGGGGATTAATGTGAGTTAACAGGGTGCTTGGGGAAGCTGAAAGAGTGTCATCAGATACACTTGAGTGAGTGGACAGAGTTTCTACCCAGCTGTCCAAACCTAGTAAGTGTAAGAATGTAACAGTGAAGAGTCTTCCTCAGCAGCTAGACGAGCTATAAAGTAACAGCTCTGTTTCCCAGCAGAATACTGAATATTAAATATCCTGCACAGCTGTGCACACCTTCCAGGTAAGTAAGAAATCTACCCTGGGTGCTGTACTGGCACACACACACACACACACACACACACACACACACACACACACACACACACACACACACACACACACACACACACACACACACCAGGAAAGTAGAGGAGCAGAAGGAGGATCTCATTTGAATTTAATTAACAATCAATGTGGCAGCTTCCAAACATCAAATTTCATAAGAATATACGTTACATAAGAGAATATATATGACAATAGAATGGAACTTTGTGGTGCAGATAAAGATGAACATATTGACACTATGCCTAATGCCATTAATCTGATGGTGCTCCATGCAATACTTTTTAGATGAGTTGGGGACGAGGCACTGGGTGGAAATTTGACTGGCCAATCGAGGACAGTAATATCATGATCAACCAGCAATTTGATGATGAAGTTCTGGCACTGTGGGCAGCTGCTAAGCCCTGGAAAAAGTGACCTTTAAACACCTTGGATTCTGTGCCTCTTGGACATTTCTTACATATGCTGAGAGCATCTTTTTCTGAACTGTTTTCTGCAAAACAGGAAAAGCGTCTGTTCAAGCATTCATAACATCTCATACGATCATCAGTGATTTCTGAGTCTGGAAGGATGATCCTACCATTTGTACGGGAGCAGTTGGATTAGGAAGAGGCGCTGTTTTGGAAACAGCTCGACTGTGTTTGAAATAATGCCTCACATATCTTACCCCGGCATGTTTAAGCTGGTCTGCCTGCATTTTTTCATCTTTAAATTCTTAATCTGATCTGGAGAGCTTTGCACACCTCTCCTATCTGACAGAGCAAATTGCTGTGTGGCGTTTACATGCTGGTGATGAATGTTTTGTATGAGGCAGGTGAACAGTGGAAGGTGGAGATGGATTGTTTTTTGGCTGTAATGATGAGCCTCCCTGCAAGGCCAAGGCAAACACACTCTAATGGGAATGAACCTTGTCTTTGGCAACCCTTACACACTCCTCCCTGGACTGATACTGTGCTCTCACCCTCCTCTGCAACTCGGAACACACTCATGGAGGTTATCACCCACCGACACCAAGATAACACCCACAACATACCAAACACTTTCAGGTCATGATCTGTCAAAAGTTCTCCAACTATCTTTCTCTGTAATGGTCTTCTGGGCTTACAGAGGATGGGAAGTGTTGAGAAAGTGCATCAATATTTTTAAGGTGAAACAGGTCCTTTATGGCTTGCCTACATGGCCCTACAAACTTAAACACAGGCTGTTTTATATATATATATATATATATATATATATATATATATATATACAATTCACACTGATGGAAGAGGGAATATTTCCTCCAAGGCTGCACCCAATCAGATCAAAGCTCATTTGCATATATCAGCATTAAATGCTCTGTAACAAAAAACAGCTGGTTCAGTCTAAGGAAGGTTAATACTAGGAAATTTGACCTTTTTATTCATAAACTTTGCAAAAAATGTTGAATATGAGCTCTGTAATATGCAGGTCTTGGTCTGCAGAGGTTATTTATATGTAAATTACTTCTGTGAACATATGTAAATATGTTCTGATTGGCAGACCCTGTATTGTGCCTCGCTCAGAAAGGCAGTCCAGGCTGAAACACTCCTTATGACTAATGCGAATCAGAGCTAAACTGCTGTAGGTTGGATTAGCAGGTTAAACTGTTGTAGACTGAATGGCTGAATGGGTGGGGCTAAACTGCTGTAGACTGAACCCAACTTAAAAAAAGCCTGTTTTAAAGGTAAAAAAGTAAAGAGAAAAAATTATATATATATATATATATATATATATATATATATAATGCATATAGAAATACACAAAAAGTATTGACAAAAATATTGGGACACCTGCTTATTCTTCCAAAATCAAGGGTATTTTAGAGCATTTATCCTGCTTTTGTTGGAGTAATTGTCTGTACTGTCCAGAGAAGGCTTTGTACCCAATTTATGAGCATTGCTATGAGGACTTGATTGCATTCAATGTCAAGAGTATTTCTCAGAATGTTAGCTGATGTTCACAACACCTCATCCTCAGCTCACTAACTATCCCAATACAATTAGATACAGTGCCATCATACTTTAAAATTGGCTGTGTTTGCAGCTTACCTTCCATACATTTCAGTGGTCCCAAACCTGATCTTGAAAGAGCCCAAGCACATTTGCACATTTGAAGAACTTTCTGAACTGAAGAATATTTGGTCCTTTTAATATGCCTTGTAAGGAACATGTTCTTTTAGGTGTGGAATTGCTTTACACTCCACTTGAAAAAGAACTTCAAAAAAAGGAAGGAAAGGAAATATCAGCTCTGGTATCTCAGAATCTCTTTGCTGAATCTGTTAGGGACAGCTATTTTACAACAGTATTTTCCATTGAGCTTCAGATCTGTTTGTGAAATGTGTGTTAACTGGTGTTGCTGTGCAGCTTGTATCTGTTAATCCTGTTGTACACACATGTAAGAAGAAGGTATAAAAGATATCTGCTACAAAACCCTGCTTCCCTCTGAGGACCTGTGGCTGGCGGCATGCCAAAGGAGACTATGCGCTACGAGTGCTCTCACCGTACTGAAGTGGAGGATCAAAGCCTTATCTCTCCCTCATGCCTTAATGATTACCACCTGCAAATATGTCAGAGTCCATCCGTCAGCCGGACAGCCAGTTGGCTGGACAGTTCCGCTGTCAGAGGCCTTGAGTCTCTCAGATTAATTCGGCCTACCCGACAAGCTCCAGACCGTTAAAGCATTTGGATAAGGTGAGAAAAACATCTTCACGAAGGCGTCCGCTGCTTGAAGATGATTAATTGGTCGTGTCGGCAAATCGTACTCAGATAAAACAACAGCTGTTTTCATTTACATATCAGAGCTGTGATGCTGAGGAGCTTCTCTGCAAGAGCACAAGTTAATCAAAAAATGTTTTTGGATTTCATTAGTCAAAGAAATTGTTATTCATATAATTGTTTATTCATATTTGTACAGTTAAATCGAGTAATATATTTCAAAACATAGAGCAATTAATCATCTGCTGCTAACAAGCTAGCAAAGACCATGTGAAGTTAGTCTGGAAGATGTTCTGAAAATGTGTACTCTAATAATGGTTTACTTTGAAACATTATTAGAAACACTTTCCCAATGCAAAAAATGCAATACATAAAATTACTTTTTGAAACAGGCATAAGAATAAACAAATAAATAAAAATAATATAAATGTAAAAATAAAAATAATGTAAAAATTAAATGGTTTTTTTTTTTACTTGTAATTAGTCTTCGTAACATTTTCAGAATGATTATGTAATGATCTGCTAACCAAAAATAAATAAAAATCGTAAATATGTTACTGGGAATAAAATTGCTCAAATGTCAAATCTATTTACCACCCTGATACCATACACATGGTTTTCCTTTTTATGGAAGGTTAGTAAAAACAAAAACAAACAAAAAACCCTTGTATGGATTACTTTTATTGGCTGGTTTTCAGTGCTAGGAATAGCATACAAAACCTACATATTATAGTATAATTTTAACAATGCTTAAAACAAACAAACAAACAAACAACAGCAACAAAAAAGATTATGATGGTGTCCTCTTGTAATATTTCAGTGCAAGTCTTACTGGTATAGATAAATTATAATTGAACTTTTAACTGTAAACAAAGTCATTCAGAGTGGAAGTAAAGGAACATATTGAGTCATCGTTTACAGTGGTGGCTTATGAAACCAGTGTAGAGTTTTTTTGCAGAGCCACAAACTCAAATGATTTATGTGTGATTTACTCTTTAAGGGGGCCAAAGCTATCAATAGAAATGGTGGAACATTGGTGGAATTTCCCATTTATACCCATGATTCAGTTTACTTCCTAGGTTCTACTGTAATTCAATTATTTACTAGCAGTCAGAGCTTGTGTCTGCTTCAACTTTGATAAGCAGATTGTTGCATCTCAGGATGTGTGGCTGTTCAGACCATTTAGATTGCTTTATTGTGAAAATAACATTAAAATGAAATAAGCAGGCTATTTCAGACAAGCGATTATGTAGCATAGCCTATTTTGGCAACTACTGGAGCAATAAAAGGCAATGGAGAATGACTCCAGCTCAAGGTTACCCCACTGTCTGTGCTACATGAGCGAGCAGATGTAGAGATGCCCCGTTAGTCTTGTTAATGAAATAATTAGCGGCAGACTCCAATGCTGGACGTCTCGGTGGGACCACAGTAAGACAGGGCCGTCTGTTTTCACTGCTGCTCCATTCTAAATGCCTCTTATTATTCAATTAACCAAACAAACACATGCTAACCGTTCTCCCGAGGACTTCCCAGCACTTTAACCTATGAACATGAACCTTTAGAGACATCTGACATTTCTTCATTGACTCTGATTTGTTTAATGGTCAGCATTTTTTTTAATGGACTTATTAATTACATTTCCACATTTCTTGAAATCAAGGTTATCTTGCCTGTCTTTGCTTCCAGTAGCAGCAGTAACAACTGAAACTTTATATTAACATCTAGAACATTGATGTAAGGAGGATTTGATTGCATTCTGCCCCACAAAAACTTCAGTATGGACTTTTTTGTTAAACTGTGTAGAGATGACCTATGGTCTAGCTCATATTACCACTCTGTACAAGTGTGGGTGAGCAGAAAAGCATCTCAGAATAAATAAAGGATTTTTCCAACATCTGGTGGATTTCATGCTATGAAAAAGTTAAGCTGAGATTGAAGGAATGCCCAATCTTGCACATAAAGTGTATGTATATTCACATTCTATAACATATTAAAATCAGCTTCAAAATATTGTTTAGATATAGCCAAAAGCTATGATAGCAAGTCAGTCACTGCCAAATATTTAGAAAACAATGTCTCTTTCATCAGAAACTAAGCAACATTGAAGGACTAGAAGGTAACTATCATAAACTCAACATCAAGAAGGAGCTACATAAAGTAGATGTTTTCTGATAAAGTGGCCAGGATATTGGAAGCAGCATAAAACTTTCAAGAGCACCAGTGACCCTCAGTCAGGATGAGTCAGTTTTCAACGCAAGAGCATTGGGTGGTCTGCTCTCCACACTTTACCCACACTTCTCCTCTTTTACCATCTGTCCATTTAACATGCTAGACAGCACACACCTTCACACAGGAAAGCAGCATCCATTGCCCATCTCTCTGAAAAAAAAAACCAAAAAAAAAAACGATTGACTATGTGTCCGTTTATAAGACAGATACGGCAGAGAAAATTGATCATATGTCACTGTCTGAGGAACAATCTCCACATTCCAGCCATCTTTAGCATTTTGAGGAGAAACACGTACATCATTACAGCTCATGGAACTTCTCAAGGTTTGACGTGAGGATGACTGCTAAATGGTACAATTTAAAAGGCCCACGTTATGGAAAATCACATTTTTCTTGCTTCTTTAAATTAAGTAGGACAGTGTAATTAATATAATGTCTTAACCAGAGACACTTATTGGTTAAGAGTACTGTGCTTATGTGTTTAAACCAGAGGTGGGACCAAAGAGAGGCAAACTCTGAGACAGAACCAATCAGAATTGTGAGAAGCTATTCCCTTGGCAGTCAGTCTCTGTTCACATGCTGCCTGTTATTTCTAGTCCAGGCTCCAATCTTAAGGAATGGGGAGAGACCAAAGTTCTCTTACCTAAAGGTCAACTTACTCTTTCAGAACATATTTTAAATCACTGATAAAACATTATTTGTCTCAATAATGTATAAATAATAAGGCTTCCTACTAGCACCACAATATTGTCTTCCTCCTTCCAGGTGGCCTTCCTCTGCTTGTGGTATAACCGGCATGCTGATTGGCTCTTTTTGTTGAGGGGAAGGTCTTTATCTGTAAAAAGAAGTGATGTTGAGAGCTCTCACTTATATTTTAACCAGTGACTGGTCTCCTCATTTGTAATGTGTCTGATGAAACTGGCAAAACCAGTCAGAATCTACATTTTAGGGCAGGGACAAGTGTGTGTTACTGTGATATTCAAACTAATGTAAATACACTTGGTCACAGTTTGTGCTTCAAAGAATGTTGTCATTTCTATGTCAGTCACTATCTGTATGGTTGCCAGGAGTCAAAATTGACCTGACGGCAATTAACAAAAAAGCCACGGTGGTTGTATGGAAATGATTTATGACCATGTTTGGTGCACTGTTATTAATGCTCTTAATGAACTCACATGCTTCTATGTGAAAAATAAGAGCAATCTTTATAAAGTTGATCCAAAACCTTATAAGTTGGCCTAAGCCTCAGTCCATTACATGCTATTTCTTTGTGTTCTGGCAATTGCTTTTTGCCCTGCTGTTGTTTTTCTCCCCACTGTACTACATTCAAACAATGCCACATTCATTCTGGCAGATGTAACAGGGCTTCGGAGCTTTCCAGGCAGAAAGAAGAAGATGATGCAAATCAAAATTAAAACTGTATTAATTTTCTAAGTGAGAAACACAGTAGAAAAACAGCACTGCGGCACTTTGCGGCAATTGGACTGAGCGGATATGATGCTTTGCTTAGCCTCCAGCTGTCGCTGAATGTATAAGAAGAGGCCTAATGACCCTTGAGATAAGGAGTTTTCTAAACTAGACAGCTTTCTGGCTAATACGATACTGTAGCCACTCAATTAAAATCTCCACACTACTGTGCATGTATAATGATGCTCCAGTATTTCAGGCCATCCACTAGCAGGCCAATTACTTTGGAGAAGATACCTTATTCATGAAGTACAATGCATTCCTGCCTCTCTTTGCAAACGCTCTTTATCAACCTTCTGACTCAAACTTTTGAGCCATGTTGCGGTTCAAACTTGTGGCAGTTCCCAACAATATACAATGCCTGGCACAACCTGATGTTCTCTATTTTCCATTATTTGGGGTGCAAAATCCTGAGTTGTACTTCTGATAACTTCTATTAGAAACTCTTACATTGTACTTTTAGTCACTGGCCACTTTTTTTTAGAAACACCTGCTTTAAGCATCCATTTAGTGGCCACATTATTAAAAACCCTATTCTATTGCTGCCAATCACTGGCCACTTTATTGGACACACAACTTGTTTCAATATATTTTGTTTTTCACACTTCTACAGAATTTGTTCTATTTTTGTCAGTTATTTCATGTTTTTTGATCTTTATTGGTGCTCTACAACATAAAGCCCTACCCATGTTTGCTGTAGGCCATCTCAGTGCTGGTAAAAGCGGAGGGGTGTGTGTATGTGTGCAGAGTTGAACCAGTTTTTCCTGCTGCTGCTTTGTTTGTCTGCTGATGGATGATAGCGGCAACTAAACCAAAATAATCATTAAGCTTTTCACAGCATGGCAGGAGAGTGGACGGATCAAACACACTGCTCCAGTGTGCGCTGTCACACATACGCCAACTTTAATCTGAGAGATGTGAGATTGAATTAATTACCGGGCCAGTGTTGCGTGCGAAACACAGACTGCACAGCTTTAATGAACATTCATAAATAACTTGCATGTCTCTGTGATGGCGTGTTATTGTCACAGATTTGAAGGAGACACTCCATGTTAACCACTGGGTGCCAGGACCCACTGTTTCTCCTAGCTGGGGGAGTCGGTTCATAATATCCAAACTGCTAATGAAAAGTTCAGATTTGTTTCTTTTTAATTAAAAGCAATACTTTCATCTTTCCAAAACGTTAATGTGACCATTCAGTAAAGAGTTAAATATACACTTTATATGTACAGTACAGGCCAAAAGTTTGGACACACCTTCTCATTCAATGCGTTTTCTATATTTTCATGACTATTTACATTGTAGATTCTCATTGAAGGCATCAAAACTATGAATGAACACATGTGGAGTCACTGTATGTACTTAACAAAAAAAGGTGAAATAACTGAAAACATGTTTTATATTCTAGTTTCTTCAAAATAGACACCCTTTGCACTGATTACTGCTTTGCACACTCTTGGCATTCTCTCAATGACCTTTAAGAGGTAGTCACCTGAAATGGTTTTCCAACAGTCTGGAAGGAGTTCCCAGAAGTGGCTCATTGAGAGAATGCCAAGGGTGTGCATAGCAGTAATCAGTGTAAACGGTGGCTATTTTGAAGAAACTATAATATAAAACATGTTTTCCATTATTTCACCGTTTTCTTGTTAAGTACAAAACTCCACATGTGTTCATTCATGGTTTTGATGCCTTCAGTGAGAATCTACAATGTAAATAGTCATGAAAATACAGAAAACTGAGAATTACAAGGTGTGTCCAAACTTTTGGTCTGTACTGTATATATAGTAAAATACACACTTACTGGCCATTTTATTGGAAACACATACCTTGCACTTCTCTCACTACCTTGTACCATGTAATTCTGGCAGGACTGTTCCATAGATGACAATACAATCACCCTGAAGGTGAAAGGAGCTCAATCAGTCCAAAGAACACTGCTCCACAACCCAACACTGGCAGACCTTATAACCCTTTAGCTTTTTCTTTTACTGAGTGCCTTGCTATGCCTTTGCTGCTGCAACATTGTCTATTAATTGGTCTATTAATACCTATGATTTGAGCAGATATCTACACACTTTTGGACAGTTCATGGTTTACATCCATTGTTTGGTTCTTTGGATTGAAAAAGCACCATTGAAGAACCAACATTTTAGAATAGAATAGAACTTTATTGATCCCTTGGGAGGGTTCCTTCAGGGAAATTAAGATTCCAGTAGCAGCATCAGTACAGTAAGCAGAAGATAGGCAGAAAAAAAAGGTGTAAAAAAAAAAGTGTTTTAAGAGTGTAGCTGAACATGTCATGATTATGAATGTGTTGGGGAACTGGACTAATGTGTTATGGTGATCATCCAATATTCTTACCTCACTAATGCTTGTCAATGAATGCAATCCCCCAAAACCTAGTAGGAGGCCTTTTAGTAAAGACAGTTTCTCCAACAAAAGCAGGATAAACTCTTGATTTCATAAGAACTAATGAACAAGCAGGTGTCCCAATACTTTTGTCCAAGTTTGTTTGCAGCTGTACAAATTCTGGGGACAGTTATATGGTTCATTTTCTCCCATTGAAAAGAAAGAAATCAACAAACAAAAAAGGTATTAGTTGATATCAGTACTGAAAAGAATGCTCATTCCTCTGCCAGCCCAGTCTCTCTCTGCCTGAGGCTCAGAAAAGAAACAGAAACTCAAACAAATTTTGGATTCACTTTTCAAATACCCTTGATTTCAGAAGAAACAATGAATGAGCAGTTGTCCTAATATTTTCCATATAATGTATAACAGCCCAGTATCATCCTTTACAACAAACATGTCTCAGATTTATAGCTAGACCTGTTCTGGGTGTTATGATTCACTTCAGTATTTATAGCAGCCTGTTTGCAGCTTCTCTTTTATCACTGTTTACTCATTCACGCACTCATCTGAACCAGCCTTAACCTCCACACTTTACAGGCTGCACTTGGAGACATGCCTATATTGCCTATTTGTTTTTATAGTGCTTTTATGTGGTGGGTTCCCCATACATGCACTTTTATGACTGGCCAGTAATCAGCTGTTAAGCAACAAAGTAGATCTGAAGTGCATCATGCCACTATATCCTTCAACAGCTAGAGTCAGTGTGCCAAAAACTACAGCCATGAACTTCAAAGCAGCAAATGGGGCAAATACCAAGGAATATGAAAGGTAATAATGTCTGAATTGACCAGGTTACATTAATTTCTTAACAGCTGATTAGTGCTTGGGGTGAAGCCTAATGAGGCTGTAATTACAGAAGCAACAAAATGCTAAAGGCCGTGTAAAGGCCTTGAGTGTTAAAGCGTGTGTAGTGTTAAAAGTCTGGTTAAAAGGGTTAATGTGCACAGTTTATATACACTGATTATTATGACGGCTTGTTTCTGCTCTCACTATCCTGTTTATGAGCTCGACTGACCTTTGTAGTTCTATAGTTACAGACTGAAGTCCACGTGTTTCTCTGCATACTTTGTTAGTCTTCTTTCACCCTGATCTTCAATGGTTAGGACCCCATAGGACCACCACAGTGTAGGTTTAATGTTGTTGGTGTGTCATTCTCAGCACTGCAGTGACACTGATATGGTGGTGTTGTGCTAGTGTATGTTGCACTGGTACAAATGGATCAGACATAGCAGTGCTGCTGGAGTGCTTTGCTCTGAGTAAATGTACCCTTCTGTTGTGAACAGTATTTGAATGGGAAAATAGTTAGGCCTTATTCTACTGTATAATCACAGTAGGGCTACATTGTGGATCTAGTGTGCTGGAAGTGTGATGATCCACTATAGCACAGCCTCTAATATGCACTATATATTCAAATATTTATTCCAAAGAAGAGGGTGTTGGGGTGAAGCGATCTTCCAAAATCCTGACCTCACTAACACTGGCACTGAATGTAATCAAATCCTCACAGCAATGCTTCAGAATCTAGTAGAAAGCCTTTCCTAGACAGTAGTGATAGTGTTTAAAGAAAAGTGTGATTCAGTGTCAGAAACCACATGAACACACCTGCACTGTCAGCAGCAGCAGTAGAGCTGTGTGTGGAGTGAGTGAGCCAATGCGCTAGTGGTGGTGCAAACCAGAGAGATGAGCATATGGTAGTTTTGTGGCAGGAATGATTTCAGATACATACACACACACACACGCATACACACACACACAAACACACACACACAAACACACACACACACACACACACACACACACACACAAACACAAACACACACACACACGCGCGCACACACACACACACACACACACACACACACACACACACACACACACACACACACACACACACACACACACACACTGTTCTATGCACTATCCAGCACAGGGGTGTTGAATGACAAAGTCTACCAGCAAAACTGTCAAATTAGCTGTTATACTTCAGGCACAGCAGCTTTACACCTTCAGACAAACAGGAGAGAGCCAGTTGGAACCCACACACACACACACAGGCAAGGGGACAGCTTCAGGTTAGTACTGACAGAGGAGAGAAACCACGTAATAGAGAGGGTGAGCAGTGATAAAACAGAAAATGGGGAAAGAAAAGAGAAAAGGGAGAAAGTGAAAGAGAAAAAGAAGAGGGAAAAGGAAAAGGAGAATTAAAAGACAGAAGATAGAGAAAGATGAAAAGGAGAGAAAGACAAACAGAGAGCAAGGGATAAACAGAAAAAGAGGAGTGAAAGAGGAAAATGATAAAAGAAAGAAAGAAAGAAAGAAAGAAAGAAAGAAAGATAGAAAAGAAGAAGAAAAATTATAAAGATAATGAAAGATCAAAAGAGAAATGGGAAAAATATTTCTTTGAGAGAATTAGAGAGAGAGAGAAGGTGGGAGAAGAAGAGTCAGAAATAACTGTTTATCAGAGCTTGTCCAGCAGCTGTTCCTCATAGCTCCTTAAAACTGTAGGTCAATCTGCAGCAGACTTCTCACTGTCCTACAGGACAAACTCTCTGTTTACACACTTTCCCAAATCT
The DNA here is from genome assembly GCA_034509495.1 of Acestrorhynchus altus. NCBI lineage: Eukaryota > Metazoa > Chordata > Actinopteri > Characiformes > Acestrorhynchidae > Acestrorhynchus > Acestrorhynchus altus. Next base: position 13,476,552 of record CM067514.1, on the reverse strand, counting down.
TACACTTTAATTCAAAGCTCCCATCATCTTAACAGTGCGGCCTTTTCATCAGACCAATACAACAGTGATGATCTTGATGATATGAGGTCAGTTTGTGATTAATTCCTACATGAACCCAAATAAACCATCAGCATTGTTTTGGGTTGGCAGACAAAAGAAATGGAAACAGCTGAGCTGGATGATAAGCAGCTGAGCTGAGAGACGAAAATTAAATGGCCAAGCAGAAGTCCAATCATGATTTGGACAACAGTGCAGCAGAAAGATCTAAATCATGCTATCCAAAAGACAAAAAATACAGAACAACTCAGTCCTGAGTAAATAACTTGGTCATCTTTGTTGCTGTTTTTGACCAGATTTATACTTCTGCCGAGCTTATTATTATTTCTGTAAAAAATTAATAGCTGAGCTCATGATGAAAACAGAAATTGTGGGTTTAGAATCAGGCTAAACGAATCCATTTTCACATTGCTCATTTTCCCCAAAACACACCCATGAGAGTTTCTTCATGTTTTAGTGGCTCTTTCCATTCTTACACAGATGGAAAATCTCAAAACGAATCTCAGTTGCAGATTAAGAACCTAAGAATACACAGCTGACACACACACACACACACACACACACACACACACACACACACACACAAACACACACACACACACACATTTGATGACAAAACTATGGTCTGACTCAGTTGGTAAATGACAAGATTCACTGGTGTTGAATCATCTCTAATAGACTGAAACTGCCTGACACACTGTTATATGCAAACATGGACTCAACTATGCATCAGAGCTAAAATAGTAATTAAAGTTAGAATCAAAATTAGTATTTAGTATTTAGTATTAGAATAAGAATCAACATTAGAATAAGAATACAACTTAGAATAAGAATCACAATCAGAATAAAAATCTAAATTAGTATTAGGTTAGGATCAGAATAAAAATCTAAATAGAAATATTTATTGTAAAAATCTAATCTAAATTGGTTTAAAAAAATCAGAATAGATTAGAACAGATTCACACTTAAAATACACATTTGAATCAGAATAAGAATAAAAATCTCAAATATTTTTAGTATTAGAATCAGAATAAAAAACTCTTTTGGGTTTGCCTCTCTTTAAAATAAAATTTCTGGTTCATTGTTATGTCTGCAAGCATCTGAGATTCAAAATGACCATTAGGGTAAAAATTAGGTAGGCTTAGAACTAGAAACTGAATCAGATTTACATTCGTAGTCAGAATCACAGGATATGTTTTAGCATTAAAAACAATCAAATTCAGTATTGGAGTTAGTGCAGTGAGTGCTTTGCAAAAGATTGTAGGCCTCAGCTGGATAATAACACCAGTAATATGCTCATGTGAAAGGGGGATGGCTCTTTGGAAAAAAACTGATATAGAGTGTGTGTGAAGTACAGAGACTTGGAGAAGTCAACAGTGGAGATGTGGATTTAAACTCTCTTCATGTTTCTTAAATGTTGTAAACTTCTGACCTCCCTTAAAAACCCACACAGTCCACTGAGGAGAACTAGCAAGACTAATTTCCAGAAATTTGCATCAAGAGGACAGTGTGTAGCAGTATGTATGTGTGTGTGTGTGTGTGTGTGTGTGTGTGTGTGTGTGTGTGTGTGTGTGTGTGTGTATGTGTGTGCTTGCGTGCGTGTGCGTGTGTGTGTGCGTTTGTGTGTACAAATTAATGATAAACAAACAGATGCTGTAGTGCAGTGGTTGACAAGCAAGGTCTTGCATATTAGTACAAAGAGGGTTAGAATGAATGTAGACTGTTGAGGACTGCCTGTCTCACTGTCCATCAGTGGTCACTGAGTGTGTTTACCTGTAAAACTATAAATAATATTATAAATCCAAATAAACATTAAGTCAGTGGTCAGTGAGTGTGTTTACTTAATATAGCCTAAACAAACTCTATATAGAGAGTTTACTTATGTTAACTCTATACAACATTAGAATGAACAGCTCCAATGGTCAAAGTGTGCCATTTGTCAGTTATTGATATGTTGGATGGAAGAACACATTTATGAGAACACAAGTCAAAGAATACAATTAGAAGAATCAGGTTAGGGGAACTACATGGCTTGGAGCTTGATTTTACTGTATGGACCTATGGCAAAGGAACTGAAGGAACATCCTGGACTCTTCTGCAGTATGTATGTAAGTACATATATTTAATAAGATGCCCAATATGCAATATGCTTTATAGTTCATCTGGTCCTGATGGCTTCAATGTTACTAGCATGACAAGGAGATCCCACTTGACACGTTGGGAGGGGTGGTGGTGGTGGTGGTGGGGGGTTATTATTGATTTTATTGGGGGTGATCTTTCCTTCTATTGGAACAGTAGAGCTTCAGGTTGTGCAGGGTCGTCAAACAACTGCTGGCTATGTAGCGGGCATTCAGCAGGCATTTCTCGTGACTGCGGGCCCTCGTCTGTGTAGTAATGACTGGGTTGTTCAACAGGACAATGCTGCAGTTCATAATGCCCATCTGACAAAGGACTTGTTCCAGCAGAATAATGTCACTCTTTTGGACCATTGTTAGCTATGGTCTTAAACTTTTGATCAGCTGATGAACAGACTATTTCAGTTAAATTGTTGTTTTCAATAAATTGCCTGCCCAAAATCTTTTGTCTCTTGCTCCCATTTCTTCTTTTAGCATTGTGAAGCTCTACTTAGAACCTTCTTAAGATACAGAAGTGCTGAAAGCAAATTGTTGTAATGTTTTGTGGAAGATTAATCTGAATCCTATAGAACAACAGGCAACAAACATGGAAACTCCAAAGTCACACACTCTCTCTCTCTCTCTCTCTCTCTCTCTCTCTCACACACACACACACACACACACACACACACACACACACACACACACACACACACACACACATTTGATGACAAAGACTATGGTCTGACTCAGTTGGTAAATGACAAGGCACAGAGATAAACCCAGGTGCTCGTCTGTTCTTCTTGCTCTCACTCACCCACATACACACACACACACTTTCTTTACTCACTACCGGTGCAGCAACTAGCTGCTCAGTTACACTACAACCACCAAAGACCCACCGACTGCACCTACTAAAGACCGTCTACTACTGCACCCACCAAAGACTTTCTCACACAACAGCTACACATAATTCTATACCCAGTGCATGTACAAACAATGTTTGAATAGTGTAAATTAATGTACAACATAAATACAACATAAGTATATTTTTATTTTTCTTCTCCTGTTTTTTGTGTTTTTTTGCATCTGTTTTACTACCACAAGGGACTGTTTTTTTACTCACCCTTACACCTGTGTAATGTGATGTGACAATACAAAAACTTGACTTGACTTGACTTGACTTGACACAGTAGTTGGAAATGTCTGAGCTATTCTGCACACCCCCCCAACCCTCTCAGCTTTTCAGCCTCTGGCAAAACAGTAATTAACCCTAACTCCACTTCCTGGACACTCAAAGCCCTTGTCTAAGCCATGTGGGAAATAAAAGACCCCTTTGTTTCAGCAGATTATATTTTAAATCATCATTACAAACCCCCGGTTTTTGATTTGTGGATTTCATGTCTGTTTATGGCTGTTAACGACAGCCAATTCTCATAATCAATCCACACCAGATCATTCAAATGCCACAGTTTTTCACTATCAAGTCCTCATACCTAAGCTCTTCCCACAGAAGAATTCTTCTCATGACTAACATAGGTATGCCAATCATACATAGAGATCTGAGGTGTTTTTTTAGTAGATGGTGTCATTACTGTACATTATAATGTGTATATGATATACGTAATACTTTTTTATTACAATTTATGTACTGTGGTGTAAGTGAATACAATATAGTAATGTGGGGAATGCTGAGAATGTTCTAGTAAGGAACCTCTTTTTTAAATATATCTGTAGCACATTAACTTACAATTTATGTGTTGTTCCAGTGATTTGGTTGCTTTGCAACTCATTTAAGATGGGTTTATTACTTTCTTATTTAACTGTTTTTCCTGTGTGTTAATTATGCATGGTAATTACTGTGTGACTATTAGCATTTTATATAAGCTAGTTAGTTACTTTATTTATTTGTTATTCAAATGAACAAGATAGATTAATAGAAGAACAGATTCATAGTTTTTTACAGCTAGAAGAACACTGATATATTATTAATTTAACAATTAATTAAACAGTATAAGTTATATTTATATAAACACTTAAAAGAAATTTGTCCTGTCAGGACATTTTTCTCAGTGGAATCTGTGTAACCAGTGGGAGAACTTTACAAGCTCTCCACTGGTTGGAACAGAAGGCCTAATGTTTCAATAATGAACATAAATGCTAAGTGACAGAGAATCAGCCAATAATATTCTGAATTACTGTGGGTGGAACAGTTGCTATAGATCACCTCTATATATCTAAAAAGGCTTCTGCGATTGCACATGAGTACTCCAAAGCTGCAGGTGGTGCTGGTGTTTTTTCCACAGTTACATTAATTTTGACAGGTTGTTTTTTATTTGGACCACTGTCAAGTATTTTGAACAACTTATAAACTTATAAACTAAATATCCTTTTAAATCTAATCATTACAGATAATTAATCAAAAATCAAAACCACTCTGGATGATCAATTTCCAAAAGGAGTTCTAAGAAAGTGTTTTTTTATTCCAACATCTCCTGAAAATAACAATATCTGGCATGTGTAACTGTCTCCGGATATATTTTTCTAATTTATCTGTAATAATTTGTCAAACTACAAAAAACATCCCACATTATATTACATAGAACCTTTTTTGTTAAGACTGTGGGGCAACTCCTGGTTTTACCATGGTATAGAGTTCACATGTTCCTCTCCAGTTCCCTGTCTTTCCTTACCTGTCTCTGTTCTGTTTTGTTTTGTTATGCTATGTACATTTATATAATATAATATTTATTAAATATATATAGTATTTATTAAATATAATATAATGTTTATGCAGCACAAAAAGGCAATTATCATTCACCCTTGGTAAGCACCAGTTCTTCGGTTTCAGCTTGGTGTGTCAGGGCTCTAAGGATGATGTCAGGGCAGACCAGCTCAGTGGGAGAGAGCTAATACAGCAGACAGTGTTCAAAAGAAACCCTTCAGGGTAGAAAGGCCACAAAATCATGAGTTCATGCAAGGGTTTCAGTCACGAAACTGATTACTGATCAAGACAGAAGTTTGAGGTATTTTACATTGAACAAGTGAGCAAGCAATGAGTAAGTCAATGACCCAGTGAATGTTTTGAATGAGTCTTGCTTTTTCCCTCATCAGAGTGTTAGTGACACATTATCTCTAATTACGGAGCATAGCTGACTCACATGGCTTGTTATGGTCAAAACTAGAAACTAATCAGTTGAGCAAAAATGATTGAAATAGATATGATCAAAGATAAACACACTCATTGTTTTAAACCTCATGTTATTTCATAATTTGTATTCACACTGGTCAGCCATAACATAACTAAGATCAACTGACATAGATGAACATTTTGTAGCCCTACAATACTTTTGATTTCCTGCAGACTATGTTAGCCTCCCTCATCCGTTGTTCAAATGGTCAGGATCACACAGGGCAACCACAAAGTAAGTATTATACCCTGCAGTGACACTGACATTGTGGTGGTGTGGTTGTGTGTTGCACTGGTAGGACTAGATCAAACACAGCAGTGTTAATGCAGTGAGAGACGAAACAAGGAGGTGGTCCTAAAGTTATGGTGTTTTGCTGTTTTGACCTTTGTGATTAGGAAAAGCTGCTTGTTGGTTCTGACTGTTATTGGTTTTAAATGCTGGCCCTGACTGTGATTGGTTGTAATCCTCACTTTCTTAATCGTTGCCTCATTCCTTCTAAGACCCCTAATTTTGAAGGGCCCTAATTCCTCCAGTGAGATTTCTGGGTTCAGTTACTGGGGTTCACTGTATTGCTACAACAATCGTCCTTGTTTGTCCTGAAATTTTCTAACCATTGCATTATTTGTTGTGGAACCTCCCACTGAGTCGGCTGGCCTTATGGTGCACTCACAGAAGACCACCTCAGAAGACCTGTCCTGCAGCAACAACACAGCAACACTGCCCAAAAAAGCCCACCAGAGCCTCTACTTCCTCCATAAACTGAGAAGAGCTAAAGCCCCAACCCCCATAATGTATGCCAATCAGAGCATCCTGACCAGCTGTATAACTCCAACGCATCGTCAGAGTGGCTAAGAAGATTGTTGGCACCTCTCTGCCTTCCCTCCACGACATTCACAGCACCTGCCTCATTCAAATCCCTCTGCAGGGCAAGTGAATCTACCCACCTACTCCACAGCTCCTTCAGTCTGGTGCCATCAGGATGGAGACTTTGGAGTCTTCAAGCTAGAATCAGCAGACTGAGGAACAGCTCTGTCCACCAGGCTGTCAGGATGCTCATCTCTATTCCTGCCCTGCCCACTCCCCCTATTGCACTACCTGGAACTCTATTTAAGCACACAATCACTTTGACCAGCCTAAAAATCTTCCAATTTGCAGTAATGTCTGTAATAGCACTAGCCATACTTAACGGCCTAATCTGTTAGGTCCCTATGCCACCTTAAAGGGACCCTTATATTTTGAGATTATATTTTCTACTATTAATGTGTATAGTGTTTATTTAATGTTTACTGTATATAGTAGTGTTTATTTAATGTGTATTGTTTATTACTGAACCATGGGTCTGAAAGAGAAACACTATCAATTCTCTAAATGTCTTGTACATATTGCAGCATTGGCAAGTATACTGACTTGACTTTGAGTGACTGGACGAGGTGAAGTTCATATGTTTTTCCATGTAACATTAGTTCATTAAGGGGAGGTGTGTGTGTGTGTGTGTGTGTGTGTGTGTGTGTGTGTGTGTGTGTGTGTGTGTGTGTGTGTGTGTGTGTGTTTGTGTGTATGGGGTCTAAACAGCTTGAATTCATCTGTGTTTCTACCACTACTTAGTAAACTAAATAGCCTGTCCCTATATAATGCAAAATTAATGAGGGAATAGGGATCCAGTTTGATCATGGCCTAAAAGTTGGTGAGACCTTTCTTCTTCTGATGTACTCTGCTTGCTTTATACAGACTTGCAGGAATCTTACACATCAAGTTTATCCAGTCATATTAACTGATTTGCAGTACATGTAACATCCATTAAAACACACCCAAGCTCAAAAGACTGTAGTTTGTTGAATCACTACAGGCATATTAAGACTAGAAATCCTCCCTTTGTTCATGTCAATCTATAGCACAGTTACTCTGCACTCTTGTAAATATCTTAATATCTGTGTATAACACAGTGAAAACCTCTGCATGCAGTTTTTATTGTGTTCAGTGTACTGTTTGAAGATCAAGTGGACAGCTTCATTCCTCTCCATATGCAGCTTGTTTTATATACTTTTACAGATAATCATCCCCTATGCACTCAGAATCACATTAAAACCCAAATAAACAGTGTCTACAGGAAAGTAGAATAAAAATCATTTCTAAACAATAGAGCAAACAGCTGCAACAGAGGATGGGAAATGGATGGGTTGACTGTTTGACTCCTCATTAAAAACAAGACCAACAAAACTATATATTATATTATTATATTTTAAATTACATAATTACAGATATAATAGTTGTTGTTTTACTGTTTATTTGTATGGGTTAAAGCTCAGCTTCAATTCTAAGAGTATTTATATTCAAGTTTGACTAAATGACTAATGAGACAGAATGAAAATTAGAACAAAAGGAAGCTATGATATATATGTGTGTGTGTGTGTGTGTGTGTGTGTGTGCGTGCGTGCGTGTGTGTGTGTGTGTGTGTGTGCGTGTGTGCCAAATAGTGTACATTATTTTTGCACGTTTTATGTGTGTGAGTGTGGGGCTCTACTCAAACCCAAACAAGACACTTCACATTCCTCCAGTGAGTTATCTTATTCTTTTTTCTCTCTATCAGTCATCTCACCCAGATTCCAGTATGAGTGTTAGTACTGTTTTCGACATGACTGTACCTGCACACACTAACAGTCACGGGCCTAGACGCTCCTCCTTCATTTCCCCTCGAAACTGCAAACTCATTCATTACACACAGTGCTGAGCTTTATTAATGACACCCTGCTGAAGGAGCTGCTGATGCTGTTCTGCTGCAAACAACAATAAACACTCACAGCCAGCAATTACTGATTATAAATAACCAGCATCACTGGATTTCAGATTTTATTTTAAACCTTGTTTATTTGTTTATTTTACTTTTATCCTTCTCAATATATTTTCTGAGTCTATTTGATACTGACAATCTCTTTGACTTATTGTCCACACTGGAGTCTGTTTTCGGTGCTACGTGATAAATGAAGCTGACTGAATGACATCATACTGATTGTCAGCTGCTGATGATCGTGATGCCTCACCAACAGGATTCTCTCTTCCGAGCCTCAGGCAGAGTGAGCCAAGCTGGCTGAAGTGTGAGTAATAGTCTGAAATGACTGATAGGAACTTGTTTGTTTGTTTGTTTTTCTTTGTTTTAACAGGTAAAACTGGACCAAACCATAACTGTCAGATATCTTGCCCTTCTTGGAATACCTCTACTATCCAATGAATGATTTGTACTAGATTTTGGAGCATTGCTGTGAGGATTTGTTTGCATTCAGTGACAATAGTATTAGTGAGGTGCGGATGTTGGATGATCACCACCCCACCTCATCCCCAGCTCATCTAAGAAGTACTGGATGGAGTGCAATCATTTCAAAGGACACAGTTCCACTGCTGCACAGCTTAATGCTGAGTCTTTATACCCTTGTAGCCTACGTTTAGCATTAGGCACGGTGCCAATAAGTTAATCTGCTCCAGAAAGTCCAATTCTGTTGGTAATGCTTCTCTACAGGGACTAGAGAAGCTGAATGTATTTGCATATGTGTCAGCAATGGGTACAACCCCATACAATAAAGAAATATATGGGCATGTATCTGTATTTTCTCTATAGCTATCTACCTCCTTACCCACCCGCATATCTCCTTACATTCCTATCTACCTACATATATATATTAATCTATGTACCTTCATCCACCTTCTCCTGTCTACCTTCCTACATGACCCGTTATCTACCATCCTACTTACCAACCCATCTAACTCTTATTTACTTACCGCTCTACCATCTTACTTCTCGACTTACCCATCAATCTTACTATTTACATACATTTCTGTGTAAATTTACTACCTACAAAACTATCAACCCCCTAAATACATATATACAAATATAAAGCTCATGCTTTTCTTGATTTCCCTTCTCTTCATTATATGTGTGAAATCATTTTTACTGATTCGCTGATGTTCCATCCCTCTTCACACTTCCTGCTCTGGCGCCTCTTCCTGCTGAGCTGCGGTCAGTAATCCATCACTCTGCTGGAGTTAGCTGTTAGCAGGCTGTGTTGACCCATGGCAGGTTTAGTGGAGGAGGGTAAATGCAACCCTGAAACTCAAGGCTTATCTCTGACCCCAGGCTGACCTATGCTACCGGCCTTCCTTCTGCTCCAGACGACCAGACGACATGAGCCGTGATGTATTGGTGTCCGGATAGGTGTGAATTCCATGCACACACTCCTGCAGATGTGTATACAGTGCATATATTTTAGTAATACTTATTGTTAATGTAAATAATAATAATAATAATAATAATAATAATAATAATAATAAGTGAATGCAAATGGGAGAACCTAGTCATTAGTAAAAAAAATTCTAAGCTGTTTAAAATAGTTCTTCATTTTTTACACCATAGAAAAACCTATTTTGGTTGCCTAAGGAACCTTTTAAATAATGCACAATGTTTGTTTTGGCCTAGGCACATACCTGCAAAACACTATTGTTAATAGTCTTAAAATTTTAAGTATCATATTTTTATCTGACAAAGATTAAACTTTTAAGCTTTTAAGAAAACATTCTCATACCAACACTGGATTAAAAAACATTCTGATTCATGAGCTATAAGCCATCCTGTTCAATAGTAACATGTAACAAATGTAATATATTACAGTCTACCTTAATCATGATATTCTAATTGCCAAAGATGCACAAAGAAATGTGTGCGTGAAAAAGAGAACTTGCATCTTTCTTCAAAAACCCAAGTGTTTCTTCCATTTCTATCAGTAATGCCAACACTTTGTGGCACCCTGCTTAAGACTATACACAGCATATTTAACTAAATTAAATTAACACTGCAAGTGTTAAAATTCCTCCTTAGCCATCCAACTCATCCACATGGGTTTCAATAAATTTTCATCATTCCAACACATCCTAGTGAAGGTTAAAAGAGCTTCCTCACTCCATCACATTCCAAATGCATTCAATGGTGCTTCATCTCAACTCATTCCAGGAGTGATCAATAGAGCTTTGTCACTCCACCTCATCCCAAAGAAGTTTATTAGACTTTCATCATTCTAAAATGTTCAGGCGCTGGAGAACATGTTTTCATTACTCTGCAAGTCAGTGTTGGGGAACACTGCAGCTCTGCAGGTGTCACTTGGCAGTTGGCAGGTCAAGTTGAGTCAGTAGATTTTTCTATTCCATTCATAATGTAGTCTATGGAGAATTCATAGCTGTGTGTGTATTTAAAGATTGCATCAATCAATGAACCTTAAACACTTCACCCACTAATTAGAAGTGGCATCTGTAAAAAAAAAAAAAAAGGCATATAATGTCTATTAAAAGTCTCTTACATCTCCTACTCAGACCTCCACTGCTGGAGACCAGTCACCTCCTCTGATCGCTTTAGGAAAGTGTGTGTGTGTGTGTGTGTGTGTGTGTGTGTGTGTGTGTGTGTGTGTGTGTGTGTGTGTGTGTGTGTTTGTGATAGAGAGAGAGAGAGAGAGAGAGAGAGAGAGAGAGAGAGAGAGAGAGAAAGATAAATAACTGAGAGGAAGAACGTGCAGTTCTTTTCCCCTATTCTGCTTCTCTGTTGTAACCTATTTCTCTCACAACGCATAAACGCAGAGATGCTGTTTGATGAGAAAATGAAAGATAATGAGACAGTGGGCGAGCAGAAACAAATAGGGAAGTTTCTCTGAGGCCTTTTTTCTGCAACCTTCCTGATGTAAGATGTTGTAATTCCAGACAATAGATAGTAGCTTGTGGCCTGTAGAGTGAATTGGTAATGGGCAATAAAGTCCAGCTTTTAGACTGCTGGAGCTCTGAGGGCTGTGAAACCTGTCAGAATTCACCGCTACTTTCCTGCATGACCAATTCCATTACACACACACACACACACACACACACACACACACACACACACACACACACACACACACTTTCAGCTTGTTTCACTCTTTCTTTTTTGGGGAAATGCATTTTTGTGTATCATCTTCAGATTTATGACCAACACAGCGCTCATATTACCCTCTATCGCCGCCCTGGAGGCATTCGTGCCTGCCATAATAAATCGCGGCCCTCAGCCCCGCCCACAGCAGCAGTACCAGACCTGAGAATTTTTTAAGGCCTGCGGCAGACGGTGAATAATTCACTTTTTATGCTACATTACTTGAAATGTGGCCATTTTCATACATATTTCAGGTCAGTTTTCAACTGCAGTACAGCTTGTGTAAATATATTGGGTTCAGTTTAACCTCCTAAACTCCATCCATATTACTCAGATATGAAAAATAAAGCAACAGCTTGGCAACAAAAATATATAAACATGATTGATCACTGACTCCAGATGCAGTCAGTCAGAAAAGATATGCTTGGAATTTGATTTCGTTCTTTAGTTTCCAAAAGGCAATGCTAGACTAACATTGCTAACAAACACTCTTACCTCATTGTAAATCTATGTCCAAAAATGCACCTCAACCCATCTCTAAAAACACATCTAGATCTTCATTTCTTTGTTGCCAAATCAATGTGGTTTAGAACATGGTTTCAAGCTACTATCTCTCTCTCCTTACCCCCTTCTTCCCTTATTGATCTGTGAGGGCTGACAGTCGTAAATATGCATTTTACTGCATGTTGTACTGTGTACAACTATGTGCATGACAAATTAACAAACCTTGAACCTAGAAAAACTTACAAATATACTCTACAAACACAGAAATAGAATTATGCACCAAGCTGACTGGAACCTCTTTCACTGGCGCTGACAGTTGTAACCTTGTATGCACCAGACATGCACTTTTTATGATTTTGTTAATTTATTAATAATTTTCTAATTAATATGTTTTAGAATGAGATCCACTGTCTGCATTTGAAGGCTGAAGGCTGATGTTAATGTCACTAACTAATTTAGTCAAATAGACTAGCGAAGCATTTTATTAAGCATTTTGTTGAATTCCTCGCTCTCCTTTTGCCATTAGATTGGAGGAAATTCGAAACTCGAAACTAGAGGAACTGAGCATTACTCCCAAGTAGCTGAAATTTGGAACTTTTTGGGCTGTCAGATGATGATAGGTGTCCCTACACTAACTAGCATCATTGAAAGTTCAACAGTTCTGGTGTCTAAACGTGCCTGTTGGTAATGCCGGATTGAGTGGATTTTGAGTGTTAGCAAGCAAAAAGAGATATACAGAATGAACTTCAATTAGGTAAGAATACTATTTCAATGTTTCATCTGGTTGTAATGTAGGGTTTGGTCCTCAGAACATGTTCACAATGTCAGTAACCCATTGGTTGTGTATAAAGGCTGGTGGAGTTCAGTTCTAAGGTTATATTCTATGTTAACTGGATGACAAGTTATTTTTTTATTATTATTAATCCAGGGTTTTAATGGTCTGTTTGGTTGAGAATCATAATTTGATGTAAGATCTGGTCATCCAGATCCAGTGAACGCTCAACATCATTTCTGCACATCCTGATTTTGCGAATCAGTCAAATATTGCTTTCATTTATCATATAGCAGTTTGTTTTTGTTTGTTTTTGCAGTTTTTTTTAGCTGTTCTTATGATGATGCTATTGAATGAAATGACTCTGAAGTTAGTTCCGTATTATCAGCTCCTTATCAGGGACGCTGCCTATCCTGCCCTTTTGGTGTCATCAACCAGGAATCACATTTCTAGAAACAAAATATCTCTGTCTTCATATATTAGCATTACAACTTCATTCTTCTTGAGATTTAGATTCTGGCTTGCAGGAACCCCTTCATGTTTAATTACCATTTCACATCCATACATCCATGCAAAAGTGCATGTATGAGAAGGTCTAGAGACCAATTGGAATGTTAGAATTTCTAAAGCTAGTCTGCTCCATGCTAGCTCCACATAAATGCAGTTTGGCTTATGCAGTCTTCAGCTCTTAACAGCTTTAATTTGAGCAGTTTAGATGGTGCTGTGATGTGGTAAACATTGCTATGGGGTAGTTAGCCTGGATGGTCCAGAAAGATAAGACTTCCCTTCATGTACCACCACTGTGTAATTAGACCTGATGCTACAAAGACTGAATGTGTGTACAAAATAATGTAGCGTATCGTTCTGCTGTTCTCATTTGGCTGCAGAAAGCCTTTAGTTGAGTCAAACTTTGGTGAAGACAAGGCAGACTTCAGCAATTTATGGCTTCATACACACAGAACAGCCTTCATATCACACAGAGGCATCAGCCCTACAGGATAAAGCTGCTAGAGCTGTTAGAGAAGTGCTAGGAAAAGCTGGCTTATACTTCCATTCATTATTTTGAACCAACAGCTTAGAAAGCTTCAAAAAGTTTTTTTTATTATTATTATTATTATTATTATTATTATTATTATTATTATTATTATTATTATTATTATTATTATTATTATTGTTTTGGGTTTTTTTTTGCCATTTCTTTCCAATTTTTCACCCCTAATTTAGATATGCCAATTACCCATCCCCCTAAGTAGCCTCCCACATTACATACCCTGCTAGGGGGGAGAGATCGTCCACGTTTCCTCCGAGTCATGTGATGATAGCCTGCCGCCATTTGTATAATTGTCGGGCAGCCGTCGCGCTTGGAGGAGAACGCCGGATCCCCGGTTCTGACACAATGGACAGCAGATGCCCGTGTCGACCAGCAGCACACTTGTGAGATGTAGGAGGAGCGTCATCTACGAGGGAGAACAAGCCAATTTGCACACTGTTGAATAAACCCTTTTGCACAGTTCAACTGATTTATACTACTACAGTTTGACACTAGCTACCATTATGTTCATAAAGTACAATCATCATTCAGGGTTTAAACTGAAGTAGACACCTAGGCTTTTATTTCATTCACTTAGCTTGTATTTGAGATCATCAAACACACAAAATGTATTTATGCAGGGGATCAAAATCTATCATTTTACATTTGCTGATTAAACAAATTCTTGAAAAAAATTGGTACAAAACATGGAGCAGATACATGAAAGTATTCAGGTGCTATACAGCATTTCCAACAGGTGCATTTAAGTGTCTCCAACTGTTCTCCAAACCTCTCCAAATACATACAACTAAATCTGTCTCTGTACAGTATTGTTGCACAGCAGATCAAAAATGATTTTTGGCTATGTGTCAAATTCCCCCACTCTGTATGTGTCCAATTGAGGCTAATCACTTGTTTAGAGACAGACAGTTCTAAAGCTGTTTAACTGTAAAAGTATTTTTTTCTGTTACATCACTTCAAAGATTACTTTCTAGTAACTTTATTTTTTAAATGTAATTCAGTTTGTATCTTTGGAATTATCATGTGTTTACAGAATAACATTTAATCAGTGCAGCAAAACATGAGACTGGTAAAGGGTTAAATGCCATGCTGTGGACTGTGGGCATCCACTAATTGAGCTAGCCCGCTGTGCTGCTCCTCTACTTACCTCATTTTGCTGTTATAAAACCTGCTGCATCCCCCATTTTCATCAACTCACATACAGTATATAAACACACTAATGATGCATCTGGGACCTGAAAGCTTTCATAGAAGAATTCACTCCTGATTCATCCCAGCATTTCAAACCCTGCATGATATACTCAGCTGCAGTATGGAAGGTTTATTTATGAATTTCATTTCATAGGAAACTCTACAGATGAACATAAGCTGGAGTTTCATTGACTTTCTGCTCAAATCAAAACCATTTAATGTACCAATATAATTTTGAACTAAAATGCTGTTTAGTTTTTGCTTCATGGATATTGTGTATTTGATGTGTTTTCCTCTCTAATTTCATGTCTGTGGTAAATTATGCATGATGCGCTTCCCTGGCATCCCCATGATCTACTGATCTGGACATTCTGTTGAAACAGTAAGATTTTTATTCCATTAGAAGCATTGGCTGAGAGACTGTAGCAACTACAGGATTTTTTGGGCCTCTCTCTCTTTCTGTAAGAGGTGAAAAGTGGTAAGTGTATCAATTCACTTGTGTGTAAATGTGTGTATCACCGTGTGTGGATGGGTTAAATGCAGAGGACAAATTCCCATCTCAGGTCTATGAGCACTTTTACCTTTATAGAAATGTGAACTGAAGAAATTCAGGCCTATATGAACCTATTTAAAGTTATAAAGAGTGTTTCAGCAGAGGACGCTTTTCAAATTAGGCAGCCAATCAGAAGTCATTTAAACAATCTATTTAGTTTTAAGACATAAACCGCGTTTTGAAAATGACATAAAAATGAATTATGACTGGTTTGGTTCTTAAAGTGGAGCCAGAAGTGGGGAGCTATAAAATGCAAAACAAACAAACAAACAAATGAACCATTTGTACAATATGGGCTCTTTATGTCAGGACTTGTGCAGTTTTGCAGCCTCAGACAAAGATTAATATGGTCCTTTGAGCTGAAAAGGAATGTTTTTCCTCCGTTTGACCACGGACCTGTCCAGAATAGAATTTTATCTTCCCTCAGGCCGAGTCATCATCCATTTTTCTGGTCATTCTCAACAGGAACCAGCATCTTCCAGAGATAAACAATATCTAATATGGACATGCAAACTTAAGTTCAAGGATAGTTGTATTATTAGAGTAGATTATTAGTCTTTGTCCGATAAATAAGTCTGATTAGAACACTGAAAAAAATACTAGGCCAGTGTCCTCCAAATCAATTCAGGTCAGCTCAGCTGTAGTCCCAGAGCAGAAATTTGTTTTGGTCCTTATTAAACAACCAGCACCTGATTTCTTTTTATCATTTGTTATCAAAGTGCTACAAAAATATCTTATTTTGACATGTTTACTCTTACTTTTCCAAGCCTTGTTTCTGTGATTTTTGCTTCTTTGCAGGAGGCCAGCAAAAATATTTGTCATCCGCACGATGAAAACACATTCCGCAGCATGACCCCTGAGGGCCCGGCCCCCGATAGGAGTCATTCATCAGTGCAGAATGAATCAGGCACAACTGGAGTCATCCAGAAGTCAGAAACACACACTGTATTAAAAAAGAGTAATGTTACTGTGTTACAATTTTGAGTCTCCAATAATAAGAACAGTGTGTCTCCTGTTATAGTCAATATAGTGAATCAATTAATCAATCATTTAACTCTAACTTAAACTAAGTACACTGAGATCAATCAATCAAAGTTTATTTATATATGCCTTTTAACAACAAAGGCGTTGTCACAAAACAGCTTTACAGAAATCTGGGTCCAAGCCTCAATTGAGCAAGCCAAAGGGCAACAATGGCAAGGAAAAATTCCCTTAGACTAAGAGAAAGAACCCTTGAGAGGAACCAAGGCTCAAAAGGGGAACCCATCCTGCTCTGGTTGACATCGCACAGACAAAGCACAAAAAGCAGGAAAATAATAAAGATAACTAGCAGGCTGTGTATGGTCGAGAATGAATTATGTGATAATGTGAGTGAACATAGGATACAAGCTCAGTGCTAATATGGATGTCCATGCATGTTAACTTTCATAAGCTGACAGAGGGATAAGTGAGCCAATCCAAGGAAACCAAATGAGGACAGTGTTAAAGGGCAGCAGGGTAATAGGGAGCCAGGTCAGGTGACATCTAGGTAGATCCGTCAGGATAGGGCATCCAAGTACATGGGAAAGAGATAGAAAGAAAACAGAGGGAAGGAAAAGGCAAAAGGATATTACCCAACACACCATCGATGGACATGAACCAACATCAGCCAGGCAGCAGGGGCCAGAGGGAGAAATAGGTAAGCATAGATAATCTGGTGCAGTGCAGAAAGTCTGTAAAGAAGGGGGTTATCAAAAAGCCTGCATGAAAAGAAATGATTTCAGTTGAGTCCAGAACAGTAGCAGGAGTAGTTATTCCACAGTTGGGGTGCTTTATAAGAGAATGCTCGTCCCCCTGCAATGTTTTTTCTAATTTAGAAAAAGTTAGTGAGCCCACATCTTCTGAGCAAAGTGTACACGACGGTTTAAGAAATATTGTGGGGCTAAGCCATTGAGCGACTTGTATGTTACAGTAGAAACAGCATTTTAAAGTCAATGCAGAATTGATCAGGTAGCCAATGAAGGGATGAGAGAAAAGGACTAATGTGATCAAATTTCTTAACCCTGGTGAGAACTCTAGCAGCTATATTTTTGACTAATTGGAGGATATGCAATGATTTTCCTGAACTACCAGCCAGAAGTGCATTGCAATAATCCAGCCTTGAGATTAGGAAGGCATGCACCAGTATATCATCTTTATGTGAAAGTGTTTTATGCAGTTTGGTAAATCACGTAAATTAAAAAGGCTAGTTTTTACTATATTACTGATGTGGACATTAAATGATCATCTCTCATCTTCACCATTAACCATTTTGAAGAGCCCTTTCGCCAGACAGGCATCTAAGGCATCTAAATAGTTTTTGTTTTGCAATGATATATTGATGAGGTTGTAAGAAAACAGAGACAACTTTTATAGAATTTTAGAGAACTTTGGGCTGAAGTTTGAATGACTTCTGCTCTGGGCTAGAAGTTCAAATCCATCTCTGATGAGTGAAGGTACACCTGAGAGATGATGTAGTTAAATGAAAGTGAGGGCTTGTGGTGCCTTGTAAAATCTGTACCGTGAAGAGGTGAACAAGGTAGAGATGAAATTTATAGGATGTTATATTGGGAGGAGGAGGTAGGTCTTGAGGGATGTTATATAATTCCACTTTGAATTGTTATGGTTGTCTGTATCAAATCATTGCCTTTAGCAAAGAGCCATTTTTACAAGAACTCAATCAAATTGGAAATTAAATGAATAAATAAAGCTGCAATAATAAGAGGAATGATTATAATTCAATAAACATGTTCAGTTGGTAACAGCCTTAAATCATTTAGTTTGCATTTTAGTTTATGTACTGTCTGAGCATTGACCACTGGAATGTAATAAAAGGGGCATTATAAGGGGTTAAACTGGTTTTAGGTCACACTGGACATGCAAATTAATACAGATACAACTATCATAATTATACAGACACAATATTCATAATTACAGATACAACTTCATAATGTGATCAGAACAGTATGACCCCTTTTTGGCTCATGGTATTTTGTATGGAGGTCATGGAAAATAAAATTATTCATAATTATTTTTTTCTCTCTGATTCTGGTAGCAGTATGTCCACATTTTCACTTCACTTTCACCTGAAAATAATAACTAGTTTTCTTAATATTTTCACTTAAGTATGTAAAAATAATGACACTGTTCACTGGAGCATTATTTTGGGACACCTCATTAGTCTTAATAAACACAAATGATGAAATATCTAATTATTTCACAATAATTAACTGAAAACGGTAGCCATACACAAGTGGAAATAATATTTAAAATCTATTTCACTTATTCATAGATCATGACTTTATATAGAACCATAGCATAGAACCCATTAACCATGTAAGTATCCACATGGTTCTTTGACTTTAAATGGTCTTCATAGTCAAGGAAACCCTTCCTTGAACCTTAAAACACACAAAAAGCTGCTTAAGCATTCAAATAGTCATGTCTGGTTCTACATAGAACAGCGCTTAAAACACCATCAAGAACCTCCTTTTTTAATAATAATAATTAAAAATAAATCAATTAAAATGGATGGAATGAGCTTATACTATTCTCACAATTAGACATATTTAATTAGATTTCAGATCATTTCACTTGTTATAAGAAATCATCTGCCCCAAATCAAAGTTTACAGTCCAGACTTCCAAACACTGAGTGTTTCTGTTTGAGGGTCTGCTCTGCACAGTGTGTGTCTAGCACTGGAAAACAAGAGTCATACACAGCGAGTCATAAGGGAGTTGGCCTATATTGGACTATATTGGATTAGGATGTGACCCTCATGGACTTGTTTACTGTTTGTTTTCACTAGCTTCATGTTTTTCCCCAGTTTTGTCCGTTGTGAGTGTTATCTCTGTTTGGCATGCTTTGTCATTGGGCAGGAGTTGCTCAACAGGATATCGTGGATGTAATGTGAATCACAATGTTCAGAACCCAGAACTTTCATACAGGGAATAAGTGCTGATCACTTCTACCCTCTGATCTATTTTACTGTGTAAGAATGAACATGCATGTACTGCATCTCCTGTGGAGGAGTTGCATCATGAAATATATATTCAACCAGTCCATCTACATGATCTCACCACTGGGGGGCATAAAGTAGAAATAATCTAATTAATATTGCAAATAACAATCTAAAAAGAAATGAGCAGATTTATTGATTTCCTGCTTGTGTTGTATATTAGAGTTAGAAACATTTGTGACTTTACTCTATACATTTAATCTGCCAAGATATGCATTTTATTGAATTGATTAAATTATGTAGGCAGAGCTAATTGACTGGAAAATCTACAACCCCAACATATGATGTCATGAATTAATCATCCTGAAATTCTGTTACATAAAAAACAAGACACTTAATAGACTACCTGTGTTAAAGTCAACATAACAATAGATGTTACTGTAACAGTAATGTTTAATGATTAATCACTGAAATCATATGCAATCAAACAGCCAAGACATGTTGGATGCTAGGATTACATTGCTGATTGCCAGTGTCATTTTCATAAATACAATCCCAAACATGTTTATCAACCTGTCTCTTAAAATGCATGCACATCTTCGTGTTTCCCGACAGACAAATCCATGTGATTCAAAACAGACAGTTTGACTTACTTCAGTCTATAAACAACAAAAACAAACTACGCGGTAAAGTTACCACAGCAACTTTCACCTCAGCACAGTTCATAGTATCAGTCCATGCACTGCCATTCCGTTTGAAATTGGAAAACTACCATAATGTGGGACAGACAGATTTTGGCCAAGTGAAGATTTTGACTGTGTCTACAGAGGTGACATCGGTGACAGTCTAAAGGCTGGTTCATACCTACTGTGGACGGAGATGCGCCACAGAATGACAGCCGGGCTCAAAGGCAGCTTGCTTGGATGTGTACCACTGGAAAATTATAACAATGTGGCCAGTCTGCAGTCACACTCCTGCCTTTCAGGGTGTACATGCCTTCAGTCAAATTCAGCAATTGTTCCTCTTTTTTATTGATAACAACAAACAGTCATGGAGTTTGACTATGTGCAATAATGTTTGATCAGACTCTAGGGTCTGCTTTTTTTTTTTAAACATTAAGAAATGAAGTGTTATGGATCATTTAAAAATTGAATTCACATAATAAATGACAGTTTCTATTTACTAAATTTGTGCTACATACTACCAACAGGGGAACTCCTTGTAACTTCACATTCACCCAGTTATATATGCATCATTACTTCAGTACACCGGAGTATTACAGCAGACGTGGTGGTCAGTTTCCCCTTATCAATTATGTATGAGTAGTTTGACCAGAGGAAGATGGGCCCCCACTTGTGAATCTGGTTCCTTCCCAAGGTTTCTTACTCCAACTCTGAGGGAATTTATACTCGCTATTGTTGCCTTTGGCTTGCTCACCAGGGGGTTTATATCTTTATGTCTTTATGTTGTTGTCCACGGTCTTATTTCTGTAAAACTGCTCTCTGACAACATCAGTTGTTAAAAGTGTTATACAAATAAATTGTGATTGATAAATTGCTTGATGATTGATTCAGTAGTGATTTTGCACACTGGCAGTGATTTTGCAGCTGTGTGCACTGTGTTGCATCCATGTCCATGCTAGATATTAATCAGCTTTCAGTCCAATTTTTGTTGGCTTTTTAGCCAAGCGTCTCTTGTTCTAAACTAAAGAAGCACACAGCAGATACCAATCTGCATCTGGGGTCTGTGGTTAATCATGTTCAGGTGTTTTTTTCAGCAAGCTGTTCCTTTAAAAACTCAACCTCTGCTTGTTTATGATTGGTTGTTTTAATTCTGTGCTGAAAGAAACAACAAAAATCCTGACAGTTCAGTAAAAGTGTAGTAAATTCATCAAGTCCTTGGGACGGCACTGAAGTTTTCACATCCTCAAAAAATTTCCAGTTTCTGGACTCTTTTCAATTCCTCGTTCAAACCTCTCAGTGGATGAATTGCTGAGATATGAATCACGGCTAGTACTGCTTTGGGTTCCCCTTGTTTTTCCGAGCCAGAAAAGTAAAATAACCATATCAGTGGAGGAGCAGATAAAGTGTTTTCTGGCCAAGCTAAAGCTAATGCTTCATGTCTGATTGATATTCTTGAGTGTGCTCGATTGTTTCTGCTCTACAAACTGAAATTCAACAAAAGAGCTAGGAGTTAAATGATGTCCTTTAGCATCTGCGGATAGTTCTACGCATTCTGCTTTACCTTCATTTCTGGGATGGAGTGGAGTGGAGTGGCAGACGGTGATAATATACAAAAAAACATACATTATAAACTGTATTGTAAATGGAGTGTTCACATGGTGCACGACATACTTCTAGTGTATGCGTAATGGGCTCGAGGGGACTTGATGATCATAACTAACCACCCTCAGAAAAGTTGTTCCTCAAGGGTTCCTTGATGAATCCAATAACTCTATAGAATGTGTAAATGGTTCTTATCTCAGACAGCCTGAGATCATTTTAAATGAGTTTTCTTATTTATTTTTATTCTTCTTATTTTTATTTTATTGTTTTTTCCCCCCATGATTTGTTTATCATACTAATTTTATTTTATTATTTATTGTTTCAATTATTATTATTATTATTATTATTATTATTATTATTATTATTATCTGCTCTTCTATTTTACTTTATTTTATGATTTCTTATTGGTTTATAAATTTAATTGGCTATGGTAATTATATTTTGAACTTATATAAATATATATATATATATATATATATATATATATATATATATATATATATATATATATATATATATATATATATATATCTTATTAACACTATTTCTAATTTCATAATCACTTTGGAATGTAAATACTAAACTTCATTGCTGAAGTCGTCACCATCTATGTATTCTAGTGAAAACTAAGATTTGATTGTTGATTGATTGATTGATTGATTGATTGATTGATTGATTGATTGATTGATTGATTGATTGATTCTGTACACTGTTGAAGGGCCATTCTTTAAGATGGATGAACAGAGTCCTGAATGGAAAATTCCATAATGTTGTGCTACAGGCTGTAAACTGACATGCGGAGAAGTTGGGTCTTCAGAAATCTCTGGTTACTCTGAACACTCCAAGCAATGACTTATCTGCTTTCATGCTGGACACAGGCTGAGTAAATCTCAGATCAGGGGTGGCAGGAAGACAAAAAGACAAGCATGGTGAGAAATCAGAGATCACTGGAGAGCATCTGCTGACCTGGAGTTACCTGGGGGAGGAGGGGTCAGACTTGAGGTGTTTCTTAAAAAGAGTTGAGATGAAAAAATGACAATAATGTGACCTCTCTCCAGCAAGGAAGAAAAATCCACCCCCCTCTGTTTTCTTCTCCCTCTTTTTTTCCATCCTTCTCTATCTTCCTCTCTTTCTCCATTTCTCTCACTCTCTTCTCATTTTCTCACTTTCTCATGTCCTTGTCTTGCATTCTTTTCTTTTGATCTCTTTCCCATTGTCCCTTTTTCTTTTATTTCTCCTGTCTTTCCTCCTCTCTGTGCCCTTTTCTCGCTTTTATCTCCCTTTTTGTCCTTTCTACTCTCTCTTTGCACTTTTCTTCTCTTTGCACTTTTCTAGCTTAATTCTTTCTTTATCTCTTTCCCTTTCTCCCTTCTCTCACTCCCTTTCTCTCTCACACTTTCTATTCTAATTCTTGTTGCTTCTCCTCTTCTTTTGTGCCCCTCTCTCGTTTTTCTTCATCTATCTCTTTCTGCTCTCTTTTGTGTACCCTATTTTCTTTCAATCTCTCTTTTCCTCTTTCTCAATTTCTTTACTCCCCACCCAACACCACTCACCTCCCCCATTATCATCCATGACTAAAATATGTAGAGTGTAAACAGATAGCGGACATGTGTATGTGCGTCCGGTGGTCAGGTTTGGGTTGCTGAGCTGTCAGGGTGTTGGACAAAGGCCTGTTTTGTGGGTTTTTGGTGAGTTCTGTGTGGAGCTTCTGTCAGACACGCTGTAATTCTCATCCTCCTGGCACACAAGGACCCTTCTGAAACATGACACAGAGCAATAACTCGACACCAGCAGCATTAACAAATTGGTTTCTTGTTTTCCTCCCCATCCTGGAGGGTAAGAGAGAGAGAGAGAGAGAGAGAGAGAGAGAGAGAGAGAGAGAGAAAGCTAAAGGATATCTTTCCTCAGACACGTTTTCATCATCCTTTGTTACTCTGTCTGACCCGGCTGGCTGCCGAAAGCCATTCTTCATTTGGCTAAACAATAACGTCCGGTAAAAGGTGCCAGCCATTCCACCCAGAGCATTTTATTCCAAGAATTCCTGAAAAAGTAGACTCAACTATGTCTCCCCAGCCAATGAGAAACAGGTCAAGCTTCTAGAGGTGATATACAGAAGGCATAGTATTAAACTACAGATGTCTATAGTTGTATTTTTATGTTGCTATTATGATTCACTGTTTAAAAAAATGATTTAATCAAACATGATCCTGGACTGCTTCACAGTTTTACACAATTTAAAGTAATTTGAGCTCAGAAGTAGGAGGCACTTGGAACCTCAGAGTAGGTTAGTTATTATTATAGTTTAGTTATTAAGTTCAGAGAATTTACTGCATGATGAAACATTATGTATTGTCGTGCAATGACTAAATCAGAAAGTTTAAAAATGTCAGGTTTGTTTTACTTTAAGATGGATAACTCATATTTTAAGTACCGGTAAGTGTAAATGATGGGGCACTTATGCCTTAAAGCATTTTGCCAGCAGGAAAAAAACAAAACAAAACAAAAAAATGTTAGCCATCCTAACATAAACATCCTCATTGTTAGCCACAGGATACCATAGAAAATGGTAAATATTTTATATCTCCACTTTATATCTCAGAAATCCTATTAGCAATTGATCATCCAGAGTGTCTTTGAGCTGAAAATGCAATAATGGGTTATTTTTAGTGAATAGATTGACAAGGATGCATTTATAAATAAAGCTTCTTTGAAACACTTGACAGTGGTCCAAATAAAACAAACAAACAAACAAATAAATAAACAAACGAGTGAATTTTAGCTGTTTTCTGAGCTGGATTACTTGCTGGTAGTTTATCATACAATGAGACCACAATGTTTAGATCTTGTAGTTTGTTAATGTGTCTGTAGGTTACTCTGATCCTGAATTATGACCCCTAGAAAACAAGCATGTAACAGCCCATAAAGTGCAGATCTTAGGATGTAAGAGTTAAATGTACTAGTTAAATCTATGGCTCAGCAGGGGGATACCTAGCAGTGTTTTGGAATTCTATAGCTCTGCTAGCCATATTCAGATCATCATTACACTGAAAGGCACAGATTACTCAAGTTACAGAAATGCTGTTCCAGCCAGAGTGCTGGAAATTCCTTCCCTGTTTTCCTGAAAAAGTACATTTGTTGTATCCCTTTTGGACAAACAGTGCTTCATTTGGATGAATGCAGTAAACAAATTAAACACTGCAGTGCTTCATTGCTGTACTGAAAATAAAATCTCTATAATAGTTCAATTTCTGCTGCACACCATTTTATAAGATATAAAGTTCTCTGCTTCCACAGGCTCTCTAATCTACATGGCTACATAAACTGAAAATTAATGGAATATTTATCTTATAAATACAGACTACCATAACTGTACTGGCTAAGACATTTTGCTGTATAGCCGTTTTTGTTTTTTTGTTTTTTTAGATGTAAAAATTACGTGTAAAATTGGATGTAACCGAATCTAAAAAAAACAAGCTATTTACTCTGCTAACTACAGTCATTTTCTGCTGTACAATTAAGCCAGACTACTACTTTGCACATCATCCCCACACATCCATATAATTTAGAACAAGGTGGTTGATTGTGAAATTTGGGGTTTTCACAGGGATGATTAACACAGGGTCACAGTGTTTATATGCGTAATAAGGGCTACACTGTGAGTCAACAGCTTAGACCTACCTGACTGAATGTGTGTTTTTGTCTTATAAGCTTACAGATACTTTCGTCTAAATGCTTACGCAGCAAGGCTTGATGGCAATTAGAAAATACTAGAGAAGTTTACATTAGAGATGTTTGTGAACATATGACAGTGCTGACAACGCACAATTAAAGATATGCATTTCTTCCAAATATCAGGCTGTAATATCCATCCCGGACTTCCCTTAGTGTTCAGGTGTCTTGTTGTGTTTTCTTACCCTATTTATATTGGGAGTACATAAGGTAGGATTTCTGAGCCCAAAGTTAAAGATTATCCAGTAACTCCGTCCCTCTGCTCTTCTTTTATTGGATTGGCTACTTGCTGAGATTCATGATGAAATTCTGCTTCGTGAAATGCCCCCTTCATCCACATGGTTCTTTGCTTATGTTCTGTGTTTCTGCCAGCTTCTAATGTTAGTGCAGTCTTTAGCCACATTCCCCTGTCATTGACCCCAGATGTCTCTTGTCTTTGTTTATTGTATTTAGAGTATAGCTCTTTGTCTGACTTGTACTTTGCTTGGTTTTGTGTGTTGTGATGTGGCTTTGTTTTAACAGTTTTTGGTTTGCTTTCTTTGAATTATGGTAAGACTCCCTTGTCCTTCAGTTTCCTTCTCTGTTCCAGCTTGTTTAACTCATTGACTTGTAATTTTGCATCATGCCATTTTGCTTCCTTTCAAATCCGTAAAATCAGGGGAAGAAATGATAAAATTATGATACATTTATTTATTATCATAAACCAGAAAGAGTTGCTTTGAGAGATCAGCACTTTTGCTTTGTTTACCAATGTGAAGTTATGAAACATTTTAATTATGTTGGACACTACAGAATATAAGCAATGCTAATGTAAGATCTTTTAGCTCTCTAAGCCCAGCACACCATCAAGATACCCACATGCAGTGGTGTATGATTCATCTTGATGAAGGGGAATAGCTGTCAATGAATTTAAACAAAGGATTAGATGAATTTAAATGAAGTAAACTCATCAGAAGAAGCTGCACACGACTGAAAAGACTTAAAGATGAATGTGATCATTGGGAGAAGCCATAAATGGCATCATTGTGCATCTTAATGGAAGAAGCTGCACAAGGAGGAGGGTCTATGAGAGAAACCTGGAAGAAGAGGAGGGGTTTTGAGATTATCCCAATGAAAGGGAGGAGCTATTAAATTAATCTTAACAATATGAGACTCTTGCAAAAATACGAGAAGCCATGAGATCAATCTGAATGAAGGGGAGGAGTAAAACGAAATGAATTATTGAGAGAAAATGAAAGGGGGGGGGCATCCAATTAATCTGCAAGATAGGGAGGGGCTATATAATGAATCTAAATGGGGAGGAGCTATCTGATTCATCTGAATGAGATGAAGGGGTTATTAAAAATGCCAAAGGACTGTAGTAGCCATGAGAAAGCTGAAGGAGGAAGAAGACAGTAAATTAATCTGAATGAGGGGGAGGACTCATCAGATTAATCTATATAATGGGGAAGAGCCATCAAAGGAAGGGGGTCAGCCAATAAGAAAAAGCTGCTACAAGAAAAGAAGCTGTTGGATTAAACTTGTTTTAATAGTATTTGGTTGGTTTGGTTTCTTTGAATTATGGTGAGACTCCCAAGTCCTTCTGTGTCCTTCTCTTTTCCAGCTTGTTTAACTCATTGTCATGTAATTCTGCATCCTGCCTTTTGTTTTCTCTCAAATCAGTTAAATCAGCTGATTACATGAGGTGCAAGGGGGTACCCATACCATACCAGAAGGGGAGGAGCCATCAGATAAAACTGAATAAACCTTTTTATTATGTTATTCAGTACAGGCAAGACAGAAAAATCTTGCCTCTGTCAGTCAACAGAATGTCAATGAATGATCGTTTCCTGGCTTTTCTGACTGAGATGAGTGTCTTTTTAACCTGTGAGGCACTTGGAAACAGGGCTGGACTGCCAACTTAATTCAGCCCTGGCATATTATACAGACCATCCCAGACAGGATTGGCCCCATCCCCCTCTCAGCAGCAACAATAGTGTCCCAAAAGGATTTTTCCCAGTTCTCCCGATGGCCAGTCCATTCCTGCTTGTAAACATATCACTGTAATATTTTGTAATTAAGGTTCTACCTGTTTTAATTTGTGATATCTTTCAATATTGCACTGTGTTTGTGGAAACATTACTTCACCAGGCATTATCTTGTGATAGCTGGGTCATTTCCATAGTAAATAACATTTAGTTATAAATAAGTCTCCTTGACATGACCTCTTTTCTTGTGGCCAGTGAATAAGTATGTAAACGGGATACTGTAATTAACTCTCCAATAAATGCATTCGCTTATACCCTCGAGAGGATAGGTGGTAGCATTAAGAGGACATTCACTTTAGAGTTAGCGCAATGCTCAGCTCTAATAAAATGCACTCATGCAGAAGTCCAGGCCGCTGCCCATCTGTCAGCAGGAGTGTGTGTGTGTGTGTGTGTGTGTGTGTCTATGCATGTAAGAGTGACTGCACCTGGACTGTGACCATTTCCTGCCTTCATCAGCCAACAATACACCTTTTTTAGACACCTGGTAAGCAGGACCATCCTCTATAGAGTCATCCAGTACTCTCCAGCACATTCGAGGAATTAGTGCTGATGAAATGGATGCATTGTTTAATGGACAGTATAGAATATAAACATTGCTAATATAAGCTCTTTTAGCTCACTAACCCCAGGACACTATCATGATACCCACCCTGCTAGTATTTAAGCATTGTTTTGTTCACTCCTGTAGCTCCTAACCGGTATGACGTCTTGGGAATGAATGATCAACAGCTCCTGCATTTCTCGATTGCAAAAGCCCAGCTTTCATCAGATTAACCAGGACAAAGGACCATGACAAGAACAAGTCATTAAACTCTTCTAAACAATGGTCAGAACTATTATTAATCGTAACTAACCTCAGCTGAGAAAATGAGGCTCAAGGATGAACAGATTTTGAAATAGGGAAGAAGCTGAATGAAGAGTAAGAGCTATCAGATGATACTGAACAAGCACAGCAGCCATCAGAGGAAGCTGGACAACATAGAGGACCCCTAAGATGACCGTGAGCATAGGGAACCATCAGAGAGGACCTATCAGATGAATCTGAATATGGGGAGGAGCCGTCTGATTACTCTGTATAAAGAGGAGGAGCCAGGAGAAACCAAGAAGGGGAAGGGTCTTCAGATATATCTGAATAACGCGAGGAGGCATCAAAGGAAGCTGGAAGTCCTAAAATGAATCTTAAGCTGGGCAAGAGCCATGAGAGGAAGCTGAATGATGAAAGGAGAGGATCCATTAGGCTGAATATGCATAAGAGGAGGGGCAGTGGTGTAGGATTAATCATAATGAAGGGGAGGAGCTGTCTAATGAATCATAACAAGGAGAGGAGTCTTAAGAGTAGAAAAAGAGAAGGCATTAGATGAATTTGAATGAAGTGGAGGAGTGAAATTTAAAGAACAGACTCATCAGAGGAAGCTGCACAGGATTGACAAGACATAAGAGAAGCTATCAGTGGAATGTACAACTAAAGAAGAAGCTGCACAAGGAGGAAGGTCTATAAGAGAAACCTGCAAGAAGAGGAGGGGTTTTGCGATTAATCACAATGAAAGGGAGGAACCTTTAAATTAATCTGAACAGTAAGAGAAACTTGCAAAAATATGAGAAGCCATGAGAAATTTGAATGAAGGGGAGGAGTCAATTAAATGCAAATGGTAATGCAAGAAAATTAAAGGGGTCATCCAATTAATCTGCGAGATAGGGAAGGACTATGTAATGAATCTAAATGGGGAGGAGCTATCTGATTCATCTGAATGAGATGAAGGTGTTATTAAAAAGCCAAAAGGATTGTTGGAGCCATAAGAGAAAGCTAAAGGAGGGAGAAGACCAGAAAAGTAAATGAATCTGACTGAGGGGGAGGACTCATCAGATTAATCTATACGATGGGGAAGAGCCATCAAAGGAGGGGGGTCAGCCAATAAGAAAAAGCTGCTGCAAGAGAAAAAGCTGTTGAATTAAACTTTGAGAGGAGGAGTCTTCACATAAATCTGAGTGTGTGGGACAGTCAATAAGAGCAAACTTCTAGAAGGGGGGAGCTGTTAGATGAAAGGGTTGAAGGGTTGGGTGATTCAGATGAACCTAAATAAGGGGGAGGGATGATCAGGAGATGATGGCTAGAAGGGGAGAAGCCATTCAATTAAACTGGGAAGGGCCTTCAAATACATTTGAATAAGAGGAGGGTCAATCGGAGGAATCTAGAAGAGAAATCTACAATAGCGTAGAACATTTTTTTTATTTTTGAATTGTGTATTTTGGGGTTTTGTATAGATGCTCTGTAGATGTAATTCCTGGCTTGAATAATTGGTCCTGTAAATAAACACAGTGCACTGTGAGCATCTGAAAGCACAATCTGAGTGACTTTCGAGATGCTGCTTTTGGATTTGTCTCTCTGTCCTGAAAAGTGTGCAGCTCAAAGTAGGACAGCTCTACAGAAATAGGTCTGTATCTTTAACATCTCTCCAAATGTAATCTCTGTTGAAGAGAGATGAGATAGATCACGCACAGAAAGGAAAATCACTCCTTCATTTATAGACAGGATGGACATTACAATGGTGCTTCAGATGCAGCAGTTATTACCTTCCCTCTCCAACAGCTGGAAACAGGCAGTCCATGAGGACTCTCTAACACAGTGTGGAAATGTGGAATATACAGAAAATAAAAGCCTCCTCTGAACTCATTTATCACTGAGACTAATTCAACCCTTCTGACCACTGCCTGCAAGCTAACTGTCCACTGCTTATTAATTTGATTAGCATTAAAAGTTTAACACATTGCTTCTGTTGTATTAGTGCATTAGTAGTGCACTGGAAACAATTAAGCAATTCACTTTTATACCCATTTTATATAATCTTACACACAGAAGTCTATTAATTTATTTTTTTATTTTACATTTGAGCTCCTATACAGCATGTCTTTCTTCAGCCTCTTCTGCTTTATATTATTATTATTATTATTATTATTATTATTATTATTATTATTATTATTATTATTATTATTATAATGTGGTCTCTTGTTATATATTTTTGATTGATAGGATGTAAGTAGTCCCACCTCCTTTTCCTGAATTATTTAAGTTTCAGGGTCTCACCACCTTATTCTAATAACTTGAATATTCTCATCTTGCATTAGTCTTACATCCTTTTCCTCATTGGTTGAATACTTAGACTGCTATAATGAGCATTATTTTCCAAAAACAAAAATGTTTTACATTTTTTCTACCACACTAAAACACTGCTGAGTCGTAACTGAGCATATTTGAGCAGTAAAATATTGAATGTAGCCAATATTCTGCCCTTGTGCTCCAGGGCAGTGTGTTCATGGCCGACATGCCGGCTGCAACACACCAGA
The DNA here is from genome assembly GCA_034509495.1 of Acestrorhynchus altus. Lineage (NCBI taxonomy): Eukaryota > Metazoa > Chordata > Actinopteri > Characiformes > Acestrorhynchidae > Acestrorhynchus > Acestrorhynchus altus. The sequence goes on along the minus strand of CM067514.1, from coordinate 13,445,825 downwards.
TGGACGTGCTGAATAAATAAAGGTTGTGCTGAGAGGGCAGAGGAGTTCAGCACTTCTGATTCATGATGACTGAGCTGTGTTTCTGTACACTGTCTATGTGTCTACTTCTACTGTCTGTCTATTGAAGCACACAGTCACCTACAAGTCATTTTCCATTTGTCTGCATCAGTCCTCTATAACAAATCCTCTACAATTGGGTTTAAGGTTTAACTCTGCTCCAAACTTTTATTCTTGTTTGTAGATATCAGTAGTACAAATGTACAAGTCTTGCTCTTGACTTGGTCTGAGACTAATACAGAACAAGTTTTGGTTTTGACTTACTCAGATACTATGAAGTCTTTGTTTTCACTGCTTTCAAGTCTTGAAACTGACTCAGATTCAACTACTACAAAGTCTTGGTCTTGCTATTGACTCTAAAGTTAAATTCAACTAGTACAAAGTCTTGGTCTTGACTTGATTTCAACTTGTGCAAAGTCTTGGTCTCCAGTTGGACTGCTACAAAGTCTTGATCTTGAATCAAACTTAACTTCTACAAAGCCTTAGTCTTAGTCTAGATTTGGCCTTGACTGCTACAAAGTCCTGAAACTGACTCAGACTCTAACTAGTACCAAGTTTTGGTCTTGACTTGGACTGAACAAGTCCCTCTACAAAGCCAGTTACTACAAAATCTTAAAACTGACATCTGACAACAAAAACCCTTGAACAACAACCTTGTTCACAATTTACAATTTACATTTCAAAAGAAGGCAAAGTATCCCTAAAGTTGTGGTGGGCATTTGTGTGTGTGTGTGTGTGTGTGTGTGTGTGTGTGTGTGTGTGTGTGTGTGTGTGTGTGTTGCAGAGAGAGAGAGAGAGAGAGAGAGAGAGAGAGAGAGAGAGAGAGTGGGCGGATTACTGCAGCAGGACTCAGAGATTAACATTCTTGAGGGATTTTTAACACTATGGGTGACAAATTTGCAACACTGCCACTCTGTTCTGTGTAAAGGAGTGAGTGTTAATCTGCAGCCAGTTTGGGAAAGGTCATCTGGAAAAAAACACCACCCAGACCAGTGGACCACTACAGAGAGGGGCAGCAGGAATAGCAGACTTACTGAACACTAAAGACATACTAAAGCATACTGAAGGTGGATTATTATACAGTGATTAAACAAACAACAGTGCAAATGTTATTAATTTAAAATGTATAAATTATTTTATTGGAAGCCCTAATACCATTGATATGCAGCAAGAACTCCTAATAACAAATAGACAAAAAAAAAAAAAAAAAAAAAAAAAAAAAAAAAAAATATATATATATATATATATATATATATATATATGTATGCAGTTCTAATAATAAATATACAAATTGAAGTTGCACTTCATATTAATGACATTAATATCTAGAATGAAGATCTAAAAACATAACATCTGGAAACAAATTCTAATAACATTAGTATTTTGCAATAAAATCACAGTCATGATTTTTAACACTTGGTATGAATTGTTTTTCACAGTGTAGCTCTCAGAGTACCTCAGGAATGTCTATTAGTAAACAGGTCTCTGAAGCTCCTTCATTATCAGCACAGTGAGTCAGCAGTGTGAGTGCGGATATGTGGCCAATTGCTCATGAAGTGAAATCCTTAGCTAGCTTATGCCCTCCAGTCTGAACATGGCTATCTGCATTAACCAACAGCATAAATTTTACATATAGATACCACACTAAAAATTTCAGCATCTTCAGCAATGTTTCCAGAGCTTATGTTGGTTGGTTCAAAGTAATTAAATATTATATAGTTAATGTTGAACATCTAATGGTATGTATAGAATATGTATATCTTAAGTCATATTTAATATAGTCTATATCTCCTTTTCTTATATTGAGATTGTTTTAATAATAACTTTAATGTTAACTTTGTTAACCTTATTTGTCATTTTATCTAGTGAACATGTAATATTTAAAGCATGTAAAACTACCTGTCAATGGAATGAAATATTTTTTTTGTCATGTCCATTTTTGTTGTTTAAACTTTTTTCACATCATGTGAATCTTCTTAATATTGTCTCAAAATGTCACGATGAATGGATCAATAGAAATGCTCTAATATTACTTGGAAAAATAATCTAAACAGATTTTTTCAGTTTTAGAAATAGAGTTTTTCCAGTGGTAAATATTAGAAACTGTGATAGATTATATGAAATCTAATCCTACACTTAATCCTAATCTAAACCTCAACCCCAAACCTGAATCTAATTTCAATCTAATTTCTAATCTAATTTCATCCTAACCCTAACTTCAACTCAAAAGTAAATTTAATCCTATCCTCAAAAAAAACAACACCTTATATTAATCTTAACATCAAGCTATATCTTAATCTTTAACTTAAGTTCAACTCTAAACATATTTCCTTCATAACTTCAACAAAAAATCTTAACATACTCATTTAGCCTTACTATCAAACCTAAACTTAAATCTAAACTTTAACCCAAATGTGGGACTAACCTAACCTAACCTAACCTAACCTAACCTAACCTAACCTAACCTAACCTAACCCCAAAGCTAAACATAATCTTAACCTTAATGTCAACTCTAAATCTAAATTTAACTTAACACTCCAAACATGAAAATGTTGAGATAACTAAAAATTTATTGGCAACATACTGCATTAGATTTTGAATGTTGATGCCAACTCAAACTTTGTTTTAAAGAAAACCATCTATAGTTGTGAACTTATTATTATACTTAATGAAAACAAAAGATACAACAGTTCAGTTAATGTGTTTATTTTAAACAGCTATATCAGAAACATAATTATTTGTATGTAAACAAACCCATAACATGAAAGCACAGTGGACTCAAGTGATCAAAAAAAGATACTGGAAATAAAAGTATTCTTCTTTAAAAATACAAAACATCAGTGTATATTATGGCCATTTCTTTAGTAACAAAATGGCTAATAGATTTAGTAGTTTTAATTTAAATTTACCTAAAATAGGTACATTACATTACCATTACATTAAAATGCTGGCTGTCATAATTAGTGTTTTAAACAAACCCATAATATGAACAGTATTTGTTTTCATTAGAAAATGTAAAGAATAAGTAACACTCACTATTCAAATTCAAAATTACTTTAATAAAGCAGCAGGATGTCACGTACAGCTGGTCTGTGTTGTGTTGTGTTTACTGTTCCATGTGCTTTTGAGCACATGTCATGTCTCCTCCCATTCCCAGCTGTTCCATCTGTAACCCTGCCCCATCGTTATCATGTCCCAGCCGTGTCTCCTTATCATGTGTGTTTATAACTCCCTTGTCTCAGTTAGTCCTTGTGGTTCTTCTCGTTTGTATGGATGTCTAGTTGCTTACTCATGTTGTGTTTCCATGTCTGCTTACAATTGTGAGTTATCATTAAATACAACCCTGCAAGTACTCCCGCCTCCTACCTCTGTGCCGTGAGACGTTACACAGGAAAATAACCATGAAAGCCAAAATGTGGGCCATGTCCAAATCAAAGTGTTCAATTACTCTTTTTCCCTTGAGCTTTATATGCTATAAAATTCTAAAAAAAAAAAACAACCTAATTTTAATTCTATTTTTGAGAAACATTTTGTTTTTTAGCTCCTGACACACAGTGGGCAAATGCAGTAGGGAGGTCTGGAAAGTCTGTGGCAACAACAGCCTCTTCCAACACAACATCAATACTGATGACTGAGGGCACTGAGGCAGGGTGCATTATTATTATTATTATTATTATTATTATTATTATTATTATTATTATTATTATCTTCAAGAACAGTAAGGATTCCAGGACCCTTGGTCTGCCTATCATCTGGAGCGTTTGCCTGTTGAAACACAAATGATTTTGTGATGTAAAACCCTTACCAAAAGAAAAAAACATTGCAGGCGAACCAGAACATTATGACCACCTCCTTTTTTGTACATTCACTATCCATTTTATCAGCTCCTATAACCATACAGGAGCACTTTCAAGCTTTTTACAGACTGCAGTCCACCTGTTTCTCTGCACACTTTATCCTCCTTTCACCCTGACCTTCAATGGTCAGTACAACACAGCACCACCACAGAGAAGGTGTTTAGATGGTGGGTCATTCTCAGCACTGTAGCTACACTAACATGGTAGTGGTGTGTTGTGCTGGTATAAGTGGATCAGACACAGCAGTACTGCTTGAGTTTTTAATCGCTTCAGTGTCACTTCTGGAACTGAGAACTATCCAGAAATATCCAGCCAGTCATATGGGCAGCATCCCGTGAGCACTGATGTAGAACTAGACGATGACCAACATAAACAGATGTATCTGACTTTACATCTTCAAGGTGGAGCAACTAGGTAACAGTGTCTAATAAAATGGACAGTAAATGGACGCAGCGTTTAACACACCAGCAGTAGTACTGTAGCACTGCTGATCCACTTGTACCTGCACAACACACACTAACACACCACCACCATGTTAGTGTCAGTGCATAGCTGAGAATGAGCCCCACCTACAAAAATACCTGCTCTGTGGTGGTCCTGCTGGGTTCTCACCATTGAAGTACAGGATGAAAGAATGATAGAGTCTGTAGAGAAACAGATGGACTACAGTCTGTAATTATAGAACTACAAAGTGCTCCTGTTTGATGAGAGGAGCTGATAAAATGGATAGTGAGTAAAGAAACAAGGAGATGATCATAAGGTAATGAGTCAACATAGGTAACTAAGCTGTTAATTTGCTAGCTAGCACCATCTAACTGGCAGCCACAGTATTATGTAACATTAAAAATACAACATATATGTTACACTTTTTAATATTGAACAAAAAAACTCAAGTTTTGGACATCAGTCTAATGGCAGATCCCACTTGCCATCCAATAAGACACACATCCCAGCAACCAAAACCAAAAAAAAGAGAAAAAAAAGACCTTGTTCAACCAAGAGATCAAAAGCATGCCCAGAATAGTTTAGTCTCAACTAGGGTTCATCTTCAATGTGCATAGTTTGTCAACACAGATTATATAATAAGTTAGATGAAGCAATTATCTTGACATAGTTTATAGTGCAAATAGATATTTCTTGTTCAGTTTTTTTTCTATTAAGTCTATTAAGGTGAGAAATTTTGAATTTTCCTTTATACGGTGTAGGAAACCACCCACAATATTATGACCTGTTTCTATTCTAAAGCATTAAATAGAAACAACATAGCTAAAGCACAATCACATTTAAGGCCTTGTGCCACTTCAGCCTTTCTGCCTTCAAACTTTGATTGTCACCTTTTAACCCACTTCTGTAAACACAGGTATGGAAAGCGATCCTGACAACAGCTTCTAAAGACACTCTTTACCTCTTTACTGACCACAATGGAGAAAAGCAGCCTGAGCTGCAAACAGGGCAAGATAATCCCTCAGCCACTCCCTGGAACTGGGTTTTCTTATGAGACACACACACACACACACACACACACACACACACACACACACCTGTCCAAACAAGAACTCTTATTGTTGGTAGAGAGTGAAGACTAAGTCGGTGATGGATGGATCTCTTCTTTTCAGGAAGAGACACAAAGAAAAAGTGGGAAGTCCACTCAGAGTGAGGTCGTTGTTCTGATCAATCACCCAATCAATCACTACAAATGACCACTCCCATTAGAAGGTCAAATCTAAATGGAAAAGCAATTGTCAAATTGATTAACAATCCACCAGAAGATGCGCAACACAAACACTCAAACCTTTACAAATGAGTTGTTGTTTTAAAGTAAGTAGGTCCCCTCCCCCACCCTTGCCTTAGCTCTTTGCATTACTGACAGTTAGTTCATCTATGTCTTATATTCTGTTGTTCTGATAAAACCATTCAACAGTCTGGGATCACTGTTTTCAATAATCTAAAGCCAATATAATTTCAGATAACTGTATAAACTGAGCATTGATTAATATGAATATTTATTGCATGTATCATATTTATATTAATGTTCATATGTTTGTTATTTATGTATGTGTCAGTATTCTGGAATTTATACACTGTGTGAAGACAGATCATCCCTCCCTTCTCATTTTCCTCTCTAACTCAATATCTTGGTCAATGACATCATCCCCACCCCCTCTCACTGATCAGTCGGAGTCTGCATGCACGTTGGGTTGTGGACAGAGCAGTAAAGAGGCAATGGATTTTATTCAGTTTGATATAATGAGACCACCAGGGTTACTCTGGTCATGTAGTATATAGAACCATTCTTACCATTCCACTGTCAGCATTTTCTAAGGGTTCTATAGAAGTTAACTCTGTGTATGAAGTATTTTACCAGGCAAATAACCTTTTAAAGAATACATCCACCCTCAGTATCAGCAAGTCTCACTGTAAGCATATTTGATGAATACATTTTATAGGCTGGATTACAAGCATATGGAGGTGGGGTTTGGTAGGGATTAGTCACAGTGGAAAGCAGCCAATCTGAGGCTTTTTTGCATTATATGTGACCATAGCAACCAGTGAGAACATTCAGAAGGTCAGCACCCATTGTTATGTAATAGAGGGAAAAATCTCTATTTCATCATCCACTGAGGTGGAGTTTCATACTCAGCAGAACTGAATTTTCAACCTCTAAGGGGCACACTGGCCAGGTTTGGAAAAGCAAAAGTTTAATTTATCAACATAAAATGGCTTTTGTTGGACAATTCACTTGTATTACCCAAATGCTACAAGGATATGTACTAAATTATTTGAAGTGGAAAAAAAATATTTAGAGAATATATGCACATTAGTAGGAATAGTGGATGTATTGGACAAAGAATGTTGGAGATGGACCTGCTGGGTAGAAGCAGAAGAGGAAGACCTCAGAGAAGGTTTATGGATGTAGTTGAAGGTGGACATGGAGACGGTTGGTGTAACAGTAGAGGAGGCAGGGATAGGGCAAGATGGAGGCAGATAATCCACTGTGGCGACCCCTAAAGGGAGCAGCCGAAAGAAGAAGAAGAAGAAGAAGAAGAAGAAGAAGAAGAAGAAGAAGAAGAAGAAGAAGAAGAAGAAGTGGAGGAAGAGAATATTTGCATGTTAATGTAAATGTAAAAACAATTGCCTTTGTAAATTAACCATTGAAGAACCCCTGACTTTAGGGTATAATGTAGTGGTCAGAGATATGAACCAGCAAACAGAAGGCTGCGGGTTCCTATCCCAAGATGGACTGGCTGCTGATGTGCTGTTGATTCTTTGCTTCTACTATACTGGGCTAAATTAGGCAGGAAATGAAATATACCTTATGTGGATCAAAAATTCTAATTAAGAATATAATGACTTAATTTCTCTACTCATTTAGACAGAATAAACCCAAATAAAAATAAAGTTGATGGTCAATGAGTGTGTTTACCTGTAAAACTATGTAAAAATTGAATAAACCTACTTTTTGCTGTACTGTTTTGATGCTGCTGCTGAAACCTTAATTTCCCTGAGGGAACCCTCCCCAGGGATCAATGAAGTTCTATCTAATCTAATCTAATCTGATCTGATCTAATCTAATCTAATCTAATCTAATCTAATCTAATCTAATCTAATCTAATCTAATCTAATCTAATCTAATCTAAACCAAAATAAACAGTTAAGTCAGTGGTCAGTGAGTGTGCTTACCTGTAAAACTATATAACTATATAACATTACAACAAACCCTAATAAACAGAGGTCAGTGAGTGTTTACATGTAAAACTCTATATAACATTAGAATAAACTCAATGTCAGAGAGTATGATTACCTCTAAAAAATAATTAAGCATTATAATATATTAACTTTTACATTAATAAAATTATAGATTTTCATTTTGTGTATTTACTGGATCTGACTCAGATCAACATAAAGCTTCTAAAAGTGCTTTTTGCATTACACTCCACTTTCTCCACAGCTGCTGACCGACTAATAACCCTGAATGTGGAAAAGGGCTGGGATTTCACATTTGAGTGTTTTAAAAAGTTGTTTCTATTCTGTTTCTAGGAATAAATTGTATAAAAATGCAAAAACCCATCATGCAAAACAACATCAATAACAAGTGTATGTGTGCTTTTCACATTTCTGGTGGAAAAGAGATGAAACTCTAAGAAAAGCACATAACTAATTAGAGAAACTGGCATGTGCTTGAGGTTGAGGAGTGCTGATTGGGTCATCAATAATGTTTTAGTGCTCTGTCATTATCTGTGCACTAACAGTGTTATTAATTAATCCTCTGTGTTCCTCTCCATTCATCAGAAAGCTCAGCAGCTGATGGATTACATCTCTGCTGCTCAAACCCAGCGGACACACGGGTGATGGATCGACTCCATCTCTCAACCTTTAAATTCCGCCTTGAGGCTTTTATTACATCTGTGATATTTCATTTTCCTGATTACTTATCTCTCTGATAACTTTCTGTTTCTTTCCTCATGAATAAATAAACAAGTAAGCAACACAACTTACAGAACACTCAACATGCTGATTAGCAAATTTGCCAAATCATTGCTCTTTTCAAAGATGTTGATTCACGAAATTCACTTCAGAAGCTTAAAGATGCTGGATAAACATTTTTTTTTATCAAGATTATCAATATTCATTCATCATAAATGTTTAAGTACAACACAACACATTATTAAATTGAGTTCACATTCACCCAATGTCTGACATGGGCTCAGGACACATATAACATTTAAAATGCAAATAATATCAGCATATCCTTAATAACAAAGATCCATTACTTATTCATGCGTCATTAAAACTAACTTTCATGCTAACTTTCTTAACACCCAGTCAGACATGTTGAATTGACATGCAATATCTCAGACAGATATGTAAACCATTATAGATGTAGTGCTTCCCCCACTGACCTAAATAAAGGCTACTTTTAGGTAGTATACCTCTTGAGACATCAGTGACAACTAGATGTCCATCAATTATGCACTTAAAGACATTTTGCCCAGACTTTGAGAGGGGGCACATCATTGGACCAAGAAAAGCAGGATGGTTATTTTGACAAATTGCTGACCATCTAGGCCATTTTGGCCATGCTGTTAGAAGGAATTGGGTACATGGGTTTAGTGAGGACACACACAGAACTGGCACCATATCATCGTTAGCAAAAAAATTCAGCATCTGTTTGGGATCCGATGACGGGTTTGAATACAGAGGTCTCTTGGTGAGTGCTTCCGTCTGTTCTTTGTAGTGGAGTGTCACACTGCCCCCAACTGATGGTATGATAATCTGGGCAGTCATCACACACCGCAGTCACCCCTAGCAGTGATACAAGGGACACCAACCACTCAGCAATATGTGCAGGACATCCTGCAGTCACATGTTGCCTTTCAAAACAGGACTTCCAACTGTCCTTTTTTTATGCAGGATAATGCTAGCCAACACACAGCATCAGTTTCCCAGGAATGTCTCTGCCAGATAGCAACACTTTCCGTATTAATTTATTACTAAGTGAACATTTATGGGATCAATTGGTATGCAAATTCACCTTTGGGTGTGCAGGATCTACAGGCCCAGCTGCAACATCATATGTGGGCAAATCACAGCAAGAGTGTCTCAGAAATGTCTCTGCCAGCAACACTTACTTGACCCGCTCAGTTGCCAGATTCATCACTAATTGAGCATTTATGGGTCTAGCTTCTGCAAAGTACAGGCCCAGCTGCAACATCTGTGGGCAAATGTGATCATTTATAACCTGTATGCCACCATGCCCAACCATATATCATTTGGCATCCAGGCTAAAGGCAGCCCATCAGTGTACTATAGCCTTCTTTCTATTGTTCAGTTTTTTTGTTTCTCTATTATATTGTAATGACTTATATATCATTATATTCACACATATAATGTTTCACTGAATATTGTTATTCAGTTCCTGTAGAATTTAGGGTAGGCGTGGAGTGAAAATGCATCCAGTAGCATCCGGTAACACATTATCAGTTGGGGATAGGTCTGGCAGTGCAACTGGGCATTGTATAGTATCAGCATTTACAAGAACACAGAACCTCATTAATGTAACATGGGGCTGTTAAAGTGTCTGAGGTCTGGCTTCATATGAATTTGCATCCCAGGCCATGACACCAGGCCTTCTGGATGTGAGAGGCATGACAACAAAGTGTTAATCTTGGCACTGACCAGCATCTCCACATGCTGATTTGTTGGCTATATCCAACAAGACAAAATCCATATGATGACAAAATTGATGACAGTCTGACATAACATGATAGCAGTCATGAACTGTAATTGTTGCTTCCTTCTGGGTGCAACTACTTATTAATGAGTGTATATATTATTTTCTCTCTCAATTAATTAAATTTTGCTAGTTTTGTTCCAGTTTAAAGTTCATGGTTTGTTTGTTTTGTGTATTAGCAGAAATAGAGACATGTTCTGTATTTACAGAAATCATCAAATGAACAACTGACTGGACAACAGCATTTAGACAGCATTTAGGCTATTCACCGATGATATGTGAGCAGAGCATTAGTCATGGAGCAAGAACCAACATGAGCTCCATTTGTTTATTTCAGTTTTGAAATGTCAAAGATAGTTCTTTTTTGGAATGACTTTCTTCAAGATTCTTTGAATGGTTAAAAACTGATATAATGTAAAAGTTAAACATGCTCAAATAAAAATTGCCTGTCTTAGATTCTGCTGACCTAGTAGTCATCTGGATCCATGAGGTAGTCAGCTCTGCCAGTACATTTACTGATGCCATGAGATACAGATTTGCAGAATCAAGGAACACAGACAGGAGATGTAGGGTTAGTAAAATATTAGTATAAAGTGCAAGCACATGAGCGAACAGACCTCACGGTTGTTCTAGAGGTCATGTCTGGACTGAAGTGGACATTGAAACAATACTGATCGAAGACTGAGAGCTACACAGTAAAACAGAGAATAGAGTGCCTCCTGTTGGTGTCTATATTTGCATCTCTTTAGAATGGATTCCCAGTTCATTCAGTTGCATCTCTCTGGGTTGGAGATGTTTTTTTTGCACAGGCATGTTTTATTGCCACATGTTCCAGTAATGAACACATGTCTACTATTAATAAGTAAATAAGTTCAGTTCTTTCTAATGAGTGCAGAGCTTTTGAAACATTAAAACGGAGATTAATGCACACAGGGACCTGCAGGGAGAGTATATAAAGCTTAACTAGCTCCAGAATGGCAGATGTTTCCACATGGAGCAGCCCACAGCTCTCTTGCTTTGTCAGACTGACTGTGTTAATCGAAGACGAGGGCATGGCGCTAAGCTAAGTGGCTAAATCAGTCCCTCCTGCATGCTGAAGTGATTAGCTGGTGCGCCCAGCCGCTTTGAGGTGTGGTTCAGCTTGGCTGAACGTGAGGCAAATATTTGAGAACAGTGTGAGTGTCTCTAGAGGAACGCTGCTGCGCCTCATTCCTCTGCTGGTTCAGGCCGATGAGCGGTGTTTGTGTCCGTAACTGTTTAGATGTCCATGGGCTGGTTAACATGTAGCATCCCTAAGTAAGCTTTAACCCTTCATTTGCAGGGTTAAAAACCCACTTCCGAAATGAAATGTTTTTGTGACGTCATTAAAAGGCAAAAGCTTACATATAAATGCTGATTTAGCCTAAAAAAGTGGGTGGATGAGGGTCATCACAAGAGCCAACATATTCCATTCATATACAGTTGCTATGACATTTTTGGTTGTTGCTAGGGTGTTCATATGCAGTTGCTATGGTATTTCATGTGGTTACTGAGGTGCCCCAGGTTTGCTAAGTAGTTTATATTATTTCAGTTGCTTGCTTAGATGTTGTCAAGTGGATGCCACTGAGTTGCTGAGATATTTATTGGTAGTTACTAGAGTGGTTGCTATGACACATCAGTGTGTTTCACACATTTTTACACACCATTCACTGTAAAAAAAAAAAAAAAATCCCATCAAGCTTTATAATGACAACATATAAATAATAAACACTGTGAATAAAGGCAACAACAACAACAACAACAACAACAATAATAATAATAGTAATAATAATAGCATAATTGGATAAGACACTTTAAATGCTTTGAAGAACAAAATAGAGAAACATTCACCAGGTAGTTGGTTGGTGGGTCACAAAGTGAAACATCATTTAACATGAAAAAACATCAGTTTAAATCTGTGAATCAATAACTTATCTTGGATCAGAGTTAAGTGCAACCTCTACCTGGACTGACAGAGCGAGGGGAACTTTCTGAACCACAAAGGGCCTTAAAAATCTATTGAAAGCATTACCCACCTTTGCCACCAAGTGGCTGAACAGAAGTGTGACTAGGCAACTTTGGAAAAACACCTATCTTGCATTGTATACCATCTGTGCTCAAGTAAAATGTGTTACAACATGAACATAAAAAGTCTTATTAAACAGAAGCTGAAAGCCAGGGTTTTAAAAACTGTTTTATACTCCAGCTCAGCCCCAGGTCCAGTTACCTCTTCAGAAACATCCATCCATCACACAGATAAACAAACCTTCACCCAAGGACTTGGCTGCAGACTCTGGGTCTAAGCAGACTGCAAACTGCAATGTTTGCACATAGTTTTATTGAATAGGTATCTAGGTTCAAACACGGTACCTCAGGACAATAAAAAGCCTTACTCACTAACATTCACGGCTCACAGGGCACAGCCGGCCAGGAGCTCTCCCAGGAAGAGCTGAGGGCCGAGGACATGGCTGGGCTAATTCAGGCAATGGTGCATTGTATATGCAAGTACAGTTTATATCACATGTATACTAGGAAAACAATTGTTACAAAAGTAGAGAAAATGTTCAAATAAAGGGAAACTCTGCATAATTAAGTTAATATTATTAATTCACAGTACTTATAGAAAAAAATAATAGTGGATAAAGAATACTTTGAAGTAAATAATCCATTAGAGATACTATGGCTCAGAAGTAACTGAATAACTCCAAACAAATAGATATGAAATAATTATTTATGGATACTCAATAATTCATAGTAGATACTACATATTTCATGTAGGACTGCATAATTCTTATATATATATATATATATATATATATATATCTCAACACAAACAATCAACACAAACAATAATACAAAGTACACATTAAATAAGAAAGTTACTGAAAAAATCATATTAGATGCTGAATAAATGATATTGTAACCTAAATAATTCTTAATAGATACTGAATACATCATAGTAGCTACTGAATAATTCTTAGTCGTTACTAAATGATTAGTAGGTACTGAATCAATTTAGTGTAAACTCAAAGATCCATAGTAGATACTGAATAACTAGTACTTCTGTTATGACAATTGGCAGGTACAGAGCAATCAATCAATTTGTTTGTATAGCACTTTTTACAACTGATGTCACAGAGAAGCTTTACAGAAATCAAAATAAGAAGGTGAAAGACACATTAAACAAAAGATAAAGACATAACCCCGCCCCCAACAGAGCAAGCAAGCAATACGCAGAGTCATTCAGAGTGGTTCAGTTGTGTAGTGGTTTAGTGTGTCTGACTGAGCCAGCAGTGAAGTGGAATTGACCGCCAATGCTAGCACCCCCACCACCACCTCCACCACCACCACCACTACTGCAGATAAGCTTTGCCATCACCAGTATGGTTGCTAGTACACACAGACACACACACACACAGCCTCAAACTAAATGACCCCAGTGGTGTGGAGGTGTGTGAATGCTGCAGTGAAATCCAATGCAGGTCAATCTCCAAAGAATTTATGACCAGTGCTTCTTTTGTGGTGGGTCACTGCCTACTCTGATACTGAATCAGTGCATTACTCCACTCCTGCGCACTTACTCACTCACCGTTTACCGTCTGAGCATTTCAGAACTCAAAGAGAACATGCTTATTAAAGGCCTGGAGCGAAGCTGGGGTATGCCTCAGCCGCCCTCGAGGTTTATGAAGCCATAAAACAAGTTTACATGCCATCTCACGCTGATGGGCCTCAGGGGTAGAGAGGTCAGAAGGTTATCACAAATATCATATAACTACAACTTTTAAAGAGTGCTGAAACCTGAGCAGCTTCCTCAGAGCAGATAAATGGAGTATGTTAACGGCAGTGCAATTACACACTCATAAAAGTGGATGCATCAGAGGAGTTCTTTACCATAACTTCAGAAACAAACCTCAAAGAATTAAATCTGCATTCTTTTCAGTATAGTAGTTTCACTGGCACTTAAAAAGATGTATATACAAAGGGGCCTAGAAGTCTAGTCCAGAGATGGATCTTGTCTTTGGGGTATCCTACACACCCCAATGATAATCCATGTATAGCAAAAACTGAGCATTTTTGAGGGCTACTAAATATTTGATTATAACTAGAACATGATAGGCAGCTGATGTTAAACAAAAGAATAGAATTGTTCCATGGTGTTTTTTTTTAATCCATCAATTAGCTATTAGTTACATTAGCTATATTTTAACAAATATAACCTACATGTCCAGTGAATTGAACATACGGGGAGTACCAAAACTAACATTTCTGTTCAGAATGAAGTGAAAACAGAAATGAAGTGAAACATGAAGCAGAGACCAATCTTTAAACTTATTTTAACAACTATAACATCTAAACTGCTTGACAGAATTCCAATGTCATTCACTGAAATTTGAGGAAAGTAAGACATTATTACATTTAAAAATAAGATATCATTTTGCAATATTTAGTAAAATCTGAAAAAATATGGCATCATTTTGTGATCTTCAGCAAAGATCTTCAAATTCTTCAAAATATTCAATTATAACTGGAATAATTTAATCTATTAATTAAAAAAAAATCTATTTTTGGAAGAACCATTACTGGCAGCAGAAAATCAACACTTTACATAAATATGCTGCCTTACTTAACAATACTCTTAACATTTTACTGAATATGCCGGCATCAGTATCAGACCAAATTCCAGATTAGTTGGCCATTCTTTGATGTCCACTGTAAGCGGGCTAAAACACTTGATTAACCTTTAGAACCATAGTGCAAGTTTTTGGATGTTTTTGTACCTTGACACTTTTATTCGCCAAAAAAATATGAAAAGTATTTATAAGTGTGTCAGGTTGTGAGCTGAACAGACAAAGAAGAGCTAAACGCTGGAGTTGATTTAATGAAACTAAACATGAAGAATAAAACAAAATGAAACAAGCTTGATAAACACTGAACCAAGGACTGATAGATAAACAAATAGGATCTTGACTGAAATGGCCAACAGATGAACGAAATTAACACAGCTGTAGGGAGAAAGGGACAAGCAGAAACGAATGATGACAGAAATCTTATTTATTTATTTATTGCTTATAATGACTTAAGACATTTTACATCTCACAAATTCAGTTTATTAATAAAGAGTTTTTTTTTGCACTGCATTGATGAGTTATTTGAAATGATTAGATTACAAATTAGTTAATCAAAATACTTGTAGTGGCACTGTGTCAGCAAACAAGAGAGCAAACTGTCCCTTCTCCTTTTTATTTCTAACCCAGTGTCTGGTTCAGTGACATCATCAGCACCACCCACTCTCACTGATCAGTTGGAGTCTGTGTGCAGGTTGAGCGTGTACACATGGACAGAGCCGTAAACACACACTTATAGGCTTCTTTGGCATTCAAACTGGGATTGTGTGGCACAATCGATAACACCACCAGCAAGTCACCACACCATGTGAGAGACTGGAGTTTGATTCCCAATCTGGGCAACAATGCTGTGCTACACCAATAACTTTGGGTAAGACTCCTAACACTACTCTGGCCCATCTCTGTAATGTGAGTAACCTTGCTCTGGATAAAAGGGTCAGGAAAATTATGTAAATTTAATTCAATAGAAAATAAATGAATTTTAGCTCCTGAGCTTGATTACTCACTGGTAATTCATCTCATACTGGTTAAATAGGGTAAGTCTTATAGTTTATCATGTGTATCACATCTGATGGGTACTCTGATCCTGAGATATAATGTCTATAAAACAGCATGTAACTGCCTACAAAGTGTGGATCTAAGATTCTACAAGTTAACCACCCAAAAGAGCTGGAACTGAGCAGTTAATCAGAATGGTTTCTGACATGTTTGCAATTTTTGTTGCTTGTCTTTCAGTTTAAGCAGCCTTAAAACCAATTTCTTGAAACCACATTTCAAGACACATTTCACACATCACCCAAGATCTCTCTGTCCCTTTCTCTTTATCTCTCCTTTTCTTTTCTCGCTGTATTTAAGCTTTCTTTCTTTCTTTCTTTCTTTCTTTCTTTCTTTCTTTCTTTCTTTCTTTCTTTCTTTCTTTCTTTCTTTCAATTAAAATTTTTCTCTCTATTCTCTTAACCCCCTTCTCTCTGGTAGGCTGTGATCAGACCCTGCATACGGTGGGTTTGTGTTGAGTGTGGCTTGTGTGGAGAGTGGCTCCGACCCCATCTGGAGCGTTCCATAATGATTTCTTCATGCTGCATTAAGCTAACACGGCTCTGCCAGCTTCATGGGCCAAGACCCTATGTCTAATTGGGGGGCATCTTTGAAGGGTCAAAGTGATGGGGTAAAAACAGCATTATGGAGGGGTGACATCGAGTGAAAGCCTTCCCACCAGGACATCTCTCCCTTCCGTCACTCCAGCTCAGTGTGTTCACTCCTCCCGTCTCACTGTTTATGCTGCCTGGGTCTGGGGTCTTAATTCTGTTTTCAGTATTTCACTCCTCTAATCCACTCTCTCACTCATCCTCAGCTCTGTGTGTGTTTGGCCTCAAATGCAGACAGTGACATTACACACCATTAGCATTGATTGTTTACTTACTGGATGACTTTAGTTTTGGTAAACAAAACAAATAAACATCATAGTATCAGTGTTTGACATGATTATGCAGAGTTCTCAAGGTTTCACATAAACACACACAGGTCCTCATCTTGCTGCCAAAACAGCTCTGATCTATTAAGGCACGAACCCCACAAGACATCTGAAGGTGTCCTCTGGTATCTTTCACCAAGAAGAAGTAGATCTTTTAAGTGTTGTAAGTTGTGAAGTAGAATGCTTGGCTGCCCATGGCCCTGCCTTGGGTTCATGAATGCCCACCTGGCCTCCAAGGTCACCAAGATGGGCCCTCCCCCTTTTGTCAAGTAAGGGTAGAGTATAGAAGTTACAAGTGCCACAATTAAATAAAAAGATGGGAAAATGACTCAGACATTTCTATAATAAAATATCTAATAAAAATAAAACATATCCCACATCAAACATAGAGTGGGTACAGAAAGTATTACAGAAAGTATTTTTTTCACTCTTTGTTTCATTGCAGCCATTTGCTAAAATCAAGAAAGTTCATTTTATTTCTCACCACCCCATATTGGCAGAAAAAAAAACAGAAATTTAGAATATTTTGTAAATTTATTAAAAACGAACAACTGAAATTACACATGATCCTAAGTATTCAGATCCTTTGCTGTGACACTCATATTTAACTCACATGCTGTCCATTTCTTCTGATCCTGCTTGAGATGGTTCTAGTCCTTCATTGGAGTCCACTTGTTTAATTAAACTGATTGGACTTGATTAGGAAAGACACACACCTGTCTATATATGACCTCACAGCTCACAGTGCATGTCAGAGCAAATGAGAATCATGAGGTCGAAGGAACTGTCCAAGGAGCTCAGAGACAGAATTGGGTCAAGGCACAGATCTGGCCAAGGTTACAAAAGAATTTCTGCAGCACTCAACGTTCCTAAGAGCACAGTGTCCTGCATAATCCTTAAATGGAAGAAGTTTGGGACAACCAGAACTCTTCATAGACCTGGCCGTCCAGCCAAACTGAGCAATCGTGGGAGAAAAGCCTTGGTGTGAGAGGTAAAGAAGAACCCAAAGACAACTATCACTGCAGCTCTCCATCAGTCGGGGCTTTATGGCAGAGTGGCCCAACGGAAGCCTCTCCTCAGTGCAAGACATATGAAAGCCCACATGAAGGACTCCCAGACTATGATAAATAAGATTCTCTGGTCTGATGAGACGAAGAGTGAATGTTTTGGTGTTAATTCTAAGTGGTATACTGCTCATCACCTGCCCAATACAATCCAAACAGTGAAGCATGGTGGTGTCAGCATCATGCTATGGGGGTGTTTTTTAGCTGCAGGGACAGGACGACTGATTGCAATTGAAGGAACAATGAATGCAGCCAAGTACAGAGATATTCAGGACAGAAACCTCTTCCAGAGTGCTCTGGACCTCAGACTGGGCCGAAGGTTCACCTTCCAACAAGACAATGACCCTAAGCTAAAATAACAAAGGAGTGGCTTCGGAACAACTCTGTGACAGTCCTTGACTGGCCCAGCCAGAGCCCTGACTTAAACCCAACTGAGCATCTCTGGAGAGACCTGAAAATAGCTGTCCTCCAACGTTCACCATCCAACCTAACGGAACTGGAGAGGATCAGCAAGGAAGAATGGCAGAGGATCCCCAAATCCAGGTGTGAAAAACTTGTTGCATCATTCCCAAGAAGACTCATGGCTGTACTATCTCAAAAGGGTGCTTCTACTCAATACTGAGCAAAGGGTCTGAATACTTATGATCATGTGAAATTTCAGTTTATCTTTTTTAACAAATTTGCAAAACATTCTACATTTCTGTTTTTTTTTCTGTGAAGAAGGGGTGGTGAGTGTACATTAATGAGAAATAAAATGAACTCTTTTGATTTTAGCAAATGCCTTCAATGAAACAAAGAGTGAAAAAATTAAAGGGGTCTGAATACTTTCCGTACCCACTGTAGGCTCAAATTATGCTCAAAATACCTAATATTTTTGATAATTAGTTAAACAGTTCTCTAAGGAGTATAAGTTGTAGTTGAGTAGCCATGCTGCAAGCTCAGGTTTATTCTGGTCAGTGACAGAATCCTCCCATCATATCTGTCATCCGTACAGCTTTAGCTATGATTCCCTTCTCTCCACACACACACACACACACACACACACACACACACACACACACACACACACACACACACACACATTACAGCAACACATGGGCACTGCGTGTGAAGGCAGTTCCACCCACACATGACCTCTACCTGCTGATTCAGGTCAGCCCATTCTGACCCTCACACCTGAGCAGGTGTTTGCAAGTAGGGTGCCGGAGGGGAAGGATAGCCCTGAACTCCGAGCTTTTAATTGAGGGGAATTTCATACACACACACACACACACACACACACACACACACACACACACACACACACACACACACACACACACACACACAGAGCCAAATGTTGAACATGTTATTTTTGTTAGACTGCTTTGAGATCCACAGATGTAAGCTCTGTGCACCTGTAAGACACTGTCAGGGTCAGACTCAATATACGAGAAAGAGAAAAAAATCTGGAAATAAACACGTGGCACGTCATATGTTTGGGGACTCCTTGCCTTTATTGGTGGGAGGAATTCATAAAGTTATGATAGTGTAATTTTAGACTGTCCTTGTTTTTTTATCAATTAGTTTCATGTATACACGTTAATATTAATAGTTAATAGTTTCATGCATATTAATGACTCAACCAGTTCCACTGTGAATCAGAACCATACATTCTAATAAATAAGCAAGTTGTTGTTCACTTCAGCATTTGGATGCAATCAACATTAGGGAATTGAGTATTGAGACAAATATAATACATTTTAAATAGTAAGAATATAGACACCAATAGAAGGTGTTCTGTTCATCGCTGCACGCGTAGTTACCAGCTAGCACTTCTCGAAAGTAGGGTTTGGCTGCCTGCAATGGCAGAAGAAAAAACAAACCTTTAAACTGCAAACTTAAAATTCAGGGTTGTGTTGTACCAAATCCACACCACACAAGTGCTCTATGTTTGTTATGGAAATTCTCCTAAAAAGAGGTTGCATATTGAGATTATATAATCTTAGAGTTGAGATCATTGTAGGGATTAGGGCACATGCTACATGAAAATATATGGTTTAGGCCATGTCCACAAAAAAGTCCCATGTAGATACATCTATTTTGCTTATTGACAATGTACAGAACATGCAATTGCATTAGTAGCAAAACAACATATGTCCCTAACAGAATACATGGTGTCAAATGTGTTTTTTTGGCTATGTATCTTCCATTAAAAACACTTTTTAGTAATCATTTGTTAGTGTAAAGGGCCTTTTAAATGTCTATGAATCTTAACTTGATGTAAAGGTTAACAATTTTGATTCTAAAGGTTCTTCATGGTCACACATCTCTTCTATGGCACTGCTAAAAGAACCATTTGAAGCACCTTTAATGTTAAGAGTGCACCATTTAATTGTTTGGTGTGTACTGAAAGTGAAAGAGATTGATGTAAGTGATTGCATAGGCCACTGCATAAATTTCTGAATAACCTTAAACCTAGCAGAGCTGGGAAGACAATTTGTAACAAGTTTCACAACAGTTGCTTTTCTATATAATGTGGCCTAAACCCAGGTGATCAGCCGCCCAAAAATCCCCAGACCATGAAGTGTGTTTTTTGGGAGAATATAGACACCTTTCCCCACCACAGGTCCTTCATCCCTCCCCAGACGCCGAGCAGAGGTGTTCTCCCTCAGTGATAAATGTGTCTTTTCTCAAAGTATAGCCAAGATGGTCCTAAATTACCAGAAGTCTGTGGAGGAGGTAAGCCTTAAAAAATAGCATGAAGGCCATGGCTTTTTTTTTTTTTTTTTTTTTTTGGGGGGGGTTATAACCCTCCGCACCCACCCTTCTTTCCTCTCCCCTTCTCTATCCTTCTGCCTAATCTGCAAATGTAATGTATGATGAAGTGGAGCAGGGTTATTGATGATTATTCTGACCCTGTAGCCCTCACAGCTCCAGACGACTCTCTGTTTGACTAATGACATCCAGGAGTAAGAATGGGGTCAGGAGAAAAGCACTTGGACACTTAGTGCTGTCAGGGAATGGCAGATAAAAGCATACAGTATATATAAAAAAAAGATTGGGATTGTTAGGAATATATTAATATGATATTAAAAGGAAGGTTGAGTAGTAGTGGCCATAGAGACAAAAAAAGGTGACTAGAAATGAATGTGCTAATACATGAAAAATGTAACATAGCCATGCAACCACCTTAAATCCATAAAAACTCTGAAACAGAACCTGTGATACTCCATCAAATGGTTAAACAGAACAGCAACATTTGGTGCAACAATAAGTGCATCAAATCGCATAAACAACAGCATTTCAGCCAGCCTGTTACTTGCTGGGAAATCTTAGTAAATGTAAATAAAAGTAAAATATTTATATCAATGAACATGTCTGTCATCAGAAATGACAAATCATTTTGTCACTGATTATGAACAAGGTGGTCAAACTGCTTAGTCATGTTGTCAGTAATATGTTGGTGACAAGGCACATCTGCACCTGTTTTCTGTTAAAAACATAAATCGCAACAGTACAGAGTTAGACATTAGTGTATATGAAGGGTTTATTGCAAGATATTGGACAGCATTCACATTTATGATTTTACTTTTGTATAGTATTTTTCAGATTTTTAATTTTAATTTAAAGACCATATTTATGAGAAAAGACTCAATAAAGAAAAAACTTGTAAAATTCGAAGATATGTGAGCGCAAGGAACTATGTAGAAATGCGTCAATGCGTCATATTTCTGATTACAGTGTACCTTTTCATATTCTTCATCCACATCACCAGATGGATATAAAGCCACCAGCTTAATGCTGCACCACAACATGATCTTCTACTTTTTCAAAACCATCATTAAACATTCCAGGGACATGTACCACTGTCGAACATCTGCTGGATTTGGGGACACATGATTAAGCATTGGGAGCTCAACATCCTTATGATGGTTTGTGCTATATCGCTTCTTTGACCACCGATTGTACCACCGATTCTCACCATTGCTGGCCAATACTGGCCTGGCCAATTGAGAGCTGCCTGGACCCAATCTGGCCTTCTCACTGTCCATTTCTCTCGTGCAAACTCATCATCTATGAGAATGGACTGCCCAGTTACCATTAGACAGAAATCCCAACTATCATATGCAAAATAATCAACATTATTCACTTCATCTCATTGGTCAGTGTTTTGGATCAGTGTCCCAGCAAGAAAAAAAGTTCTATCCACAAGAGAAAGTCAGTGTTGGTGTTTTCATGACCTACTATTGACCAAAAACACTTTCCTCCATTTACACTGTGCTGTATCTCACCACTTTCCTCCAGTCTGAGGAAAGTACTATTCTGTAATTAAGGAGATGCAGAGGCTGTGACTTCGCCACACAAGCCGACCTCAAGGGCTATTTTTTCCACTGCTTGCTCAACAACGTTCCTTTCAGTCAAGAGAGCAGATTTAACTTGACCCTCACCCAGCATGGCCTTTTGGAAGTAAATGCCCTTAACTTTCAGGAGACTGGCAGCTTTTTGTAAAGGAAGTGCTTTTGAGGGATTGCTGTGGAAGGAAAGTTTTCTGGGACGGAATACTATTGGAAAAGTGGGAGGGGGACTGAAAGAGTTTTAATTGGAGGATCCCCCCCAGCACCCACACACACACACACACACACACACACACACACACACACACACACACACACACACACACACACACACCTCTAAGTACACTCCTCAACCTCTTTTATGAACTGAATCTCCTCCACGACTTTGTCAGAGGCCAGATTATGGCCTAAACATTTGCAGAGAGTTTAGTTTGGCAGCTCTGTGTTTGCCCACTGCTCATTTACTGCTAATTAAGACTCCAGACCCACCTCCAAAACAGCTGAAAGCCATGTTGTTCTGCAAGAAAAATATTCCCAAACATGCATAACCTGTGTACAATTTGATGTAAAGATAAATTGTATTCAAAAGAGTTAAAATTTGAAAGTATGGTAACCGGTTAGAATAACAGACTATAGTTACATTATTGAATAGTTTGTTAATTACTCTTAATAATTATGCATTAATCAATTATTCACCTTGAATCATTAGTTAGAATAGTAATAAGGTATTTTTATGTATTCATATAATGCATTAAATGCTTAAATAAGAATGTTTTTATTGGTCTAAAGTCTATTAAAACATTGTTCTGGCTTATAGCTCAATAGTCAGCACCACTGGCACCCTGGTCACAGCTCTGGCATTATTTGAACATCACAAATGATTAATAACTCAAAGATAGCACTGATAAGTGCATAAGTAACAATTACACAATTGCCAATACCTATCAAATGATTGCAATCCAGTATTTTCTTCCAAAGCTTTAAATGGTGCCAATAATAATGCCAATCCATTTACATGTGGAGTGATGAGTTTTGAGTGTTCTCCCTATGTTCATGTGGATCCTTTGGGTGATCTGGTTTCCTCCTACTTCCCAGAAATAAACATGGTAGTTGAAATAACTGTGCTGAGTTGTAGCTAGATTTGTGTGTGTGTGAGAGAATTCTGCACCCAGTCCAGAAGGAGTAAGTGCCTTGTGCCCATTGATTCAAGGTCTGTACCTACTGCACCTCTAATCACAAGTGATCAGGAGATCAATGGATGGATAAAATATGTTGAAATAAATACAAACTCAATAGATTCTTATGTGGGATTTCAAAATGGACATAAACATGATCAAAAATGTTTTTGTGTAGAACCTTTACATTATGTAAAGCGGCCTTACTTCTGAGAACATAGTGGTGAAATTCACAACGCACTAAATCGACTTGTTTCAAATGTGAGCATCCCAACATGAATACATGGCTCCAATCCATTACATCAACACAGTTACTGAAAGAAGTAAATTGACAAAAAGACAAGAATGTTTCTCATTAGTTTGGAGCAATTCTGATGTTTCTGAAAGTAAACAGGACTGCATTTGTTGTATGATGACAAATTAGTTGTGAATGCAGAACAGTACACAGAGAAACAGATGCAGAACCAGCAAGAACTAAAAGGCTTCGCATTTAACCCATTCATATTCAACAGTTCCCATTCCTATTCAACCTTCACATTCATATTCAACAGTTACTTTAGTGTGAACAAAATGCATTTAAATCAGAATTTCCAAAAATTAAAAATCATCTTAAATCTACTCTAAATATCTAATTTTTCATTATGAGATTGGTATAGGAATAGGTTTATTTCACATATTTCTACACAGAAAAATGTACTGTTTGTACTCAGTGGTACATCTTCCATAAATGTACTTTTGGAACATAATATTACCTTAACTGGTGCTAAAACATGGCTAAAAATGGCTTAAAGGATTTTTACTTAAACGTACTTTATTGTACCTTAATAGGGTAGAGCCCCATCAAGAAGCGTTGGACTCTTAAGTACAAATCCATGCCTCATTTTCTTATTGTGTAGGTTTATTGTGTAACTTTATACAGTTAGGTTATTAAAGACATAACTAATACATTTATTTTATTCCATAGTCAGATCATTTAAGAAATGATTGAAGCAAATAAAATGTCAATGGAATAAAACACTTTCATTTGATAAAGTGATGATTCAACATGTAAAGTGTCCCTAGAATTAGCTATGACATAAATGCATGTAATAATATGTAAAATGACAATATGCAAAATATATTTGATTATTCTTTAAATCATCAAATATTCTTAATTTTCTCAGACTATTCTAAGAATAGGAAACATTAAATCACAGATTTAAGATTATTTTAGATTTATTTATTTTATTATTTTATTTAGTAAGATTCCATTTAACATATAGTAAGAATTTATGATTAAAAAATGATTTTACACACATTCAAATTTGGTTTCCTTTAGTTGTGACCAAAAGCTGTCAGTTAATATGATAAATAATAAATAATTGAGGCAATTTGGTAAGTTTAATCATTTCTTCAAATCTGTACTAACTCTGTCTAAAAATGTAAACATTTATATCTCAAGACCCATTGAAATGTTACATTTCAGACATAAACAATGTGGATGTGTTTAAATCAGTTTAAAGTTGTGGTGCAGCTTGGTGGCTCATTTGAAGTTTGAAACTGATTTATGTAGGTCTTCCTGTGGACATTATTGAGTTTTAAAGGCTTTTAAATGTAAAAATCTTCCATCCAGGACCTTTAAAGTGTCCAGAGAAATAGCAGATCGCAGGTCGCCACAGACTGGCTCTTAAAAAACATTCATTACCCACATAAATCTTATGTCACTGAAAGGTCAAACTCCTCTGGGTTCCTCCCAGTGGAGTAAAGTCCGGAAGCGCTAACACTCCTGCTCTGATCCAGGCCAAACACACAACCCTGCGTTGAAGCCCAAGGTGAAGGTTCAGCACTTTAAATTCACACTGATCAAAACAATCAGGGCATTTCCTTACCATTAAGCCTCAGAGGTAACCAGACATGAGAAAGCCATGCTGTATTGTTTTAGATGTATTATTATACAACATGTTATGTCTTTATTATGTTTTTCTTATTATTTAATTATGTAATTACAATGAAATTATGTAATATATTTATATTTAAATGTAATGTGTAGTAAAATGTCTGTTATTTATTTTAAATCAAATAACTATTTTACATAATAGTTTATTACAGTAAGTACACAGAAATATTTTATTTCATTTAAGTGATATCAAAGTCATAACTCCACATTATAAAGGCCATAAAAAAACAGATGTAATATCTTGATTCAGAGCAAAATATCCAAACTACCTGTTTTTTAATACTGGTCCAGCTGCATTACATCATATTTCAGTAATGTAGCAAAATGCTTTCTGGGTATTCCATTCTATACTGTGTTAGCAGCTAATAGAAAAGAAGTCTTCATTTACTTACATAATTAATTATGCTGGGAACACTTTGCCAGTATAGTAAAATGGCATTAATAACTCTAGGCCTATAAGGGTTAAAGCACTTTAGTCATTATTGGCTGTCAAGTCATTGTGTGTAGGTGCTGACTTACACTGGAATACCCTTGAATGCTTTACCTCCATTAAACACAGTGCAGAAATCAATACCACTTACACACCGGCATCCGGGATGGAGTAAATCAACAAGTGCCAAAAGGGCTTCCAGCAGAGGGTCTTTATTACCTTAGCAATACTGCTGTACTGCTATTCGAGCATCAGCAATTACAAGAATTTTATTATATATTATATTGTAATATATACAGTGTGTACTAATGTTTCCAAAAACTCTCCGTATCATCCAACACCTGGTTTTGTAAAACTGCTTAAATCTGGTAAGCTAGTGATGGAATTGAACACAGAAATCTGGAACCAAGCTTTATTCCTCAAACTACCTCACAAGGTCTCAGCTACTTTCTTCAAAATGAGAAATTATTGAGGTAGCAGAACTAATCACCCAACATCGGTACCTGACTTCTTTGATACCCTTGTGGAGCTGACTGCAATCAAACCCTATTCAAATCAGTGTCAGACATTTTAAGTAAAGCCTCTAGACCAGATGCTGTTAATGGAGCAAAGGGGAATAAACTCCATTAATACTCTAGATTTCAGAAGACACACTGGGTGTGTAACATTTGGATGCATCATAGATTGTACGTATATGGTTATGACAGATAGACTGACTTGACAAATTATACCAAAATTCAAAAGTGCTGAATGTGGGTTAGGGGCTTTTAAACCATCTCTGTGTGAAATCCAGTTGAGGATACAGACAGATGGTCTTCATTAAACATGTGGACTCAATTTTGTGCAGCATTCAACATTATAAACTAGTTTAACCTCAAATATATTCTCCTTTTGTGACACAATGCAGTATCAATAATGCTAAGAAGCAAAGCTTATGGACAGTGCAGCTTAAAACACTTTAACGTTTGACAACAGTAATAATTCAAAGGGTCTTAACCTCACGAAGAGCACAGTAACAAAAGTAAGCAACCAGGCACCACTAATATTTTTTAAAGACATCGTTGTGGCAAGAAGTCTAATTAATGTGATTGATAACTGGCCGCATATGCTGTTGATTGGTTAATTGGTCGATTGGCTAATTTTCCAGGATTTTTTCATAGTCTGACATACATTTAGTTGCCATATTCATTATTTAGTATTTATACGAGACAGTCACACATGCCAGATGTTATTTTCAGGAGATCTAAAGCTACTCAAACTTGTCTTCCTTTGAGATTAAAAAAATTGCAGAGCAAATAAAGAGAGTCCGTGTCCTCTGTAACCCAATATCCAGGTCAGTGATGTCATTAGACCTACCCCTCTTGCTGATCAGTCAGAATCTGAATGCAGGTTTGTGTGTGTGTGTGTGTGTGTGTGTGTGTGTGTGTGTGTGTGTGTGTGTGTGTGTGTGTGTGTGTGTGGACAGAGCAGTAAGCACAATTAATTTAGTTGGAAATTAGTTAATTTTAGCTGATTTCCAAGATGGATTACTTGCTGATATTTCATCACACGATGATGAGAAGGGCAATGGTGCAAGTCTTGCAGTTTTTTATGGTAAACAAGGAAACAGGAAACATTTTAAGCCATACATTCTGTTATCTTAAATTTGCTGAACATGGGGAAATGTACTTAAAAATCCAAATCATTTTACTGAGCAAACCATTTCCCTCTGGCTGCTATTTTTTTCTTTTTCCTCCTGTGTTAAACCTCTAATTATGTCCGCAGAGTTTGTGCTGAAGTTTTTGTCTTTTTTTCCATCAGGGCAGTCTTGTTAGGAGGAGCGCCCACCGTTACGGTGAGAAGAGGAAGTCCTGGCCGACAGATTTCTGTCAAAATATAATGAGACAGTAACACTCATCTCCTCGTCAACCATGGGTGAGCACACTCGTTTCCACCTCTGACCATTGGCAAACTAAAGTTCAACACAAGTGAACTCAAAATTGGGTCATTCTTAGGGTGTAACCTCAACAGTTTGAACTACACTGGATTTGCAATGTAAAAACTGGGATTTTCAGCATTATCTGTCTTTAGGAAATTAGAATATCATGCAGTTTGCTAAACTGTATTCAAAGGGGTAAACTGTCAATTTATATTTGTTATATGTAAAGTGACATTTCAAAAATTGTGTTTTATCAGTATGACTTATAGTCATGAAAATTAAAAATCCAGAATCTCTAATTGTTAGATCATTAATTTGAAGTTTGAATAAATTACTATCCAATCACTATCAGTATTAATGCAAAAAGGGCTTGAAATAGACATTTTTGATTCTTTATGAACACAAATGAACTTTTTCTACTATATTCCAATTCCCTGAAATTTACTAGTGCTCAAGATGGACTAAAGAAAGATAGTTTTATGGATCTAATCTAATGCAGGGGTCAGCAACCCTGGTCCTGGAGTGCCAGGTTCCTGCACAGTTTGCTGATTTTCCTGCACTAACAGACTTCTGAAACCTGGACACATAAGTTAATTCAATTGTGCTTGAGCAGGAGGAGCAAAAAACTGTGCAAAAATCTGGCACTCCAGGACCAGAGCTGCCTATCTCTGATCTAGAGAATGGCCAAGCTGGGTTGAGTTGGCAATAAGTAACACCTCTGTACAGCTATGTTCGAATAGAAAGGCATTGTAGGGACACATTTGCTATGTTAATACACACATCAGTTTTCACTTGAATGATCTATTCAAGTATTGTTGTTGATCTTGTGCATCCCTTCAGGGCCACAATTTACCCATATTCTAAATCTAAATATTCTGTTTTATGCTGTTTCCAGCATGATGATGTGCAATGTCCCAATGCAAAACATGAACATGAAGCTAAATTCAGAGTTCTTTAGTGGCCTTCCCAGTCACCAGATATAATTCCAGTAAAACATCTTTAAGATGTATTAGATAATACCAGTACAAATATACTGGTGTAAATATAAATCACTGCATTTTTTGCACTTTTGCACAGCCCTGTATATTAACATATAAATAAGGCCATTTTTTGCTTGTTGTTCTGGTGGAAAACCTGTCAAGTGAACCATCTAAGAAGAAGCTTCTGGTGATTTGCAGAAAGGGGAGGATGTCAAAAGGCTGCAGACAGAGATACTCCATCTTTCTTCTGGGACATGATGGTCTAGAAAGACACATTCCTTTTGTGAGAAACAATTGCTTCAGAATTTCTATCAGCCATAACATTAATACCATGGACAGATTAAGTGAGAAAACATGATTATATTCATCTACAGTGGTATCTGTCAAGAGGTGGGGTATATTAAGGAGCAAGTAAACAGTCACTTATTGAAGGTGATGTGTTGGAGGCAGGAAAAAAGTAACAAGGTCCAAATTATGATGGCTAGCTACTGGGTCACAACACCTTAAACATGTGGGGTTATTTATGGTACCTCCCAAAATGGTCCAAGAAGGGTCAACCAGTGGAGTGGTGACAGGGTCACAGGGCCCAAGGCTCATTTATGCGATCTATGGAGGCACCGTATTCCCAACTGAACCTAAAGCATTTAATGCTAACATCTTAATGCCAGATGGAACAGAACCCCTGGATTACAGAGAGCTTGTGAAGTCCATGTCTTTAATGATCAGAATGTGACACAAGGGGAACCATCTCAATAGTAAGTAGGTGGTACTAAGGTTTTCTGATTCAGCTCAACAAAATCTGATCAAGTCCAAGGCTGCACTGAAGGCACAGTCATTAGCAGAATGTAAACGACTAAAGCAAAATATGATTTCATTTTGATGATGTGAATATGATTTTGCTTTGATCATATTTGACTTTGCTTGTGCTTAAGAGAAAAGTCACAAGAAAAGTGATCAGGCCAGGTATGTACAACTGTCTTCGTCCCAGTAGACTAAGAGCCAGAATGGATTGGCCCATTTTCTGTTTCTCTCTGCAACAGGAGCAAAGGAGTGCCATTGTGCTTTAATGGCATTCACGGCAGCTGCCTCTTAATCCACGCGCCAGCCTCTGACACCAGCCCGCAGGTACTTACACTCCACTCTGCAGATGGGGGACCATACGTGACCGAGACTTTGTTTCCAAGTCAATTACCACAGCCATAGTCCCCAGCGAGGCTCCTGTACCGTTTAAGCTAGAATGGGCTCCCCCTTCTCTCTGAATGCAATTACAAGGCATTTTGTATTGGAGAGAGGAGAGCAGAAATAAAGCCTAGGACCTATAAAGGCAAGAAGACAAAGCTGCATGAACATGTGTAGCTTAGTTGTTAAAGTCTTCCAGAACCACTGGTAAACAAAACGTACAGGGGAGTTACAGGGCTGACAGAGACTTCCATAAACATCCTATAAAGTAGAGTTTCATTATTAGCAGAAACCATCATAAATAGTGATGCTCCACTATAAGCAGTAATTGTGGTGAACTCTTAACTATCTCTGTTTCTGAGATAGTTTAGAGCAAAGCTATGTTATCTTTGTAGAATAAAGTATTCAGATTGGAAGGTAATGATTTTGTTATAAACCCAATGCAATTAGTCATTAAATACCTACTGTAGCTCAGTTGATAACCAGAAAGTTTTGTCCATGGGTTCGAAAGTTTGGCACCACATGAGGGTGCCTGATAGGACAAACAGGGGCTAGACATGGGCCCCATCTGGGTTATGAGCTATGATATTGTTATATAAATACCTATATATAATATAATTATAATCTATAATAATATTATAATATAGAACTATGTTAGTAGTAAATATTGTTAATAATATTCACAGATCATGTACAGTAGAGCTATATAATTAATATATTTTGTTGTAAATATCCAGAGATAGAGATAATGTACAGTAGAGCTATGTTATTAGTAAATGTCATAAATATCCAGAGATAATACACAGAAGTGTTGTGTTAATAGTAAAAATGGTCAAATATCCACAGGTAATGTACAGTGGAGCAATTTTAATATTGTCAGAAATATCCAAAGATGATCATGTACAGTAGAGCTGATTAGTAAATATTGTCATACATATCCAGATATAATATACATTAGAGCTGTGTTAATAGTAAATATTGAGATAAATATCCATTGATAGTGTGCAGTAGAGCTATCTTATTAGAATATATTGTCATAAATATCCAGAGATAGAGTAGAGCTCTGTTAATTGTAAATATTGTTATAAATATCCAGAGATGATACACAGAAGAACTATGTTATTAGTATATATTGTCATATATATATACAGATATAATGTAGAGCTGTTATTAGCAAATGTCATACATATCCAGATATATCATACAATTTTGTTATATTAGTAAATATATTCATAAATATCCATTAATGAGTAAAGTAGAGCTTCATAAGTGATCATATATAGAAAAAGATGTATAGTAATGAATAGTACAATCTTAATGTTTTTTGATTCATTAATATTGGCAGTGGAGTGAGTTGCAGTGTGTATAGAGACATACTGACTGCCTCTGAACAGTTGCTCTTTTTCAGAATCCTCCCTTTTTGACACTTATTCAGCAAACGAGGCAAAGAGCTGAGCAAAGTGAAGTCTCAGATTACTCATCAGATAAAAGGTCACAGCACCACTCAGTCGCTGTCGAAATGTGTTTGTTTGGTGCATTTTCTCTTCACTTCATTACCCTTCACCAAATCAGCCGTGTGTTTGCTCACTGCCAGTTTGATCGACATCAATTTGTTGCCCTTTTCTTACAGGGTCTTTATGTGTTCATCGTTGAACTCGTGTTTCTACACAGCTGCACATTCAGAGACAGTTCTTAGATCTTGTGTTGAGCTTCGTGAGCTCCATGAACTCCTGCATGAGCCTGTCTTTGGGAATTTGTAAATGTATTTTTCTGCTTAGAGTGAAAATAATTCCTGTTAATATTTTTTATTTGCTTTCTTTATTTCACACCCACTGAAAGATTATTTACAAAACCAGCAGTGTTTCATCTATGGCATCACTTTAATTAAGTTAATTAATTAAGCTTTCCCTTGCAAGACTTAATACTCAGTATTTACGCAACTGCTGGTCCAACAGATCTTTGTCCCTTTACAGTGGTGGTGACAGAAACCAGGGGTCGCCCTGACTACTGGACAAACATAGGCATTTTATTTTGATTCATGACATTTGACTGAATTATATCTAGAATGATTTACATTTGAATGATGTTTACACATGTGGCTGAATGTAGCAGGAGGCTTACCAAAGAACTGTCAATGGTGTATCATGGCATTTGGGAACCCTCCATTTTTATTTTAGGATATCCCAGATCATTTTATCCATGGTTTCTGTTTAATGTATATACCTTCTTCTACTTATCCAAAATGCACCATCCAGCCCAGGCACTGATGGATTCTCCTTTTTTAACCCCTCTCAGTGGTTCTTCCTGATGTTTTAGAGAAATCCTCTTATTGAGTATTGGTTTCAGACATAGGTTCTTCCTCTAGCCCACAGGAAATTGTTCATTTTGAGTCTCCTTTTGCTCTTTGCTCCTTTTGTGTTTTTTAGTAATGCTGTTCTATTTGGTTCCTCATTGTGTTTTTCCATCATGCAAATATGGACTTTCAAGACTTGGTTCTACTGGGGAGTTCTTCTTAAGTGTTTCCCCTTTTGATATGTAGTTGGTCGGTTTTTTTCTAATGCTCTAAGGCATGTTCTAATGACCTGTCATGGTTTATCCAGGGGTTTTCCTTATGGTTTTAGGAAGGTTCTCTCATTGAATCTTGTTTATTGTCAGTGTTTCTTCCTCAAGTTCTTAAGGAGGTCCTACTTTTGAGTCCTGGTTTGTCTTAGCAGTTTTACCTCA
The DNA here is from genome assembly GCA_034509495.1 of Acestrorhynchus altus. Taxonomy (NCBI): domain Eukaryota; kingdom Metazoa; phylum Chordata; class Actinopteri; order Characiformes; family Acestrorhynchidae; genus Acestrorhynchus; species Acestrorhynchus altus. Next base: position 13,413,321 of record CM067514.1, on the reverse strand, counting down.
TGCTCTTAGAGAGTTAGACAAATAATTTACCCCTATATAAGGCTAAATTAATGAGGGATTAGGGATCCATTTTGTTCACAGCCACTGTTTAGACCCATATTTAAATTTCCAATAATACTGACAAGGATTCAGTCAGGAAGCCACAATTGAGAAATCATGAACTTAGATGTTCTCATGCTAACGTGCTCATGCTCAACAAGACAGCAAGTTAGATAAAACTTGAGGGTTTTGAAATGATGAGTGAATTAGGATGTTGTGGTGGCCGGGTCGCTGATTTATGATGTGCAGATTTTGCATATTGTTCTCTTTTAACTAATATCACTGACAACACAGTGCTTGAATCCAATCATTTTTCCATGATACAAGCTTCTTTGTACACTGCACTCTGAGTGTTCTGATTGGTTGCCAAGTTTGTGTGCGCTGCAACAGAATTTACCAAATCATAACGTTTTTACATTTTTTTTACATATATAACCTTTCAATGCCTAGACAAAAGCAAATATTTACTAAAAGATGAAGTCAAATCTGTCAGTTCTCAAATCATGAATACATAGTGAAAGTCAAGTCATTTATTAGTGTTAGTCAAGCAAGACACATATCATAGGATGTCATGTGGCTCAAGTCCCCCACCTCTGGAATATAGTGTTTTATTTTAGTTCCAAAATCTCAGAGGAAAGCAACACAATGAAAACTAATAACATAATCTTGCAAAATGGATGAAATGGAAATAGAATTATAAAAATAAATATTAATGGAAAAGCAAATCTGATTACATTTCTAAAGACAAATATGAAAGAAATAAGCAAATTGACACATCAGGTCACAGGAACAATCACAAGAGGCTTTGCTTATAAATAAGCGGCTTCTTAATCGCATGGCTAAATTTTTGATGTGCTCGAAATGTCCAGCAGTGACAGAGCCAGTGCACATTTGGCCTGACAGACTGGAGTGGGTACCGTCTGAGTCACTGTGCCAAGGGCGATGGAGAATATGACCAAACCTGCCCAGCTCATCATCTATCATCTCTTACACTGACCTCCGCATACGCCATATTTGAAATGAAGATTGATTGCAGTGGTAATGCACTTAACTGTTATGGAACTGATAAGATTGCACAATAATTTTTCATGGAGACGATTGAGACGGCACCATAATGACAGGCCTGGTGGTGCCAGGCTGGACATGAGGCGGGCGGCCGCTCCTGCTGATGGACTCTCCACAACACTGCTGAAAACTCAATTACCACCCCAGACCGCTGGCCTGTTTATTGGAGATTGATGCTGGACAGAACAGACCAGGGACCAGCTGTCCACCCCTCAGTAATGGCCTCGGAGGGACCTCAACAGTAACATCCAGTTTGGCCGACTGCATCAATATCCATCACTCCACGCCCACAGCTTTATCAAATTACCCACTATAAATAGAATTGCACTCCAATCCAACGTTATTAGAGAATTTTCAGAGCGATTGGGAGTCAGATTCATTTATCAGTGGAATAACAAAGCTTGGTAAATCATCCACCTTGCTATGGGTTGTTGTCTGCTGGACACTAGTAGATTAGCTGTGGAATCTGGGCAGCAGTAATGGCCATCGTCTATCTGATTGAGATTGATCATTAGCATACATCTCATAAACTAACATCATAATGTTGTGTCAGGAGGCTGTCATGTAGACTCCATCACTTCAGTCTTCTTTTTGCTCCAATCCAGTCCTGTTTCATCTTCTGTTCTGCTAATATACAACGCCCTCCATAATTATTGGCATCCCTGGTTAAGATGTGTTCTTCAGCTTCTAAAAAATAATTCTAAATAGTATAATATTGGACCACGATGGAAAAGAGTAAAATCCAACCTTTAACTCAAGTGAATTTTAAGGGGGGAAAATCCCTGAAAAAGAAATAATTATTCTTCATAAAATCACTTGTTCCACAAGTGTTGGCACCCCTAACAATTCTTAGGAAATAAATGCAATTAAAGTATTTTTGTCAATTCTACAGTAGTTTACAAAGTTGTTCAGAGTATGTAGGATAATTTAATTAGTAATTCACAACTTCCTGTTTCCCTGGGGTATAAATATGACGTGACACAGAGGCCATTTCTGTTTAACATGGGACAGACAAAGGAACATACCATTCAAGTAAGGCAGATGTGTGTTGACCTTCACAAGTCAGGCAAAGGCTACAAGAAAATGGCCACTTGCCTACACCTGTCCATATCTACTGTCAGGGGAATTATTAAGAAATGGGACTGTGTGCTTTGGTCAGATGAAACAAATGCTCTAAGTGGGTCTGGCATAACACTAGAGCTGAGTATGCAGCTTATGCCCACTGTGAAATATGGGGGAGGATCAGTGATGCTGTGGGTCTGTTTCTCTTCCAAAGGCCCTGGGAACCTTGTTAGGGTGCATGGCATCATGAATGCTTTGAAATACCAGGACATTTTAAAACAAAATCTGGTGGCTTCTGCCCGAAGATGGGTCATCACTGGGTCTTTCAGCAAGATAATGACCCTAAACATATGGACAAATCTACACAGAAAGGTTCACCACACACAGAATCAAGCTCCTACCATGGCCATCTCATTCCCCAGACCCCAACTCCATTGAAAACCAGTGGGGTGAGCTGAAGAGGAGAGTGCAGAGGAGAGGACCCAGGTCGCTGGATGATTTAGAGAGATTGTGCAAAGAGATGTGCAGAAGATCCCTCTTTCTGTATTGTCCCATCTTGTGGAGATTAGGTGCTTTTTTGTTGGCAAAAGGGGGTTGTACAAAGTATTAACATCAGGGGTGCTAATAATTGTGGCACAAAATTGTTACTCTTTTTTCCATAATGATCCTATATTATTTAGAAAAATAAACTCAATTTATTAGAAGCTAAAGAATAGAGTCCAGCTTGTGTCTTGTTTTGTTTTCCGTCCCATGTGCTTTTGAGCACTTCATGTCTCCTCCCATTCCCAGCTGTGTTCCATATGTAACCCTGCCCCATCGTTATCATGTCCCAGCCGTGTCTAATGTGATTGTGTGTATATAAGTCCCTGGTCTCTGGTGGTCCTTGTCAGTCTTTGTGACTACTTCTATGCCTTGTATGCATGTACATTCATCTTGATGGATATTGTACCTTACCTTGTTAATAAATACAACCCCGCATGTACGTCTGCCTCCACCTACCTGTGTGTGTCAGGAAAACGTTACAAAGAACGGACAAACCGGATTCCAAAAAAGTTGGAACACTAAACAACCAATTGTGAATAAAAACTGAATGCAATGATGTGGAGGTGCCAACATCTACTATTTTATTCAGAATAGAACACAAATCACAGATCAAAAGTTTAAACTGAGAGAATGTATCATTTTAAGGGAAAAATATGTTGTTTCAAAATTTCATGGCATCAACAAATCCCAAAAAAGTTAGGACAAGGTCATTTTTCCACTGTGTGGCATCCCCCCTTCTTCTTACAACACTCAACAGACATCTGGGGACAGAGGAGACCAGTTTCTGAAGTTTAGAAATAGGAATGATCTCCCATTCATGTCTAATACAGGCCTCTAACTGTTCAGTCGTCTTGGGCCTTCTTTGTCACACCTTCCTCTTTATGATGCGCCAAATGTTCTTTATAGGTGAAAGATCTGGACTGCAGGCTGCCCATTTCTGTACCTGGATCCTTCTCCTACGTAGCCATGATGTTGTGATTGCTGCAGAATGTGGTCTGGCATTATCTTGTTGAAAAATGCAGGGTCTTCCCTGAAAGAGATGACGTCTAGATGTGAGCATATGTTGTTCTAGAACCTGAACATAGTTCTCTGCATTAATGGTGCCTTTCCAGACATGCAAGCTGCCCATGCCACAAGCACTCATGCAACCCCATACCATCAGTGATGCAGGCTTCTGAACGGAGCGTTGATAACAACTTGGGTTATCCTTGTCCTCTCTGGTCCGGATGACATGGTGTCCCAGTGTTCCATAAAGAACTTCAAATCGTGACTCATCTGACCACAGAACAGTCTTTCATTTTGCCACACTCCATTTTAAATGACCCCTGGCACAGTGCAAACGTCTGAGCTTGTGGAGCTTGCTTAGAAATGGCTCTTTGCACTGTAGAGTTTCAGCTGGTAACGGCAGATGACACAATGGATTGTGTTCACTGACAATGCTTTCTGGAAGGATTCCTGAGCCCATTCTGTTACTTCCTTGACAGTGACATTCCTGTTTGAGGTGCAGTGATGTTTAAGGGCCCGGAGATCACAAGCATCCAGTAGAGTTTTATGGCCTTGGGTATTTTACGCTGGGTAACACCATTCTGGTATTGCTGCACTATCTTTTTGTGCAACAATGGTGGAATTGGTGATCCTCTTACCATCTTGGCTTCAGAGAGACACTGACGCTCCAAGAAGCTCTTTTTATACCCAATTATGTTGTCAATTGACCTAATTAGTGTTAATTGGTCTTCCAGCTGTTCGTTATATGCTCAATTTCCTTTTTCCAGCCACTTATTGCTACTTGTCCCAACTTTTTTGGGATTTGTTGACACTGAAATTTTGAATCAACATATTTTCCTTTAAAATGTTACATTTACTCAGATTAAACTTTGGATCTGTCATCTATGTTCTATTATGAATAAAATATTGACATTTGCCATCTCCACATCATTGCATTCAGTTTTTATTCACAATTTCTTTAGTGTCCAACTTTTTTGGAATCCAGTTTGTATTTGTATATATATATATATATATATATATATATATATATATATATATATATATATATGGTATTTCTTTATTTATTTTATTTGGACTCCTGTCAAGTATTTTGAAGAACCTGTTATAAGTATCCAAGAATCATTACAAATAACTAATTGAAATTATTACATTTTTCAGCTCAAAACATTCTGGATCATCAATTTCATCAGGATTCCTCAGGTGAAAAAATGTGTGACTGATTTTGCTCATCTTTACTAGCAAAAATAGAACTCAAAAATATAATATATAATAATAATATAATAATTTCTAAAATTTGAACACTGTGTTAGAAAAGAAAGAGAAAACAGTTCTTCCTTCTCATCGGCCTTATAACATAATGTCTGGTCACTGGGACTTCATCAGCCCAGAAGCACTCTTATGCTGACTATTCAGAGTCTGCATGCAAGCTGAGCATACATGGACAGAGTTATAAACACAGCACTGGAAGGCCTTTGGCAGATTTAACTCCATTTGGATATTAGTAATGAAGTTGCTTCTGAGTTGCATTACTCAATTACAGTGGGGAAAATAAGTATTTGATACTTATATTTACACAGATTAGAGAGGTCTAATTATAATATTATTTCAATATTTCACATTCAACTGACATACACTAAAAAATAAAAAATCCAGAAAATCACATTGTATGATTTTTTAAATAATTAATTCTAAATTTTATTGCATGAAATGAGTATTTGATACAATAGAAAAACATCGCAATTACAGAGGTCAGATGTTTCCTGTAAAAAGTTTGAACAGGTTTGGTACTATCAATTCGCAGCAGAGATTTGGCTCTACCTTCAAAACAGATCTTTCTCCCTTCCAAAGATTTTCGATTCAGATCAGATCTGGAGACTGGCTAGGCCACTCCAGGAGCATGAAATGCTTCTTACAGAGTGACTCCTTTGTTGCTCTAGCTGTGTGCTTTGGGTCATTGTCATCCTGGAAGACCCAGCCATGACCCACCTTCAATGCTCTTACTGAAGGAAGGAGGTTGTTGGCCAAAAGAGGTTTGACAGTGTTTCTTCTTATATTCTAATAATTGCACCAACAGCTGCCTGCCTATTGTCCCAGAAGTTCAGCTCAGCCTTGTGCCTCATGTTCAACTTAACACAGCAGAAGCAAAAAGACAATCCCTGGCAATGGAGAAGGTTGGTGAGCTGACAACAATAGGAGAAGTAGTTTATTTTTAAGTTCACTTGCCAAGTTGAGCTCATTACATTTTATATTTCTTATATTTTTTTTACATATACTATGAAGGCATTGCTTAATTTTTCTCTCTAAATACTCTGCTGCTAAATGTGCCTGACTGGCTGAACAGGCACCCATTTCTTGTGTAACCACCCAAACTGTTCACACACATCATTCATGTGGATTCACACAATTTAACATCAGCAGTTCCGTGATGCCTGAGAAGGCAGGTTGGTGTGATAAGGGAGATGACAGTTCAAATCCTCAAGAACAAATATTTCCTGTTGCAAAATAAAATGTCCAACAATGTTATGACTTGCCCTGTTATTTGAAGTTGTGTGTGTGAGTGTGTCTATGTATGTGTTTTTCAGAAGTGAACCTTAAGCTGTCTTGTGGTAGATGATATATAACACTTCAGGCAGGTGTTGACTGTGCGTGTCTGAAAACAAAACATGCTCCTCATGTTCAACTCGACACAGCAGAAGCAAAAGACAATCCTTGGCAATGGAGAAGGTTGGTGAGCGCTGACAGCAATAGAGAAGTACAAGAGCAAAATACAAGGTAGGAAAACGCCATCAAAAAGATATCAAAAAAGACTATGAATGATAGGTCAAGTCAACATATCACAGGCCTTGAAGCCTGTGGCATCCTGGAGAAAGAGCAAAGATGGCATCACAGAGTGACTTTAAGTAACAGGCAGTACTGATGACATAACACCAAGATACAAGCCACAGTGCTTGGAGATACTGTATCTAGGATAGGCCACAGTCAATTATAAAATGACAGCTATACCGATGACCTCCTAATGATGCTTTTGTAACAGGCAACACTCGTGACATCACAACTGTTCATAAATGGCACCCAGACTAATAACACCACAATGGTTCCTAAAATGACAGAATTCAATTATAAACACATAACATCATTGACATGACAGAGGTAACAGGGAAGCAACAAATGAGACATCACAGAAAGAGATCATAATTGACAGGCTGCACTAATATCACAAAAGTTTATAAATGACAGGTCACACTGATGACATCACTAAGTAACACAAAGGATTAAGCTGCACTCAGTACATCAAAATGGCCCATAAGGCACAGGCAGTATGATTATATCTTGGGCAGTCTCCTCAGGCCCTATGACATCGCCAACAGGACATGATGTCTTCCGTTTAGAAAACTGAATAAAATGTAATATAATGCCTGGTTGAGAGAGAGAGAGAGAGAGAGAGAGAGAGAGAGAGAGAGAGAGAGAGAGAGAGAGAGAGAGAGAGAGAGGTGTATGATGGCCAGGTGGTCAGGGTCACTCTCCTGCTCACCTTGGCAGGTCGGAGTAGATGCTGTGTGACAAGCATACACACCTCCACCCTGCTCACACACGCAAACATGCAGACAGCAGACAGCTTGGGGCTTTGGAAGGGCTCTACTGGGATTTCCACACTAACGCTAACGCATGCCAGTTCATCAATTTAGTGCTGGACCAAACAGCCGCATTCTGCAGAGGATGCATATGGTCCAAGGTTAAAAAGTTACCATCTACAGAGTGCAGACTAAATGAACTGTGCTTGGCTGATATCTCATACTGATTTCATGAGTCTGACTACAAGACTGCAACTATTGTACAACACATTCCTGAACAGTTCTTGAATCAGCTTGAGCATGGATATTCCAAGAAAAAATGATGTTGTTTTCACTCTAAGGAACCTTTATTTTTAAAAGTGTAGAGAACAACTGAATAAAATATGTTTTGTTTCCATCTTAACACAACCTTCTCTTCATGAAATACTGTGAACAGAACAGAATGTTCCAGTCTTAGCCCATAAATGCATTCCTTCATAGCTACTGTTTAAAAACACTGTTTTAATTTGATACATTTCCTGAGGTGGAGTTAAAGTCCTTCATTAGGGGGAATATTAATTACGCTGTAAACGTAGGTATTGTGATAAACACTGAGGTGGAGCTGTGGGTAGATTTCTGGGAAATCATTGGATTCTCTGCTGCAATAGACTTAGTTTTTAAAAATGAATATTTTGAATCTCCATCTGGTTCTCATCACATGTGCGTTTATTACACAGTTTGAATCGATTAGTGAAGAAAAATACCACAGTGAACTTGTAAAATCTGTAACCAGCAGTAATGGATCTCCATAACAGTTTGAGGAGTTCAAAGGATTGGACCAGACAACACTGTAGATTCACTTATAATTTATAATGCTTCAATGGAAGCAATAAGTTTCAAATTTGGTAGATAAATGTGTGGGAATGCTCCAGCCTTGTTGACCTTGAGAAATATTTCTTTGGTTGGTTGGTAAATTGCTTGTTTTAAACTTTAAAAATTGAATCTCATCTAATCTAATGTTTATTTGAATGACTTGAGGTAATTGTGTTGATAAAAAATATTAAGTCAAACCATATGAACCTGATATATTTGCCAGTAACAACTAGAGCATGTTAGGTCTATATGAGTGATTTCTGATTGGAAGTTGGACTAAAGGAAGCACATATATTGTGTGGAAGTGCGGATTGCAAACCAGTCAATCTATCTCACATTAGCATCTATAAGTACAAGAGGTGATCTTTTATTATGATTTGAATATAATGAAGTTAATGTTGGTTCAGACTAGTTCTGCAGATGTAACCTGTGATATTAAACTCTAGAAAGAATATGTTTTCAGATGTAAAGGCTTTGACAGAATATAGCACCCATGGATCTCTACTATATTAGTAAACTTTTAGTCAAACATTGTTATGCATTCAACACTCAGAACAGCTGTTATTACATGCCAAGCTACAGCAGCATAAAACAAGACAATTAGAATAAGATAAACAATATTAGACAGTGTAGAACAGAAAGGTTATCACATAAGAGGAGATTTGAGGTTTTTCCAATGTTTTGGAACCTTGATGGAGGTGGAGTGTCAGACACAGGGTGCTTTCATACTATTTTGTTTGCTCTGGAACTTCAGTCTTTTCAGTTCAGTCTGAACCAAAACAGCAGGTGTGAAAGGTGACTCACATTATTGCTTGGACTTAAGGGCCAATATTTAATCTGACCAAAAGTGGTGGCCTCAGTCTAGATCAAATTGAACTATGGTTGGGTTAGTTTAGAGTGTGAAAACAATTTTTGGATGGTTTGGACCAATTACAGGATTTTGAGAGAGGCTATGATCCCATATTAACATTTAGAACCTGTGGGTTGACTCTTATTTGCCAAAACATACAAATGTGTGTGTGTGTGTGTGTGTGTGTGTGTGTGTGTGTGTGTGTGTGTGTGTGTGTGTGTGTGTGTGTGTGTGTGTTTTGTGGCTTATAATGACTAAATAAAACATCACAGACCTACTTTTTGAAATTGATCATCTAGAGTGTTTTCAAGCTGAAAATGCAAGAATGTTGATGAATTATTTGAAATTATTGGATTGACAAGGATATTTATTAAGTTGAACAAAAATACTTGACAGTTGCCCATTCCTCTATTTATGTATGTATCAGTATTTTCCCTTCTTAGGACTTTTATTCTGAGTGAACAGGCCCTCCCTTATCATTTCCTTCTATTACCTAATATCTGGGTCAGTAATGTCATCAGCCCCACCCCCTCTCTCACTGATCAGTCAGAGTCTGCATATAGCTTGAGAACACATGGCCAGAACAGTAAACACTGGAAACACTGGAAAATTTTGGAATTTAAACTGGGATTTAATTCAGCTGGAATTTAGTGTATTTTAGCAGTTTTCCAAGATGGAGTACTTGCTGATAGTTCATCACACGGTGATGAGATGAGATTATCATGGGAAGATAAGCTAGATAAAGTAAGTCTTGTAGTTTGTTAGGATGTGTATCAAGTCTGTAGGTAATTCTGATCTTGAGTTATGAAGCCTAGAATATGGCATGTAACTTGGGTCCTAAGAGTTAAATAACAGAACAAGAAAAAGAAGTGTAAAGAAGTTAAAATGAATGGCAGAAGCACATGGTGATGACTATCTGTGGGTGCCAGTATAATTGTTGAACAATGAGCACATTCATTAGGTGAACTGTTACTAGTTTTGTGTTCTGAACTTGAAGTTAGTGCTACTGGTAGTAATGCTGTAATATTAACAATTTAATAGAACCAATTTCTTTTCTTTTTTTCTTTCCTTCAGGAAAGACTATCTGCAGAACTGACAACAAACAGCTCAAACAGGGGAAATAATCCAAGGCTTCAATTACAAGATTTCCACAAATTTCATTTTACAATTTGCAATATAACTTCCTTGAAACTTTACATCATAACAATATTCCTACATCTGTCTTCCTGACATCTATTAAATGTTCTGACCTATTTTTTCTGTCTTTCTTCCTGTATAAGTTAGTGTGCAAACTACCAAAGGTCAAAATGACTGCTATGGTCACTCAAGTAACCAGAATCTTGGCCTTTCTAGTGTTAATAACATGTTATTGCATTGAAACCATTCAGCAAAACTGCAAAAGCTCTTGACTTCTGAAAGTTAAATTGAGACCTGCATCAACGTCTGCACTGTACTAATGCTCACTGTGCATATGGCTTGGCAGCTGCAGACAGCAAAGGCGGCCCTTCGCTCGCTGTGATGTGACAGCTCAGGAGACTGTTTACATTACAGCCATGATAATTGGGCAGTCAGCAGGAGGAGCTATGTCATTGTCATTTCTGTATAATGATTTGTTTTCTCTGGGAAAGTTGTGTGAATAGTAATGCGATACAGCAAAAAATGAGAGAGAAAAAAACAAAAACCCAACATGGCTGCGGGAGCCGAGTCCATCCTTTTCTCACTATTTACTGAGCCGCCACTTCCAGGAGCCTTTATGTATTGAGACTGCTCTGACATAGTGAGGCCCAAAGAGTTATTCAGTGGAATTGGAATTACATTAAACTTAAACATTCCTGCAGGTGTTGAGACAAGAGAAAGTGAACACATTTCTCAGCAGTAATTGTCCCACAGTCAACAACAATCAAAGCAAATCTGGCATTCAAACAGCATTCAGAGCTGTACCTTCAGATGCACTACCCCCCAGAGCTGTACTACACCCCCAAAAAAAAAAGAAGTGGATTCGTGAAATGTTTTCTGTGGCATCCTGTGCTTCTGTGGTGTTTAATGTTTCTGTGATATCCAGTGTTCCTGTGGTACCCAGTGTTCCCTTGGTATCCCATGTCTCTGTGGTATGTCGTGTTTGTGGCATTGTTTCTTTGGTACCCAGTGTTCCTGGGGGGCCCAGCATTATTATGATCTCCAGTGTTTCTAATGGATCCTGAGATCCGGTGGTATATTTTGTTTCTATGGTGTCCTGTATTTCTGTGGTATCTTGATTTTCTGGATCTCAATTCTCATAAGATTATTAGCATCCTGTACTTTGCCTAGCAGCCTACAAAGCACAATTACAGTTTGACTGTCTGTTTGATTCACATGTAGGCAATGACCAACTTGTATGTTAGCAGACTAAACCCCACTGGGCAAAAACAAAAACAAGCAAACAAAAAACTTATTTTTCACAATGCAAAAGTAAAATAATTTAGGTAAAACGTGCTTTTTACACCAGGGAAGAAACTTTGATGAACATGAACCTGAGTGTTGAAGATCTACACTCCTAAAGCATTAGCTCACAGTTGCTCTGTGCTTAACTGATAAGTCGAAATAAAGAAACGAAGAAGAACTTGAAAAGGAAAGTTTAACACAAACTTTTTAGTAAATATATGATGAAATTCTGATTGAGAAAAACTTTCCTTTCCATTTCAGATGCTATTACGAGTCTTGTTTTTCAACCTCTTCTCCCCACCCTGTTCTTAATACTCCATGATTACAGGTTTGGTTATAAATGTGTCTTCCCCGCACTCTCAAGTGAAGGCATGCAATTTGTTTTCATTGCGTTGTTTTTTTTAATTTATTTATTTATTTTTTTTCCTGTAGCATGTTGTGCACTTCCTGTCAGCATATAAGAACAGGTGAGTGCCAAGGTGGAGTTGAAAGCCCTCTCTCTCAGACAGCCCTAAAGTGTTTGCAGCAAGAGTAAGGGAGTGTAATGAAAGTGGCTGATGAATAATTTACAGCTGCATACAATCAAAGCTCATAGAATGAGATGCCTGCAGCTTTTCTCTTAACCTCCAAACACGGAGGAGCTCAGAGTGCAAAGGGTTTGTGGCACAGGAGCATCATTTAGCACACTCAGCCTCGTTCTCCTGCTCTACACTTGGCAGATGTTTCCAAGAACGCGACCTGCTATCTGCGAGACACTCAAGGTAATGAGTATTGATTAGGATTCGTCACGGTGGAGCTGCAAGAGGCCAGCGTCGATCTGATCAGAGCACAGAAGTGATGGAGATGAACAGGCACAAATTGGATTCTGACCACTGGAGCCAACTGGAGAGAACTCGCTCTGTTTGAATGATAAAGTTTGTGGTTTTCAGAAACTGCAGACAAAGGCCAACATCTGCACTCTGAATCTAAAGCCACTTTCACACATGCAAGAATGTAACAGTAAGAAAGCAGTCTTTTACGTACATCACTCTTAAAGACACAGGCAACACAAAGTTATGGGGGGACTACAGCAAATGGGATGCATGTTTATAGATCTCAGACATTAAATATCCAAATTCTTCTTTTTCTTTTCTAATTAACATTATAAGTAACAGTTGATTAAAAACTGTTGGAATGGATTCAGAAGGCTAAGATCAATAATGAAAACACATGCGGAACCCCCCTGCTGGATGGGTGAGGTAATGACGACAGGGTCTGGCAACCAAACACAGCACCTCCACCCTCAGGGAGAAAACAGATGTGTACCATTCATCACCTGAACAACTGAGACACACCTGAAAACTGTCAGCTGACACCCTGCTGCCTCTGCTGGCTGAGGAGAAGTAGAGAGAGAGAAAGAAAGAGAGAAAGTGCAGGGGTGGGTATTTTGAGGGTTGTGGACTAAACGTTGGAATTTCACACCAATGTGAAGAATCACTGAAGCAAGCAAATAGATTTTTTGAGTTTACATGGCTTTTTATAGAACCACTGCCTTTACTAAAGAACCACAGAATAACCCTTATCTACTAGACAAAATTGGGTTCTATATAGTGATAAAAACATTTAACTGGGCATTTAAACACATTTAGATGGTGACCTTGTTTTTTTCTTACAGAATCCTTGCCATTATCAAAGAGCATCTACATGGATCCTATATACAGTGGGGAAAATATGTATATGATACACTGCCAATTTTGCAAGTTTTCCCACCTACAAAGAATGGAGAGGTCTTTAAGTTTTCATAGGTACAGTGGGGAAAATAAGTATTTAGTCAGTCACCAATTGTGCAAGTTCTCCCACTTAAAAAGATGAGAGAGGCCGTTAATTGACATCATAGGTAGACCTCAACTATGAGAGACAAAATGTGAAAAAAAAATTGAGAAAATCATTTTGTCTGACTTTTAAAGAATTAATTTTCCAAATAATGGTGGAAAATAAGTATTTGGTCAATAACAAAAGTTCATCTCAATACTTTGTTGTATATCCTCTGTTGGCAATGACAGAGGTCAAACGTTTTCTGTAAGTCTTCACAAGGTTGGCACACACTGTTGCTGGTATGTTGGCTCATTCCTCCATGCAGATCTCCTCTAGAGCAGTGATGTTTTGGGGCTGTCGGCGGGCAACACGGACTTTTAACTCCCTCCGATGGGGTTGAGATCGGGAGACTGGCTAGGCCACTCCAGGACTTTGAAATGTTTCTTACGAAGCCACTCCTTTGTTGCCCTGGCAGTGTGCTTGGGATCATTGTCATGCTGAAAGACCCAGCCACGTTTCATCTTCATTGCCCTTGCTGATGGAAGGAGGTTTGCACCCAAAATCTCACAATACATGGCCCCATTCATTCTTTCATGTACACGGACCAGTCGTCCTGGTCCCTTTGCAGAGAAACAGCCCCAAAGCATGATGTTGCCACCCCCATGCTTCACAGTTAGTATGGTGTTCTTTGGATGCAACTCCGCATTCACTGTCCTTCAAACACCACGAGTTGTGTTTTTACCAAATAGTTCTACTTTGGTTTCATCTGACCATATGACATTCTCCCAATACTCTTCTGGAACATCCAAATGCTCTCTAGCAAACTTCAGACGTGCCTGGATATGGACTGGCTTAAGCAGGGGGACACGTCTGGCACTGCAAGATCTGAGTCCCTGGCGTCGTAGTGTGTTGCTGATGGTAGCCTTTGTAACGTTGGTCCCAGCTTTCTGCAGGTCATTCACTAGATCCCCCCTTGTGGTTCTGGGATTTTTCCTCACCGTTCTTGTGATCATTTTGACCCCACGGGCTGAGATCTTGCATGGAGCCCCAGATCGAGGGAGATTAGTAGTGGTCTTGTAGGTCTTCCATTTTCTAATTATTGCTCCCACAGTAGATTTCTTCACACCAAGCTGCTTGCCTATTGCAGATTCAGTCTTCCCAGCCTGGTGCAGGTCTACAATTCGGTTTCTGGTGTCCTCCGACAGCTCTTTCGTCTTCACCATAGTGGAGTTTGGAGTGTGACCGTTTGAGGTTGTGGGCAGGTGTCTTTTATACTGTTAACGACTTCAAACAGGTGCCATTAATACAGGTAATGAGTGGGGGAAAGAGGAGCCTCTTAAAAAAGAGGTTACAGGTCTGTGACAGCCAGAAATCTTGCTTGTTTGTATGAGACCAGATACTTATTTTCCACCATTATTTGCAAATAAATTCTTTAAAAGTCAGACAAAATTATTTTCTCATTATTGTCTCTCATAGTTGAGGTCTACCTATGATGTCAATTACAGGCCTCTCTCATCTTTTTAAGTGGGAGAACTTGCACAATTGGTGACTGACTAAATACTTATTTTCCCCACTGTACATTTCAACTGTGAGAGACGATCTAAAAATAAATTCTGAAAATCACATTGTATGATTTTTTTAAAAATCATTTGCATTTTATTGTATGGAATATGTATTTGATACAATAGAAAAACAGAACAAAAACTTAGAGGTCTGATGTTCCTGTAGTTCTTGCCCAAGTTTGCACACACTGCAGCAGGGACTTGGGCTCACTCCTCCATACAGATCTTATCCAGATCTTTCAGGTTTTGGGACTGTCATTGACCAACATTGAGTTTCAGCTCCCTCCCCATTTTGTTTCTGAGGGAAGGAGGTTGTTGGCAAAATCTTGCAATATATGGCCCCATCCATCCTTCCTTCATCCTTTGCATAAAAGTACCCCCAAAGAATGATGTTTCCATCCCATGCTTCATGGTTGAGATGGTGTTCTTGGGGTTCTTGGGGTACTCATCCTTCTTCTTTCACCAAACATGACAAGTGGAATGGGTATCAAAAAGTTTTTTAATGGTCTAATCTGACAACATGAACTTCTGACCATAACTCCTCTGGATCATCCATTGCTGAACTTCAAATGGGTCTGGAAATGTTGAAACCTTGCGTGCCCAGCAGGATTTTAATCCATGACTGCGTAATGTGTTATTAACAGAAATCTTTGAGACTCTGGTCCAATCTTTCTTCAGGTCATTGATAAGGTCCTTCCATGTAGTTTGGGGACAACTGTTCTCTGATCTTTTTCAGAATCATCCTTACCCCATGAGGCAAGATTTTGCATGAAGCCCCAGACCAAGCAATATTGCCAGTCATGTTTTTCTAATAATTGTGCCCGCCTATTGCAGGTGTACAGTTTTGTCCCTGGTGTCCTTAGACAGCTCTTTGGTCTTGGCCATGGTGGAGAGGTTGGAGTATGATTGAGTGTGTGGGCAGGTGTTTTTATACAGGTAACAAGTTCAAACAGGTGCAATGCAGGTGAATAGTGCAGAGTAGGAGGCCTTCTTAAAGAAAAACTAACAGGTCTGTGAGAGCCAGAATTCTTACTGGTTGGTAGATGAACAAATACTTCATGTGTTCATAATCAGTGAGTAATCCAGCTCAGAAAACTCTTGTTTCCAACTGAATAAAATTCCAGTTTAAATAGGGGCTGTCTGTCTGTTCTCTTTCAAATTACATAATAAAAGTCAAGAGAAGGGATAATACTGATACATAAATAATAAAGGATATTCAGGTTGATTTTTTAATTTGTACTATTGTCAGGTATTTTGAAAAAATATATAAACATATAATGATTGCAAATAATTCATCAAAATTCTTCATTTTCAGCTAAAAACCCTTAAAAACGGGTATCACTCTTCTATTAAACAACCAAACTCTCAAATGACCTTTTCTACTGAAAGTGAAAAACAAAAGCCAAAGCCTGTGTAATTATTTTCTTCACATGTGTTGATATGTGCTAATTGTGTGAATCTTCAAAAAGGTCAAATTTATTGGTTACTAGCTATGTTAATGTGTGTTTTGGTTACAGCTATGCTAACGTTAAAGCTAGTCAGGTTAACTCTTAAGTCAGCTCCATTAAAAAAAGTAGTTTTAGTTTTTAGATCATATCCTGTTATAAAGCAAATATATAATGTGTTAAAAAGTTGAGCTTATTAGGATTCAGTGCAAAATAATGATGTTTTATCATCAGTTTAAACATGACCTAAAAAGAAGGACACTGCTGCTGTGAAAATGATCCTGGATGAAAACACTAAAACATTCTGTAAATATTTTTAACAAGCTCTTCTTTTACAAAAATGTCCATTTTACACTAAGAACATTTTTGAATTCTCCTCTAATGCCACCATTTTGAAGACAAGGACAATTTACAGAATAACACACAGCCTACAGACAGTGGTGAATGTTTTGCATCTTATGGAGTGATTAATTTCTCTGGTAAATCAGCACTCTACAAATTTTAACATCATGTTTGAGTCCCTACGCAGCTCACTTAGAACCACAAGTAAGTAGGTATTTAAAACCTACTTAGTCCCACATTATTAGCATGTAATGGAAGGAGTTGTCTGTGTCTGAAAGTTGGTATCCTGTCCACAGATACTTTGAGTATTTGTAGTGGATTTAGGTGTCAGCTATTCAGACAAGCCTAAAGGTTGTATTGATATTATCTGCAAAATAAATGTTCACACATTCTGCCATGTTGGGCTTGATCTACATTTCATGGAGTGGACATGGTTAGACATAAAAATATGTGTCATTTCACACCAATAGACATCAAAGGTGAATGTCTTCACTTAAGATCTGCCATAGTAAGCGCCAGAATTTATGAGAGGATTTTAGAAGATGGCACTGTTCCTTGGATTTGTGGTTTTGGCTTCTGCTGCCAAACCCACAGACAGCTTCCTCAACACTCTACATTTACCTGAGCTATAATCTGCCAGACATACACACACATACTCACTGTAGTAATTAGACAGGCAATTTAGTAACATGAAATGACGAAGCAATTAGCATAAAAACACATGCTACATAAGCACTTAAACCAAAAAAAAAAAAAAAATTTTTATATATATATATATTATATATATTAGTGTGTTAACAGCAGTTAAACACAACTCTTATCTCTCACCCCTTAAAATTAAACAGACTGTGGCTTTAAGGCTGATATGCTGATATACTGTATGTATATGAACTATGGTCTAATTGGCTGGCTGGTATTATGCCTCACTGAAAAGCAGTATGGGATGAAACACTACTCATGACTTTCATTTTGATTTTCTAGATTTAAAACAATAGTGACGACATCAGATGCATGAAATGACTCCATATGTACCAAAATAAGGCCTATTTAAACCCTGCCCTCCCTCATCACAACACAGCTGCTACTAATTAAATTGTAATAATAAACACATAGTAATTAGTAATAATTTGCATTGTGGTTCCAACTCTTCATTTTCTAATTCTCACTAAAGTTGAAAATTAAACAATTGTATCCAAAATAATTTTGTTATTTTTCAAGCTGATATCTCAAGTCAAATAATTTTTTTTTTTTTTAATATACATATTTATACATGAATACGGTACTGGGTACATATTTGCTGGCTCTCATGACATTATGTAAACAACATTTAAAACATGTTAGGTTTCCATATAAGGACTGAAATATGAACAGTTCAGAACATGAATATGACCATTAGAGGAAAAAATCCTCTAACATGATGTTAATTTCTGCTAGTCCTACTTTGGGCTTATATAAACATATAAAAACTAACAAGACTAGATTAAACCATACTAGATCAAACAAAAAAATCAAGCTTGAACTTTTAAGCTTGCACCTCATCGTTGCAGTGTCTTGCTCCTACAGCAAAGCAGCTGCCACTGTTTTCTATTTCTAACAAATTATTGAAATCTGCTCAAACAACCACTTACATTCACAGACTTTCCAGAAGGACAAGAGTAATATTTTTATTCATGACCCACCCTTGACTTTGATTTATGTTTGTCTAATCTGATTTCACCAGACACTTTTGTCAGCAGTTCTCTCAAACCTTTGTTGCTGCTAAGACCTAATAATATAATAAGCTAGTACATGCATCATGCAACAAATGCTTTACAAATGCAACAAAATTACAAATATGTATATTTTTCAATTCTCAGATATAATGAAGTCTTGAATCATTAGAAACATTCTGAAGGCCCTGAGGGTTCCCCTCATTTGAAACTCTGTTTACACACTACATCACACTCTTATTTCAAATAACTATTTTTCCATCATACAGGCTCTTTAACAATAGAACAAAACAGCTTGATGTTTCTGCTACAAGTGCTTGGAGGTTTTTTAATAATATTTCATACCCTAGATGTTGAACTTATCTCAAAGTTCTGATTGCTATTTCTATATAGAAGAGAAGCCACAGCTGTCTGAATACAGGGTGATTACTGCCACGCCATTAAATCTCAGCTCCTCTGAAACACAACAGAGCTCGCCTCCATCTCTGTGCTTTCTGAAAAACAGCCCGGCTGCACCACGGACCTCCACCATGCAGCACTGTCCCTTTATTTTCACATATTTTGATTTATTTGCTTTGTTGTCAGACCACACGGGGCTTTTCTTTCGGGAACAATGCTACAATTTTGTGATGAATAAAAGAGAAATCTATAAATAAATAAATAAGCTCCAACTGGAACTTTTGTCTGGTCAACTCTTTGAAGCCTCCACAAGCAACAAAGGAAGCAACAAAGGCAGATGGAAATTTGGGCCTGACAAGGGTCTTTCTTACAGATACAAGTTCTGAATCGCACGAGAGAAAGAGAGAGAGAGAGAGAGAGAGAGAGAGAGAGAGAGAGAGAGAGAGAGAGAGAGACTGGTAACTTTGTTTATGAATGCTGTAAACAGTCTATTATTGAGCTGTACAAAATAAGCAACAGAGAAATTACGGCTCAATCTCTCTGTCTCTCTCTCTGAACATTGGAAAGGTCAGGTAAATTATAATCTTTCATCCAAGTTCAGCTTCTAATCAAGTGTGTCTGATTATCTGCTCTGGAGAACTATATACCATTCAAAAGGTGGCAGATTGTTATGGTAACAAAAAACTGTGGTTTTAATGTACATGAATTAAATAAGATTTTACCATAATAAATATAGTAATTTTAGCCCATTTCAGTGGGATGGAATGGAACAGTACCACTGGACACAATAGTGGTACTCTTCCAGTGGTACAATGATACAGTGAGAGTAGCCAATAGTTAAGGCAAAACATGACCACTGCCACATGGACATGACAAAATACAATAATTTGTTGTCATATTGCCCACCTCTACAAAGAAGAAAATCTGGCAGAGGGGGAACTTGACCTCTGGGATGGCCCTCCATCTCCCAATTTCAACACAGTGCTAGGCAGTTTACCCCATAGCAGTTAGTGCTCTTCCCTACACATGGGATTTATTGGCATTGTATTTTTGGCAGTTTGAAAACATGTATCCTGCCAGAGCTGGTAGCATCAGCTGCAGTTGAGGAGAAATCAGTTTCTTGAGAAGGAATTCAGCCATTGAGAGATGGTTCAGCTGCTCCTTTACGATTTAAAAGATAAAGTCTGATCAATAGAATAGCTCATGTAAAGAATTAGGATGTCCTGTATATCTAGATGCTTTTGGTTTCACTTTTGATTTGCTTGCTGCCACATTTGTTTAGTATATTTTACCAAGCAGTGCTTCAGCTTTTTTTTATAGAATCTGTGGTTCTGATTTAGAAATTTTTGGTCAGTTTTGCCCAAACTATGTTTGTCATTAATATGCATGAGCTCACGGATTACCACACGGATTTGACTGACTCAGGCTGTGTACAGTACATGTACTGTGCTGAGCAATGCCACAGTGATATTATGAATAGAGCTTAAACATGACATCATAGATTTTGAACTGCACAGCACAGATACTTACAGGTTTTATGAATTTATCCCAAATTTATCAGTACTACTTTTGGGTTTTATAAAGGAGCTTTATGTTCCTTAAAAACACAGAAATGCTCTCAACAGACTGGGTCACTTTCACCAAAAGCAATATAACAGTGTTAGAATCAAAAATGGGACAAATGGCAAGAAAGTGGCCTTTCTTACATTTGCTTTTGCTAAAAGTTCTGAGATTCCTCTCTTGGGGTGAGCACACTAGCTTTCTTTGCTAACCCTCATTCATCTCACTGTGCTCTGGCAAAAAAAACACACACAAACACACAGAGAGACACAGACACACACTGCACACACTTGTCTCAACAAGCCCAAGGCTCAGTCGACTTTCTGGATCTGGCTGGAACTAATTGGTGTCTGTACACAGGCACATTCAACCTGACCTGGATAGAAGAGCTCATGCTGCTGGAAATATTGCTGTATAAAAGAGTGATAACACGAGCACTGAACAATATTGCTCAAATCTAATCCTCCATTTTGACTCTCATACTTGACCTCAAAAACAACCTGCTGCAGAAACTCTGCATCTCCAGTGGGGTTTGTGTTCTGCTTTTGTGGTCACTGCTTTAAGATCTTTAAGGCAGATAAAGATAAAGCAGGGATGTAACACAATGCCATCATCTGTATCTGTGTTCAGATTGAATTGGACACTTGCATTGCTGAATCCTGAAATCTATGTTTTACATGTTCTACAAGTAGAATTTCATGCTGCCTGTATGTTTATGTACCAAAAGACCAGCCATTCAGAGTGTGGTTAGTGATGGCTATATGGAGATTATGAGGACTTTGAGGACTTGGGAATGCACAAGTTCCACAATGTGTGAATATTTGAAAAAAAATATATATATTTTTTTTTTAATTATTTTTAATTTAATTTATATAAAACTTTTTTATAAGTGTGGGGTAAATTCCTAGCTTCTGCTGATCTGGTAGCCACAGAGCTGGCCCATGGCATAGGTAGTATAAGTGTAGCAATTGTGTGTGCATTGAGCAGACACAGTTGAATTTACAATTTTATTAAAACATTTGTTCATAATTAAATCATAAATGCCCTAAACAATTCTGTGATGCAACACATCACTGGTACATCAACCCCCTCCTGAAACCCTAGAATCACCTGTCTGAGGGAAAGGGTTATTAGTTTGATTTGCTTTTGATTGTTGAATTAGCAGAATCAAGCAGAGCAGACAGGAAAGAAGGGGTCAGTGTTCAGATACAGATCCACATAAGCCACCTGAGTTTACCATGAATCTAGAGCTTTAAAATATAAATAATTTGCTATAAATAAATTATTTTGAGCTAAAAATGGATAAAACGTTAGTAGGGAGCCTCCTCAGTGTGAATCTACCTAGGGTAGATTCTTACGATTGGGGTAAGATCCCTCTCAGCCCCAAAAGCCTTAAACCACAGAGTCGCTCCAGTGGCCAGCACAGAAAACCACTGAGCAAAGATGTAGAGCTGCTCTGATGGACAGCACGGGAAGCCACAGAGCTGTATTGGCGAATCCTTTTAGGGGCCAGCACAAAGACCCTCATAGCTGCTGCACTCTATGAGAAAATGATGAACCATGGAGGAAAAATTACAAAAGCTCTACAATTTTTAGTGCTGCACACTGATTATTAGAGCTATGTCTTCAGTTCAGGCCACATCAGATCAAAAAAGAGAAAATGTGTTCCATGTGGGCATTGGCCCTGAGTTGGTATGTTTGTGGTGTTACAGGGACCCAGTTTGCCTTCCTAAATGAGTACCATTGTTATAGCCCAACATAATCTCAAATGAGTTCCATCTAGGCTTGTTGTGCACAGTACAACATAGATAAGACCCATGTTTAACACCTCACTGACCCTGGTGGGCATCCATATGTGGGGTCAACATGGAACCAGTGGACAAAACTTTATGGTTCCCATTTAGGCTACCCATATAGGCCTCACATGGGAATGTTTTTTTGGGTTGGTAGTTAAAATGATTTGTAAGGTCTTCAGTTTTAACAGTGAGATCCCTATCAGTGGGGGACCTTGTTTAACTGTACCTACCTGGATACCACTGAGAAAACAATCCTGATTGGACAGAATTTCTTGTAGCAGTTCACAAATTCACTTCAGGGAAAAACTGCAGAGTTTAAATACAAGCATCACTCTGTTGATAAAAATGAAATTGGCAGCTAACTCACAGAAATCATTAGACCTTCTAGAGCATCTACATGACCCAGAGGTTTCCCTAATGTTCATTCTATAGCTAAAGCACAGAATAAACATAATGTTAGCTATGGCCAAAGCAATTTAAGGAAAAGCTGCCGCTGTGTTCACAGGCAGCTCTGCAAAGCAGTCCATGTGTTTGTTGCAAGAGCGTGGAGTAAAGTAAGTCTGCCGGAGAGCAGTGTGTGATCCAGCTGTTCTGTAGCTGGCGGCTGAGATTCCTCCACACCGAGGCTGGAGCTGATGGACTGAAGTGCCTGAGGAAACTCTGGGCTGAGGATTAGCGGCAGAGCCTCTGATCACGTCAGTACATGACATCTCCCTTCCAAACCAAGCCACACTACAGCACCATGCACGCCTTTCACGCTCAAATACATAACACCAAATATGAAGCAGTGGCCCTACAATGGTCTCTTTCTTTCTCTCTCTCTCTCTCTCTCTCTCTCTCTCTCTCTCTCTCTCTCTCTCTCTCTCTCCATATCCTCATGCTCTCTCTCCATCCCACGCCCTCCTCCTCTTTCTGCTGCTTCTCTGTGGATGAGTGCACTGTATTTTTGATTTTTTTTACAGCAGGATGGGAAGAAGGATTATGTTAAGCCCAAAACTCAGGCCTTATCTCGCCTCGAGCAGAGCAACAGAGAGAGAGAGAGAGAGAGAGAGAGAGAGAGAGAGAGAGAGAGAGAGAAACAAAAAGAGAAAGAGAATGAAGAGAGAGCAAGCAAGAACAGAAAGAAAAAGAGGTAAAGAGTAAGCGGAAGAAAGAAAGAGGCACCCCATGGACCTGGCATGTAACTCACTCATTCACTCATGTTTAGCAAAACTGTCCACCAGGGAATGCTTTTTGTTCTTGAAGAGCAATTATCTCAGTCAAATTACATAGTTACTGTTGCTTAGCTCTATAATTAGAGTGCAAACATGAGGCAGATCAGAATTATTAGATCCATTCCATAACTATTCTGGAATTAATATTTAAGCATTTGTTTTTCCATAATACAGAAATCTATGTAATTATAAGTAGAATGGCTACAATGTTTTTTGGATGATACATTTTCTCATAAGTAATTGTGATAACAAGCAGTTTCTGTTTGCACTGCATTGAAATCCAAGCTACAAAAGTTTGTCTGTCACTTCAGTAAATATTGTGAAACACTACATCAACTGTAAAAGTTTATTCTACACTATTATGGTTAATCTTTGGCAGTTCATCTGCAGTTGATTCTTACCTGTCTCACTCCACTTAATGTGTATGAAGGTACCATTATTGATGCACTTTGTATTTAAAGTTAATAACATATTTATCATGAGAGGCCTAAGTACAAATTTACTTAAAGTATGCATTTTGAGATTTTACACTGGTGCATTTTTGAAAAATTTATTTGAAACAGACAAGTTTTGTCATATACATGTTTATTTCTTGTGTGTGTATTGGAATAGCAAATGTGACATTTCACACAAAACTGTCAAGATTATTGGCACCTTCTCAAAAGTTATGGGAAGATAACTTTGTTTCAAGCATGTGATACTTATATAAACTCACATTTGGCAAGTAAGAGATGTGGGCAATAAAAAAAATCACACCCAAAACCAGATAAACTCAATCTTTGCATTGTATGTCTGTGTGCCACACTAAGCACAGAGAGCAGAAAGAGGAGAATAGAACTTGAGAACCAAAATTAAGAGTCCATTTCCAGAGAATTTGATGTTCCTTTGTCCATAGAGCTCAACATGATCAAGAGATTTACAACCCATGGCACTGTAGCTAATTTCCCTGGATGTGCATGGAAGAGAGGTTGCAGTGCAGGATAGTCCGGATGGTAGATTAGCAGCCCCAATCTAGTTCCAAAGAAATTCAAGCTGTCCTACAGGCTCAGGGTGCATAAGTGTCACTGTGATCTATCAGTTGACATTTGAATGAAATAAAGACCCAGGAGGACCCTATTACTGACACAAAGACATAAACAAGCTGCAGTTTGCCAAAATTTATGTTAATAAGCCCAATTCCTTCTGAATAAATGTGGTGTGGACAGATGAAACCAAGATAGAGTTTTTTGTTAAAACGTTTAATGGAACAAAATGAGGCCTACAAAGAAAATAACACACTACCTACAGTCAAATATCGATGTATTGTTTTGTTGCCTCTGTCACTGGGTGCATTGACTGTGTGCAAGGCATCATTATATCTTAAGATTACCAAAGTTAATGCAACCAAAATAAAAAAAGTTTGTTCAACCAATTATTAAGTTGCCAATAATTTTTTCCAGGCCATATTTTTGGAGTTTTGCATGAAATTATATAAATTTTAGCATTTTTTCCTCTGCTTTTTTATTCCAATGCACACACAGGAAATAAACGTGTATAACAAAACATGATTATAATTATTTATTTTCTTAAATGTCAACACTTTCAGCTATGACTATATCTGTTTGCATAATGTAAATGTTTGTCACCCAGTGGTAAGTCTCACAGTGTAATGCTTCCAGACACAGGTAGTTGCAGACGTACACGCTGGATTGTATTTATTAACAGGGTACAAATTAACACTAAGACATGTAACCATGTAACCATGAAAACAAGGCACACAAGCAGCCACATAGCCACAAAGACCATCAAGGACTATACACACAATGACATTGGACATGGCTGGGACATGATAACGATGGGGCAGGGTTACAAATGGAACACAGCTGGGAATGGGAGGAGACATGACGTGCTCAAAAGCACATGGAAATGTAAACAAAACAAAGACAGACCACAGGGACAAGACCGATACGTGACACACAGAATCTCACAGCCTTTTTCTGTCTTACTTTGGTCAGTATGGCTTATAGCTCATGAAAAGCAGAATCAAAAATTTTATTATGAGTAAATTCAAACAAAAAAGAAAATTTAAAGTGGAAAAATATAACCAAAAGGTGTCCAATCAGTGTAGTGTTCTTATAGGTATCTCGGGAGAAACTTCAACAGTGACTCAATGTTTGTGAACCATTTACATTTTTTATATTCTTTCCATAAATGTGATTTAAAACAACAAATTCATCAGAAATCCTAAAAATAGATTAAGAGAGCCAAACTTAAAAAATAAGACAATATCACACTGTCATGTCATTTATTTATGGCTGTAAATGATCCACTGTGAGTGGTAAAATATGGAATCATTACTTTCCATATCTGATCCTGTTGTGCAGCAATAACTGCAATTTAACATTTCCAAACTTTTGACTGGACCTGTATATCAGTTTTGAAAAAATTTAGCACAAAGCAGTTTCAACATGTTGGTGGGGTTTCTTCTATTAACTGCTTTCTTCAAGTCCTTCAAAAACATTTGTATGTGATTAAGGTCAGGGCTTTTGACTGGGCCATTCCAAAACATTCTTCTTTAACAATTCTTTTGTACTTAGGGTTATTGTCTTTGTGCATGACAATTCAGATTCAACTTCCAGACAGATGTCATGACATTTTCCTTTAGAATTTGCTGGTATAATTCAGAATTGTTTGTTCATCAAATGATGGCAAGCCTTCCTCTTCCAGACACAGCAAAACAGGCCCAAACCATGATACTACCACCACCATGTTTCACAAATTTCATAGGATTTTCATGTTGTACAGGAGCATTTTCCTTTCCGCAGACATAACACTTCTCATTGCCATGGCACTGCCAATTGACAAAAAGAAGCTGATTGACTCAACTATTCAAACAAGGGGTGTTCCTGGTCATGTACATGAAAGACAGGGTGTGAAAGAAAACATGTTGTACAGAGAGGTAGAGCTGGTAGAGAACGTGAATGTTTGTGACATAACACATAATCATAACACAATCCCAATTTGTCTTAGAATGAGCATTAAGAAGTTTGCTGACCCACAACCTAGCTAATGCTAATTATGCACCATGATGTGGCTCTCTATAACATATTTGATTTTGAAGAGTTTTATGGCCAAAAGGACCTAGAAAGATTTTTAGTAGGACCATGGAGATATGTGGATTCATGTATAATGTGTAATGTTATGCTAGGTACCATTAGCTTGTTTAATAGCTAGTGTATTTAGCTGATCAGTTACTGTAATTCAGTAGAGCCAGCATAAACAGAAGCTCCTCTTGTCACTTTGCTGTAATCCAGTAGAATCAGCATAAACAGAAGCTCCTCTTGTCAGTTGCTGTAATTCAGTAGAATCAGCATAAACAGAAGCTCCTCTTGTCAGTTGATGTAATTCAGTAGAATCAGCATAAACAGAAGCTCCTCTAGTCAGTTGCTGCAATTCAGTAGAATCAGCATAAACAGAAGCTCTCGTCAGTTGCTGTAATTCAGTAGAATCAGTGTAAACAGAAGCTCCTCTTGTCACTCGCTGTCATTCAGCAGAATCGGTGTAAACAGAAGTTCTTCTTGTCAGTCACTGTAATTCAGTAGAATCAGAGTAAACAAAAGCTCCTCTCATGAGTTGCTATAATTCAGTAGAATAGGCATAAACAGAAGCTCCTGTCGCAGTTGCTGTAATAAAGTAAAATGATAATGATGGCAGTAGTTTGCTAAGCTAAGTACCCAGATGGAGCTAATTCTTTGCTTTTCATTACCTTTCCAACACGCATACATGAATTTGGGGTGTGGAGCTTCTGAAGGGGCACTGAAGGGATGCGTATGGTTGTTGTATTGTTGAGTTCATTGTTCAACAGTTGTTTTATAGAATTGTTTTTCTTTAATGGAGCATGACCAAAACAGTAGTTCAAATGCACTGCTGTTTGGTTTGTGCTAGCAGAGTATTAGAAATCCATCAAAAGGTTACTCTAATTTGTTGTATTTGGTTTATTGTCTTTCCCTGCAGGCTACTTTCATCAGCATGTACAGTAATCATCTTGATTGATTGTTTTGATTATTTTGGTTGTGAAAGTGAGTTCTACAAAGCTACAGCAGGTTCAATTGTAACAAATAAGGTTCAATCAAAAGAATGACCAAAAAAATCACAAAATAGTTCAAGTACAGACAAATTCCCATTTCTTAGATAAAAGACTTACAACGGCATTTATATTTTGTCAGCAGGACGTGTTTCAGACAGGACAGAAACTGCCATCACTGTGTTTACGATTCTGTGGTCTGTAGGATGGAGGCTGATTCATCACCCTGTGAAGTGACTGTTTCCAGTTTTCCTCTAGAATTAATTTATTCGGAAAGCGTCTGTCACGTACCTGCGGTCAGCATGGAGATAATTCCCACAGGTGAGAGTCAAACCCCTCTCAGTCGAACAAACCCATCACTGACAGATCTTCCACTCCATCTGCTCTGCTCTTCGTCCTGCTGCCGTAATTAAAGCCCGTCTCCTGCGCGCAAATCCCAGGTGAACGCGTCCATGCGCTGCTGCAGGACAATGGGCCGGCCGCTACATGAACAAGGCCTTTCTGTGTCCAGCTCCTGCCCTATTCACCTGCCCTAATTACCCCAGTGTGCTGCAGTCTGCCCCAAGAGACCCCTACAAACCATACATTACCATACCACAGATGCTCTAAAAGACAAGAGTTTCAAAGCAGCATTCTTACTTTATGAATAATTTTTTTTTTATTTAACTGTAGAAAAACTTTTAGAAAAAGTTTAGTTATTTATTTATTGTTTTTTTATGCAAACTTTAACAAAAGCAATAAAAATATTTAGTTCCCCCAACAAAGTAAAGAATCAACACAACAAATATAGCATCAACTTTATAGAAAAATCCTGAAAAGATTTAAATATGAAAAAAGGTTTAGAAGCAACAATCCCAAAATTAATCACATCTTTTTTGTTTGTCCCCCAACATTCTGGCATTAAGAAACAATAAAAAAGAAAGAAATATAATTGTTGAAGTCAGTCACACTTGAGCTATTGCTATTGCACAAAGCAGATTGCCATGAATCAAGGCTCCAACAGGAGAGATGTCAGTTGAGGAGAGAATTATAAAACTTCTTCAGGAAGGTAAATCAGGGAAAAGGACAGGTAAAGAAGGTAAAACGGAAACATACAGGTAGACCAAGGAAAACATCAATGTGTCAAGATAGAAAACTTAAACCAATATTTCTTGAAAACAGAAAGTGCACAACAAAACAAATGAGACACAAATGGGTGGAAACTGGAGTAAAAGTATGTGACTGAACTGTAATATATCATCTAAAAGAAATGGGATTTACATACAGGAAGACCAGACGAAAGCCATTATTAACACCCAAACAGAAAAGAACAAGGTTACAGTTGGCTATAGAAAAGCAGTCACTGACTGTGGATGACTGGATGAAATGAATCTTTAGTGATGAATTGCATTGGGCAAGGTGATGATGCTGGAACTTTTGTTTGGTGCTGGTCCAATTACGTTTATTAAAATATATTTTCAATAAATGCCAAAGTCTACAAAGACTCTTTTCTTATTCCATCAGCTAAAAGGATGCTTGGTGATCATGACTTCATTTTTCAAGATGATTGTGCTTCTTGCCATATGGCAAAGGACTTCCTCCAAGAGTGGTAATTCCAATCTTTGCCAGGGGTTGTAATATTTTCAATACAGCTTGTCTAACCTGAGTAGTTATACAAAACACAACTGTGGCCAGGTATTGTAACTAAGTACTGTAAAACAGTTCACAGTTTTTCAATACCTCTGGTCTATAGCATACCTGCTGCCACAGAGAACAACAAAAGGTCAATATGGGCTCATTTAAACCGAAGACGTTGAAGCTTTTGTGAGTGGTCATGAATCCTTAGCATGAAGAAGATCTTATCAGAAGAAGCAGTGAGCGATTTATGAAAAGACCACATTGAGAAGAATTCACACACTCAGGGCTGTGTAGGTTTGCTTGTGTTTGTGTCAGGGCTCATTAACATCAGCTTTCAATAAAACCCAGAACTGGACTTATACATCACTAGATATGACATTTATGCTTAACAAAAATATGGCATTCAAACCAAAACATCACTATGAAGAAGCCATGGATTTAAGTTTTTAAGATGGGGGAAGAAATTCTTTCAGTGTGTAAACTCTAAAACAGGCTTTGTGACTTTGCATAAGCAATAAACCCCAACAAAAAGCCTTCAAAGCCCCAAATTCCATTGCTACAAAACACATCTCTCAAAGAAATATGAAAAGATGGTCCATGACATGAGAAAATTCAACAACACATAGCATTTTCCTTGGTGACTGGAAAGTTCAATTTTGGTCTCATCTGACCAGAGCACGTTCTGACCACATGCCTTTTGGCAAACTTTGTGTTGCTATTTTTATCTGTAAGATTAAAATATTTTTTATAACCCAACATTGACTTAATTCTCCTTGGTCTTCAAGGTGCTGTTTGGTTAGTGGTACCTCTTGTTTAATGGTGCTGCAGCCTCTGGGGCCTTTCAAAATGGTGTGTATATACTGACAGGTTATATGACACAGACGGGCTTCATTTCACTAAGCTTGTGACTTCTGAATGCAACTGATAGCACCAGAAGTATTTAGGGGCTTCATATATATATATATATGCAGTGATATATGAGTGACCAATGCTCACTTTGATGTTAGAGACCTATTTTCACCTAATTTATTATGGTGCATGAATATTAAAAGCTCTATTTGGCTAGTTTATAGCACCAGCAATGACTTGCAGAATTTACACAATTAACATTGTTTGAGAATCGAAAGCTACGCCCCTTTACTCAACCAATCACCTGCCCCACCTGTCTTTAAAAGGCCTTTACTCACATAAAACTTTTGAAACTTTCCAGATGGCGATGTTTTGTTTTCCCCTCTTTCCTTTCCACCTCAACTACTTTGGTCCCATCGGTTACTCAAAAGGTTAGCTCCACTCATTTTTTATTTTTATTTTTTTTAAATACAAGAATTCATGGAGGAGCTACAGAACAGCACAGTGGATAGCAGTGACCACTGTTGTACAGCACCAATCAAAGACCCCCTTCTAACACAGTGTATGAGCAGAAAGGAAGACATGTACAAGAAGTAATATTTTTCTCATTCACTGGGAGTGAGTCAGTTTTAGACAGAACTTGTCGGACTACATGCAGGTTCAGGGAGAAATCTGGGGATCTGCTTGTTGCAAGGTCTTCAATGAACCATTCACGGAAACACAATTTCCAGTGCAAGCTGTCAGGTATGGCTGGTGCTCTTGTGTAACATCCAACTTGCCAATGTATCTTACATAAGGGTAGCATAAGAAATCTACAGAGCTGGCACAAACTGTCAAAGCAGTAGAGAGTGAGTGGAGTGCAATGGGAGAATGCAGACTGGTCTGGAGTGAAGTGGACTAGAGAGGTGAGCTGAGGTGGGTTTCTTCAGTATACAATGGCTCTTTCTTCATCAGCCCTGATCCTATCACTCCACTACTGCCTGAAGACATGAAAGACCCGCTGTAACTGCAGAGAGGAGAGGGACAAGTGGAAGTAATGAAGGGGGGTGGTAGAGCAAGAGAGAGGGAGCAGGAGAAAGGAGTGAGAGCAAAATTCCTTTTCTTTAAATAACATCTGAAAACAGCACCCCACCCCCATATCGGGCAAATCAAAGCGGGGATTTGATTGACAACTTAGTGACACCAGATTCCAGGTTTAATAAGTCCTCCTTTGAAAAAAA
>CM067514.1:13337904-13379135 GCA_034509495.1 Acestrorhynchus altus | reverse complement strand
CTCCAAAAAGATTTTTTTTTTTTAAATTGTTGTTTTTGTTACATCATCTTCAAAGACGAAGGGAATGCAAGAGAAGGATTTGGAGCAAACAGTGGGAGCTATTAATAAGACATAGGGGGTCCTATCATCTCTCTTATTAGCTGGACAATGAAGACAAACCTTGTTATATTATTGTTTCATTGTTTGCAGAATAAAACACCACCAGCAAAACACCAATTACAGGGACTGCATCTCCCCGGGGGAGTGTTCAGTGTGTATTTTGAGGATTTTGGCAATAAATAACTTCATCTTTTCTTTTCTATTGAAATAAATATTTGACAGAACTACAATTTAACAAATCCTCTTTTGATTTTTGATTTTTTTTTTTTGACCCTAGGTTTGACCTTCCAAAATCTGTTCAGAATTTCAACAACTAAGAATTGTGGAGGGTCATCTTTCCCACATATCAACCAAGAGTTCCTGTTTCTCTACCAAGTAAAAACAGTGCAGTTTTCAGTGTTTTAGGTTGGTAAAAACATGCTGAACAGCCCTATCAGTCAACTGCTCACTGTGGGAACAAGAAAAGCACAAGCTGGGTTGTACTGTATGGAAAATGACAGTCGTAATTTGTGACCAACTACCCAAACATCATCAAACATAATTTCAACATTTCCACATTCAACCTTTTCAGGCAAACAGAAACAGCTGTGATAAACCAACAGAACATTTGTGTTTGTTCTTGTTTGTCCTTTTGGTGCGTTGTAGCCTATAGAGTTAAAATATAATCCACTAGATAGACCGACCAACTGACCGACCGACATGTAGTTACATGTAGATAATGAGAAAACTCTGTTGCTGTGGCTGAATTGGTTCCCTATTTATGCTGAATGTGGACTAAGCAACACAG
Source organism: Acestrorhynchus altus (assembly GCA_034509495.1). Taxonomy (NCBI): domain Eukaryota; kingdom Metazoa; phylum Chordata; class Actinopteri; order Characiformes; family Acestrorhynchidae; genus Acestrorhynchus; species Acestrorhynchus altus. Next base: position 13,378,249 of record CM067514.1, on the reverse strand, counting down.
TGGAACAAATGGAGCTGACGTTTGCTCATATAGCCGCTAAGCCAGTGATAGCTATGAGCCACTGAATGCCACTGAACGCTGTGAAGTTCAGATGTTTCCCCTGTAATGCTAGTTTATTAATGAGAGGCTTATGTTTGTAAGCAATATAAGCAAGGATTATTCCATGAACATGCCATGTGTAAGAAGCTTAAAATGTCTTTGTTTACATGACCGATGCTGACATGTGTTGCTGATGAGGAAGTGTCCAAATTCAACTGTGATTCTACACTACTTAGTAAACTAAATTGTCTATCCCTGTGAGGAGCAATACTAATGAAGGAATAGGGATTCATTTTGATTATTGAGTCAGGCAGTAATCTGATTTCTAGTCTGCAACCAATCAATAAACACGCAGAAGAATGTGAATGTGGGGGGAGGAAGGTGGAGCTGCCTGCTTATCCACTGATTAGAGAAAGTTGAAGCTTGACAGTGCATGAAGAGAATATAGAATGTAGAGAAATCAGAGCAAGCTGTATACATATACTGAGAAATTCAACTCTCGCTATCAGATTTCAATATTGGATTTCTAGACATTATTCTGATCTAAGTAATCAGAGTTTGCTGTTTACATAACCAAATGAATATTCAGAAAACTGCAGCATTTTAATTAAGATTGAAAGGTTTACATATATGTAGTTTCCCTGTCTAAAAATATGATGAATTTAATTATTATTATTAGCTCTTATTTAAGCTTAAATCAAAATGAATTCAAATGTTCAAATGTTTTCTGTGACAGGGGGTTTGGATGTATGGTTCTAGAAGCAATCTTTCATTCTTTAGAACAACATTACATTATCATGTGGTCATTAAAGTGCAAGTAAACAGCTTGTATATATATATATATATATATATATATATATATATATATATATATATATATATATATATATATATATATATATACCACTCTGTAAAATATCATATACTGTTAGCCAAGATCAAAAAGCTGTCAAAGGATATCAATAAGAAAATTGTAGACCTGCACCAGGCTGGGATTTACTATAGGCAAGCAGGTTGGTGTGAATAAATCAAATGTGGGAGCAATTGTAAGAAAATGGAAGACATACAAGACCATTGATAATCTTCCTTGATCTGGAGCCCCATGCGAGATCTCATCCCATGGGGTCAAAATGATTATGAGAACAGTGAGCAAAAATCCCAGAACTATACAGAGGGACCTGGTGAATGACCTGCAGAGAGCTGGGACCAAAGTAACAAAGGCTACCACCAGTAACACACTATGCTGTGAGGGACTCAAATCCTGCAGTGCCAGGCATCTCCCACTGCTTAATCCAGTACATGTCCAGGCCCACCAGAGAGCATATGGATGATCCAGAAGAAGATTGGCAGAATATCCTTTGGACATATGAAACCAAAAGAGAACTTTATGGTAAAACTCAACTTGGCTTGTTTGGAGGAAGAAGAATGAGTTGCATCTCAAGAACACCATGCCTACTGTGGAGACATCATGCTTTGGGGCCATTTGTCCGCAAAAGATGACTCATCTGTGTTAAGGTAAAAATGAACGGGGACATGTATCATGAGATTTTATAATGGGGTGCAAAAGTTTGGGCAGCCTTGTTAATTTTTCTGATTTATCTTTATAAATCATTGATTGTTTGGATAAAAAAAATGTTAAATACATCATATAGGGGACAAACACAGTGATATTTGAGAAGTAAAATGTAGTTTATATGATTTACATAAAGTGTGCAATAACTGGTTAAACAAAATTAGGCAGGTGCATAAATTTGGGCACTGTTGTCTTTTTATTGATTTCAAAAACTTTAGAACTAATTATTGGAACACGAATTTGGTTTGGTAAGTTCAGTGACCCTTGACCTCCATACACAGGTGACTCTAAAGGGTATTTAAGGGGGACAATTGTAAATTTTTCTCCTCTTTGCATCTTCTCTGAAGAGTCATAGCATGGGAGTCTCAAAACAACTTTCAAATGACCTGAAAACAACCGTCATGGTTTAGGGGAAGGATACGGAAAGCTATCTCAGAGATTCCAGCTTTCAGTCTCCACTGTGAGAAACATTGTGAGAAAATAGAATACAACAGGCACAGTTCAAGTCAAAGCTCGATGTGGCAGACCAAGAAAAATCTCGAATAAACAAAAGCGAAGGATGTTGAGAACAGTCAGAGTCAACCCACAGACCAGCACCAAAGACCTACAACATCATCTTGCTGCTGATGGAGTCACTGTGCATCGTTCAACTGTTCAGCGCACTTTACACAATGAGATGTTGTATGGGAGAGTGATGCAGAGGAAGCCTTTTCTCTGCCCACTCCACAAACAGATCCACTTGAGGTATACTAAAGCACATTTGGACAAGCCAGCTTCATTTTGGAATAAGGTGCTGTGGACTGATAAAACTAAAATAGTTATTTGGGCAAAACAATAGCTGTTATGCATGGAGGAAAAAGAACACAGCACTCCAAGAAAAACTCCTGCTACTTACAGAAAAATTTGGTGGTGGTTCCATCATGCTGTGGGGCTGTGTGGCCAGTACAGTGTCTGGGAATCTTGTTAAAGTTGAGGGACGCATGGATTCTAATCAATATCAGCAGATTCTGGAGACCAATGTCCAGGAATCAGTGACAAAGCTGAAGCTGTGCCGGGGCTGGATCTTCCAACAAGACAACGACCCTAAACACTGCTCAAAATCTACTAAGACATTCATGCAGAGGAACAAGTACAACGTTCTGGAATGGCCATCTCAGTCTCCAGACCTTAATATTATTGAAAATCTGTGGTGTCACGTAAAGAGAGCTGTCCATGCTCAGAAACCATCAAACCTGAATGAACAAGAGATGTTTTGTAAAGAAGAATGGTCTACAATACCTTCAGCCACAATCCAGACTCTCATTAGAAGCTATAGGAAGTGTTTAGAGGCTGTTATTTCTGTGAAAGGAGGATCTACCAATTATTGAGTTAAGGTTTTTTTTTTTTTGGAGCCCAAATTTATGCACCTGCCTAATTTTGACAATTATTGCACACTTTCTGTAAATCATATAAACAGATTCAGATCACTTCTCAAATATCACTGTGTTTGTCCACTATATGATATATTCAACAGATTTTTTTTTTTATCCAAACAATCAATGATTTATAAAGGTATATCAGGAAAATTAACAAGGCTGCCCAAACTTTTGCACCCCACTGTAAGCCAAAACCTTTTTTTCATCAGCGAGAGTATTGAAATTTTTCTCATTTTGTCTCTTGTAGTTGAAGTGTACCTATGATGACAATTACAGACCTTTCTCATCTTTATAAGTAGGAGAAATTGCACAATATTTGATTGACTATTTTTTCACCACTGTATATTGACAATAAACTGGACTGGTCTAGGAACACTGACGCCCTTTACAGGAAGGGCCAGAGTCACCTCTATTTTCTGAGGCACCTGAGGTCCTTTATCATCTGCTGGACAATGCTCAGGTTCTTCAATGAGTCTGTGGTGGCGAGTGCTATCCTCTATGCTGTTGCATGTTGGGGCAGCAGGTTGTGGGTGGCAGACACCAACAGAATCAACAAACTGACCGGTGATGATGTGGGCTGGACTCTCTGATGGCAGTGTCAGAGAGGAGAATGTTGTCTAAGCTACAGGACATTATGTACAATGACTTCCACCCACTCAAACACCGATGAGACACAGGAGCACATTCAGTTCAAGACTCATAAATGCACTACAGTGCACCACAGGAGGTCATTCCTTCCTGTGGCCATGAAGTCCTCCCTTAATGGGTGACCACTACGAACCACTATAGTCCATCTGTGCAATTTTAATTGTATTTTTCTGTGCAACTCTGAGGCACAATAATACATTACACATGATATTGATATTTATTTATTATCATAGCCACTACCGTTTCATAAGTATTTTAACAGTAAGTGTTTAAAGGGTTAAGAAACAGGAATCCACACACATATGGACTTCTTTTGTACTTTATATACTATATCAGTATGTATGGGCTTATTACAATGTTGTCTTAAAAATTGCCTTCCTTGAGACAAATTGAGGCTGAAAGAAAGGTGATCTCATTTCACACCATTGGTCCAAACCTTTTTAACCTCCACCCCTTTCCAAATAACACATAATATGTGAGAAAATCAACCCCCTCCAACCCTCCACCCCTGAGCTGTTTCAATTATGTAAAATTAAAAGTACACTGTTGTGCATTAGGAGGCTAGACAGGGAATAAAACTGTGAACCTGAAAGGTATTATCTGAGCCATAAGACTATTATGAGAGATAATGGAATCCCAGTGCAAACATGACTTTGATGGTTTTAAGAGTGATGGTTGTGTGTTGAGAGATCTAACAGCAGTCTGTTAATTACTCTGGGACTCCTCTACCTGTGATAGAAAGCTAAAGGTTCTTTAACAGTGCCATAACCAAGTTCTTATGGGACCTGTTGCAAAATCACTAATGGGTCCCTCAAACAAAGCTGGTGTGCTATTGTCAGCTGATGGTTATCACAGCTACATGTAATGCCTGTGTCCCTCACCACAGGCAGCAAAGAAAAAATTCCATGAGCTTTCAAACAACAATATATTGAACTGATATAAAAACCCTTTATGTAATGATGTAATTTCCTGAATAAATAACATCTAATTTCAGGAGAGTGGTAAATTCTACATTGTGACCTTCTGTAAGAGGTTAAGGGACATTAAAAATCTGTCCCTTGGCTATTCACCACCACTGTGAACAATTTAGACATACCTGAAGAGTTTTATTGTTAAGAGAATTTTGGGAAAAAATGGTGTCCCCTGCACATTCCAACTAGAAATTGTGACATCCTTTTTCTACTGGTCTGAGGAAACAGACTGACCACAAATTGAGCCTGATTGTCCTGCAGTGCGGGCCAAATACTGACGTTAAAAAGGTCAAAGAAAATCATTAGGCACCTCACTTACCACAGACCCAACCCTTACAGTCAGTAGTTACACCTTTGGGCTTCAGAGAAAATTCTCCGATCACCTCTGAGTTTCTGTAACGTCCAGCCGAAACAGCTTTTTAAATCCTGACTCTGCAACAAAGTGACAGCTCAGGCTAACGCCTCACCACACACTTCATTTCCATTCCAGCAAACAGCTAACTAACTCCACCACCACCCCCACCCCCATCCAAATTAACTGCTTTTATGTGCTTGTCACTCCCTCACATCCCCCCACCACACACACACAACACACACACACACACACACACACACACACACACACACACAACACACACACACACACACACACACACACACACACACACACACACACACACACACACAGTATCTTCCGCTCACTCAAGGATGGAAATTAAACTCCTATTGTGTGCTACTTATTTCAAATTGTATAAGCCCTTGGCTAAGTCAGGTACCAGAGACTTCTTCCGCATTTGCATTCCTGAAGTGTCAGAATGGAAGGAGGCTGAATGTCAGAGGCTGGAGAGTGTTGCAACTGGAAGGGTTGAACTGCCTCTATAACAGATTATGAACATTTTCCATGGAAGTGTCAGAAGGCTTTTTGAGGGACAGGAAATCAAAAGCTAAAAGGGCATCTTTTAAATATAAATACAGTGCATCTAGAAAGTATTCACCAAGCTCCACTTTTTCCACATTTTGTTATGTTACAGCTTTATTCCAAAATGGATTACATTCAAAATCCTACACACAATACCACACAATGACCAAGTGAGTAAAGTTTGTTCTCCTGAAGCTACTCTTTTCTTATGTGCTCAGGGTCATTGAAGTGTTGGAAGATAAACCCTTATCCCAATCTAAGGTTAAGAGCGCTCTGGAACAAGTTATCATCAAGGATGTCTCTGTACATCACTGCAGTCATCTTTCCCTCAATCCTGACTAGTCTCCCAGGCCTTGCTGAAGAGAAACATGCCCACAGTATGATGCAGCCAGCACCATGCTTCACTGGTTTCTTTCAGACAAGATGCTTGACATTCAAAAATTTCTTTTAATTCCTTGTGGTCTGAGGGTCCTTTAGGTGCCTTTTGGCAAATAGCAGATGGGCAGTCATGTGCCTTCTACTGAGAAGTGGCTCTCATCTAGCTTCTCTACCATACATGCCTGATTTGTGGAGTGCTGTAGAAATGGTTGTGCTTCTGTAAATTTATCTTCTCTCCACAAAGCAATGTTGGAGGATAGTCAGAGTGACCCTTTGGATCTTGGTCACCTTCTTGACCAAGGCCTTTTTACCACGATCACACAGCTCTATGAAGATTCTTGGTGGTTCAAATATTTTTCCTTTTACAGATGATGGAGGCCACAGTCCTCATTGGGACCTTCAATGCAACAGAATGTTTTCAGTACCCTTCCCCAAATCTGTGTCTCAATACAACCCTGTTTCTGAGGTCTACAGACAATTCCTTGGACTTCATGTCTTGATTTGTGCTCTGACATGCACTGTCTACTATAGGATCTTATATAAGCAGGTATGTGCCCTTCCAAATCACATCCAATTAACTGAATTTACCACAAGTGTACTCCAGTCAATTTATAGAAACATCTGAAGGATGGTATTAATACTTATGTACATGTTAAATGTTTGTGTTTTTTTATTTTTAATAAATTTGCAAAGATTTCAAACGAACTTTTCTCACTTTGTCATTATGAGATATTGTTCTTAGTATTTTAAGGGGAATAATTGAATCCATTTCGGAATAAGGCTGTAACATAACAAAATGGAGAAAAAGTAAATCGCTGTGAATACTCTCCAGATACACTATAGATACCAGAACAAAGTTTATATAAGTGGACGTTTATACCCATCATTTAACCTGGTGTGAAAGCAGCATATTTAAATAATCACATATTCCTCAAATCAAGTCCTTCAGTACACTTTGTATCCTTAAAAAAAGGTTATTCAAGAGTTCTATAGCAAAGGCAATATAGACCCACAGTAAGTCATAGACCCATATGAATGCTTGGATAGCTCTATGATTGTTAAGAGTGAAAAAAGGTCTAACCTAATTCTCTGGGATGTTTCATAGTTTGACATACTTTTATTGATGCAGAAAATATAAGAATATTTCCAGGAGACAGTCACACATGCCAGATCTTGTTATTTTTAGGAGATCCTTGGCTGCTCAAATTTGACTTCATTTGAGATGTAATTAAGAATATAAACATTTATTTGAATTTAACCCTGTGTTGTTCAACAGTTTATTAGTGCCTAACATGGTTTCTTTGGTTTTAAGGAATAAAAAAAATAAACATACCTCAGACATTCTGTTGGAAATTGATCACCCAGAATGTTTTTGAGCTGAAAATGTTGTTGTTGTTTTGTAATGATTAGATTGACGAGAATATTTATAATCATATGTTTTTTTAAATAATTGACAATGGTCCAAATAAAATTATAAAATAATGTAGTGTATTTATCTTTGTTTTCCCTTCTAAGGACATTTATTCTGAAATTTGAACACTGTGTGAGTAAAAAAGAGAGTAAAACCCCAATTTGGGGAAACCACCATTCCAGCAGGAAAAAACGACCCAGGGTTCAAATCATGGGCAATGAAAGGTATTAGTAAAATTAGGGACATGTACAATGCAAATCAGGTTTTGTATAGCTTTAAGGAATGACATGGTGCTTACAATATACCCAGGAACCACTTATTCAAATATTTGCAAATTAGAAGTTATATTTTGAAAAAATACAAACAACAGATAAACAAACCACCACTGTCCAGTCTTGAAGAGGTTATACTAAATCATATGCCCAGTCGTGGTCAGGTTTCTGTTACTTATAGCTTAATTGTGGAAAACTCCAATGAATCTTCAACTGACAAGAGAATGAAGTGGTCCAGTGACATGGACACAGAAATTTCTGAGGACGAATGGAAAATGGTGTGTCACACAGCACAAACTCAAACTATCAATACCAGATTTAAATTTATACAGTATAAATGCATTATGCGTACATATATAATTTCTTCCCTTTTGCACTGCGTCAACAACAATAACCCTGGCCTCTGCATTAAGTGTGGTCTAGAGGAGGGCACACTTTATCACTGCCTGTGGAACTGCCCTAAGATTAGGGAATTTTGGGAAAAGGTAATAGAACGAGTCTCTGACATTAGCTCCACCAGATTGCCCATCTGTCCTAAGTTGTTCATTCTTGGACTTGTCCCAACAGAATTAAGGTTGTCTAATGCAAATAAAAAGATGGTCTATATGTGCTCATTACAAGCTAAACACTGTTTCGCCATCTTATGGAAAGCTATGGAGGCACCTTATGTCAATGTTTGGTTCAAGACCCTTTTCAACACTCTAGCTATGGAAAAATTGACTTATGCGAAAAAGGTGACGCTACAGAGATTCTACAAAGTATGGGAACATTTTTTTATTCAAATAAAAAATAAATAAAAAAAAGAGAGTAAACAGCTCCTCCCTTGTTTTCTTCTATAACCTAATGTCTTGGTCAGTGATGTATTTAGCTACACCCCCTCTCACTGATCAATCAGAGGTCACACATGCAGGTTGAGCATTTACAAATGGACATAGTAGTAAACATGCACTGGAAGGCTCCTTTGGCATTTAAACTGGGATTGAATTGAATTGAATTGAATTCAGTTCAAATAAGTGAATGTTTACTTCCTAAAATATCATCACACAGAGATGAGACTGCAATAGACAGATACTAACCATTGTAGATTGATATAATATGTGTATCACGTCTGAAGGTTACTCTGATCCTGAGATATGAAGCCTAGAAAACAGCATGTAAGTGTCTGCTAAGTACGGAACTCTGGTTCTAAGAGTTAATGATTCACTTGTCATGCTACATAACTTTCAGTGTTGTCAGATCATTGAACTCTTCACTTATAATCTTGTCTTGGAATTAGGAGCCTTTTGGTCATTGTGGTTTGCCCAGAACATGACTGTGAATAGCAACACAGGGTCACAAAATATATGGTATTTACCAGAAAGAACCTGCAACTAGTATCTGCTCTCTGAAACATGTTTTGTAAAATAAATTTATTTATATATAAAATAAATAAATTTGCCAAAATGGACACCCTGAAAGAGCTTAGAGCTAACATGTGTTGAAGCATGTGTTTTGGGAGTATGGAAAGCACTTAACTGTGCAGGCTTGTTGATGATGTATAACTCACCCCATGTCTCGTACATTCATTGGCTGTGTCTAGTCACAGTTCTACCACACATCAAAAATGCTACATAGATATCAGTAGCTTATAATGCATTGGCAATCATTCAGTATGTCTTTCGACAGCTCACACATAGCGAACACCAATTTTCCTTCGACCTAAGGCTTTTGTCAGCTGGTAAATTGGGACCTCTAAAATGTGAACATATGAAACATATAGGATAGCGCTGTTGCCTCACAGCAAGAAGGACCTGGGTTCGATCCCTGGGTGGGGCGACCTGGGAAGTTTCTGTGTGGAGTTTGCATGTTCTCCCCGTGTTCGCGTGGGTTTCCTCCGGGTACTCTGGTTTCCCAGTACTCTGGTTTCACAGTCCAAAGACATGCATGATAGGTGAATTGGTGACTCTAAAGTGGCCCTTAGTGTGTGCATGTGTGTGCCCTACGATGGATTAGCGCCCTGTCTAGGGTTGTTTCCTGCCCTTGTGCTCAGAGTTGCCGGCTGGGCACCGGCTCACCCGTGACCCTATTCAGGAATAAGCGGTTCGGAAAATGAATGAATGAATGAATGAATGAAACATATAAGACAAGAAGGAAATGAAAAACAAAATATTATGTAGTAAAATATATAGCAGTATCAGAGAAAGCTAAATCAACCACCATACCATATATCTCTTGAAAACAAACAAAGAGTTTGCCTTTGTCCTGGTCACTGGTCACCAGCTAAGATTACTACAAATGACTATGGTGCTTCTTTTGCAGGTTAGCTACAGAGTCGCACATCCTGTATTAATATTTATAAATATTAGCATGTTTTCTGTGTACTCAGCGCACTAGATGAGATCTAACTCAAAAATGCTTTTGAGTTGGTTCTTGTAGTTCTGTCATGGAAAATACGTTTAAGAACAGCTTCAATAAAATTCAGGATTTTTTATTCAGTGGTTAAGCATAAAACCATGACTAAAAATATGAATGTTTAAATTATTCTTTTCTATGATGGAAAATGTTATATTTATTATGCCACTTTTCTGGTTCCTACAGTAGAAAATTGTAATTTGTTCTTTGAGCCACCACTATTAGACATACTTCACATACATTTTCATCAAAGGTGAAAGAAGCACGTGGAAAGAGGTGGTAGTTCTTGGGAGCATTTTTCTGCCCACTTTGCCCCTATATTTGAGCCTGGAGCAGCAAACTCACTGTTCTCCCTATTATAGCTCAGTCAGAATATCAGCATGATTGTAAAGCATTTAAGGTAAAAAATCTACATGATACTGTTCTAATTTTTAGCTTAAGATTTCCTGAAAATGACATCTGGCATGTTTGACTGTCTACTATAAATACTTATAGGGACCTAGGGACCATTAAAATAGACAGCGTCTATTGGTTCTGCTTTACCCAAAAAGGTTCCACTATTATTAATGAAATCAAAAACCCCTATATACCACCCTTTATTCATTAGAGTGTAGCATCTAGTAGGCTAACCGTATAAACAGTAGTATTTAGTATTCATTATAATTTAAAAAAATAATTTTGGAATCACTATGGTGAGTGAGACACAAAATAACACAGGACAGAAGATAAACGGTTAAGTATTAGTTAAACAGGTTCTGTTAGAATGGGCTTTGGACCATCTTCTCATGTTCTCAATTTGCACGCAAAAACATTAGAGAGTTGGCTTCTTATTACACCAGAAAGAATGTTAATACAGCCAGTCACAGCGTGAAGCTCTGGTGGCTACTCCAAGCATACAGTTCACCCTAATGCGCAAAACTATATAACGTTACATCAGCAAGGGGCTGGCTTAGAAATATTAGCCCCCCGTGTGCGTCGCAGACAGAGCAGTGATCGAATGCCCAGCAGAGTCTCAGAAAAGTGGGACAGCCGAAACCCAAACCCTACCAAAAAGACAATGGTACTAGTTAGTCCAGAGAGAAAATACGATCGCATTGGCGGAGGGAGCCACTCGCTCGCTTGCCCAGAGTTTTTTCCTGCTATTCTTGGAGGAGCTTTCTGGACATTGCGGGCTCCGTGCTGAACAGAGTCTTTTTGTGTGCTTTAGTGCCCTGAATTCCAGGAAAGGTCACAGCCAGAGTGAGCCAGATCCACCAGAGTCTCTCTTTTTACCTTTAGCAGTCACAGGTGACTCCCTCTTTATTGCATCTCTCTATAAAAAATGCTCTCAAAGTGGAATTAAGTGAGTTGAGATATTCTTTTCACTCATCGTGTGTTTGTTTAGTGTTCAGCTTTGGTGAATGGTGCCATGAGATTATTATACCATTCAGGAACCCTATAAAGGATCTGTATTGCTCCTTTTGCATTTAGACCAGGGTTTCTCAAACCTTTCTACCTCATAGCCCACCTGTTTATAACTAGAAAGCAAAGAAACTCATGAGAAAATGGATCTCAATTTTCTATGTGAAATAATTTTTGGCTTTTATTTCTTGAGTGCTGACACTGTGAGAATTTGGGCCTGAAGAGGAGCATAAAATGTACAGTTTTTCATGGAAACATCCTGTCCCAAATGTCTCTCACAAAAACAAGCAGGAAAATGTTTTGCTAATATCACATGACAATTCTATTTATTTAGTTACATTCTGTTTCAACCTGTCTCTATATAGAATAGAACTTTATTGATCCCTTGGCAGGGTTAACTTCAGGGAAATTATGTCAGATCCCATGTGACCAATCTGTCTACTTATGCTGTCACATTCTGTCGAACAGTCACCATAATTTCTTTAAGATATTTCTAGATATCTGGATAATTGTCTGCATCAGGCACTATGGCTGCATTATATCAAACAGGTATAGTTTAATTTGCCTTGCATTATTCTGCAATGTCATTTGTGCTTTTCTATTAATGCATATAATATTTGCAGGTTGAACATGATTGATCTCTCTGTTTTTATTTATTTTTTTTTTCATTTAAACTTTTATGATTTAAAGTGGCTTTACCAGCCCACTATGCACTACTGCCTCCCCCTGAGGGTGGGCCTGTATAGAGTGCTTCACAGCCCACTGGTGCATCACAGTAAAACCATTTACTGGATTAATGAGCTGCTGCAGTTTTCTCACTGTCCTGCCTCTCAATTAAATAAAGAATGTGATTGGCTCTGCCTCTGAGTTTGACTCTTTGTTGTGTGGTTCTCAGTCTTGGTCCTAGAGTACCACTGCCCTGCTTGTTTTATTGTTTTCCTGCTGTAACACACCCAGTTCATCTGAGCAAGGGATCCTCATTAGTTTACTGTTGTAATACAGGAAACTCTAAAACCTGCATGGCAGTGGAACTTGAGGACCAAGATTGATAATGACTGATGTAGCTAGATCAATACTGGTGGCAAGAAAGGGGTACTTAAACCACCTTGTTTCATCCTGTGAAATACTGGACATTTGATGGAGTGTCCTGCAAGAAAAAGATCAGCTATGCCAAAAAGTAAGATACGGAAGTTTCAGTACTGTGTTCTGCTGTGTATCATCCAACTTCAAACACTGATCCTGACTGATGGACTGCATCTATATTTAGTGTCATCTAAGTTTATTTGATTTTTCACACCTTGAAAGTAACATTATGTAACATTTTACCTTCAAAATTATTCCGATGTTCCATTGACATGGAAAAAGGAGAATGGTTTCTCTATACTTGCCACTTCAGGATTGGCCCTGTGTAAATGTGGTGAAGCATGCAGTGTGATGCTTGCAAGAACCCAAGTGGTGTAAAATATTGTGATATGTATTACTGTAGCACCTCAGTCCATGTGATTCTTTTAATTTCAGTGATGGTTCTGTATCTCTCAGCTTGTCCACAAATTCATATGTGTCTGTGTGTGCTGGCATCTGTTTGAGTTAGTGTGGGTCTGAGAGTATGTGAGAGTGGCTAATCCTGTGTGGCCTAGTCTCTATCTCGCTCCAAAAGTTGATGGACACTTCTTTTTACACCAGACAAAAAGGTTTCTTAATGAACCTCCTGTAGCCCTCTGAAATTTCAAACAGGCCTGAACTAACTAATAGCCCCCACCAAACCTACCCACAGCCCACCATACTACAGCACTGAGAGCTCCATTACTCTCTACACACCTCTCTCTGTCTTTCTCTCTCATCTCTTTCCCTCTCTGTAACTCTGTATCTCTTTAACTCTTTCTGTCTGTCTATCACTATATAATTCAATTCAATTCAATTCAAAAAGGTTTATTGGCATGACCATATTCACATAGTATTGCTAAAGCATCATCAAGAACATAACTAACATAAACAATAAACATTATATTAAATATTTGTCTTTCACCCTCTCCAATCTCTCTGATCTCTATCTCTGTATCTCTGTATCCCTCACTGTCTCTCTCCTGCCTGTCTCTTCCTCTCTTTTTCTCCCTATTTCATTGTCCCCCTCTCTTTTTTACCTGTGTATCCCTCTGCATCTCTCTCTCTCTCTCTCTCTCTCTCTCTCTCTCTCTCTCTCTCTCTAACAGTACAGAGCTTTGAAAAGTGCACTTGATCATCTCCAGTGTCTAGTGTGTTAATTCACTAGTGTGTGTGTGTGTGTGTGTGTGTGTGTGTGTGTGTGTGTGTGTGTGTGTGTGTGTGTGTTTCACTGCAAGTTTGGGATAAATGCAGAGGACAAATTCCCCTGTGTGCACAGTGGGTCGATGTGCAAATTCAGTATTGGACAAAATTCTGAGGAACATTTCCGTTTTTAGAGGCTATGGACTCTTTAACACTTACTTTATGCTGTTACTAGTTGCTGCAGGCCTGCTGTTTGATCTCTGATTTGATTCAGTTGTAAAGATGTTGTTATTCTCAGTCCACTCACGCAGACCTGATCGTTCACTTACAGCGACATCCAGCATATTAGCTCATTAGCATATACGCTAACCCCACTGGAGTTAGGCCAAAATGCGGCCCAGCTGGGCTCTGGTTTCCATAGCAGCCTCGGGGGCAGGTGCTTGTTTTTGTGCGGCTGCCTTGCTCACACATATACAAACACCTACTCTCTCTCTCTCTCTCTCTCTCTCTCTCTCTCTCTCTCTCTCTCACACACACACACACACACACACACACACACACATAGCTGCACACACAGTGTACTAAGTGATTAATAAACACCCTGGCGTATTCCACCATCCATTTTTAAAGTCACAGAAAATTTGCAAGAGCATGGGAAACATTCCTGCGACTGTGTACACGAGTGCAAAGGTGTGCATGTGCGCACCAGTGTGTGAGATGCCCCAGCCGGCTGATGTTTAGACTGAGGCTCAGAGACACGACTCGGCGGCCAAACTTCCTCCCGCTCTCACACACTCCGCAGAGATCTGCTTAACGTCTCTGTGAGGCTCATCCCACGCTTATTTTAGGAATCTGCGCCATTCACTCGCAAATCATCCGTCAGGCTGTTATTAATATGCGTCCGACTCTAGTCCAGCAACTTCTGGTTTCTATGAAAAGGGAGATATAAAGTGTGGATGGATTTTTGGCAAAAGTTCAGAAGGAAGAAAGGGAACATGCTCCACTCGGACATCGACAGGCCTCGTTTCCTCATTTCAGTTCTCCAGAGATCAGATCCTCCCAAATAACAGCCGGGCAATTGAAGGACCCTGAAGGGCACTGAAAACATTTTTGGTTTTGAGTGAAACTGTTGGATGTGGATCGTAAACCCTGTTTAAGTTTCCTGTTCACATATGGAAGCTAAGAGCCCGATCCACGCATATCCAGGTTTATTTTTTTCTTATTTACCAAAAAGTTTTGAAAATGCACTACGGGATGAAAAAGTTTAAGAACTCTTTTTGAAAATGTGGATGTCACAATGCTAAGTTGTAACCAATTTAAGAGATTGTTCTTAAAGTACTGTTAGTTTCTAAATAAAGAAAAGCTCTTGTTTACTGAAAATGTTTGAATGCTTAGTTTGATCATGTTTTTCCTCCATTCCCCTCTGTACTGCACAGATTTAATAGAATATTTATGCTGAAATGCAGCATTAAAGTCAATTTTCACACTCAGACTCCTTGTAGCATTAGGATAAATTACTTCTTGGGTAAAATAATGTAAAACGTACACCCCAAAATGGTTACAAATTCAGTTCTGCTGCATCTGTAACTTTGTCTTAATTGACAATGAAATAGAAAGGATTTTCCCCTGTATTAGAAACTTAGAACATTTCATTGGTTAATGGTTCCATTGGCAATTGTCACAATAAATGACTGGCCCACCTGTACATGCTGATTGTTGACTCCCTTGCATGTATTTTTTAAACCTGCTAAGTGGGTGGGAGAGCTTCTGATACTGGGGTGGATGTACTGTTGTATTGTATTAAAGAGCATATCAGTCTTAAACAGTCTTACTGTTTATCTTAAAATTCTTTGCCACATTTAGCTTTAGAAAAGCTTTTGGAAATCCAGCCCCAGGTCTCTCCACCAACATTTAAGGCCTGTTTTTGTATTCTTGTGTGGAAAAAATTATTGTGCACACAAATTAACTAATCCTAACCAAAACAATCAGCAATCAAAAACAATTCTCCATGATTTGGTTTATTTCTTGTGGTCTCATAATCTGAACATAATATTTGATCTATACAATCAAATCAAATAAGGAGAAAGTGTTGATTTTTCTGTTAATGAAACCAGTTGGTGCCCATCTGCAGATACAGACGTTTGGTAAACAGGGTAAACTGGCATGACTCCATTTATTCAGTACTGGTTACTTGGTTGGAATTTTTCTTCTGATTTCTCAGCAGATAAAATCTTCCACATTACAGGAAGCTGTAGAATTTAATGTATTTTTTAATGCTTGTGCAACCATAAACTATTTCTGCATGTTAAAAAAGTGATTTGTCAGTCCTCCAGATCAATATAATAATAAGAAATGTTTCCACTGCAATGTAAATGGTGCTCCCACTTACTCAGAAATTATTGCAGCACACCCAACAAAAATAGAAATAGAAACTCACAGAAAGCTTCAAATTCAAATCTTTTTTAACATGACTATTTTGTTACCCTTTTCCCCTTTGAACAAAGTTAGATAGCCTTTGTCCTTGGCAATTTGTCCTTGGCATTTAACCCATCCATGCAGTATAACACACACATATAAACAAGTGAAATCACACACTAAATGGAAGTGAGCACACATGCCTGAAGTGGTGGGCAGCCCTATCCACAGCATCCAGAGAGCAGTTGGGGAGTTAAGTGCCTTGCCTTTAGTCATGTCCTGCCAGCTCAGATAATCAAATCTCCCAGTCACAAGGCTGGTTCCCTAACCACCAGGCTATGGCTGCCCCAACACTGACTGTGCTTTTAAGACTGATATATGTAAATGAGATCTCTTCTGATTGGCTGCCCTGTACATTGCTGAAATGGTTTGGGCATTTTGCAAAATGAATGAGCAGGAAGGAGCATGAAGGAGTGTGGCTAAACTGCTGTAGGTTGATATGTGGGTTAAAATGCTTTTCACTGAATTTCAAGCTAAATTGCTGTAGCTTGAATGGGTGGGCTACAATGTTGCAGTGGTGCAGGTTAACCTACTGTAGGCTAAATTGGTGGGACTAATCTGTTTTATTAGATTCAATTGTTCTATGAGGACTTGGCAAGGCTAAACTGCTGTCTGAAGGCTGAATGGGCAGGGCTACCTTACTGTAGATTCAATGGGTGGGATTAAAATGCTATGGACTAAACAGGTGAGGGTTAAACTACTGTAGGCTGAATGGGTGGGGCTAAACTGCAGTAGTTTTAATGGAGTGGACAACAACTGCTATAGATGAGAGCAACACATCTGGGTGCTTAGCCTTTGCATAAATCCCCCACTGCTTTTTGAGAGAAAACAGTTTCTCTAATTTGATTTGAGGTAAATACAAATTTCCAATTTTGTAATTTAGTTGCATAGAATAAACATACCTTGCTCAGTCATAGCTATTAGGAGTCCAAAACCTATGGTCAGCCAGGCAAACAATTACACAATTAAACAATTACTGGTTTTGTATTATAGAACAAATAAAGAAATAGAGGCTGTTGAGTGTCCCTTCTGCATATCTACATCAAAGGAGGTAAACACCCAGTGAAAGTGTCATATCATGTCAGAGCCACTTTGAATTTGGATTATTATGATGATAGTCGTGAAACAAAACACTTCAAGGAACAAACAGGTACAGCTTTTGTTTTTCTGGCAAACTAGCTAACTTAGCTACAACTTTTAATACAGGCTAAAATTAATTGGTATTTCCTTGCCTTTACATTATGTTCCATGTTCTGCTCTTTTAGTGTAGCATCAGCATACAGTATTCTGATTTTAACATTATAACTGTTCACTGTAGTATTATTATTGATTGATACTAATTATTGATTTTTATTAATTAATACTATTAATAATAATTCATATTGTTTGCCACAGATATACATGTATTCACTGGATGGGTCCCACACTTTACCATTTTCCTCCTCTCTGCAGATGGCCTGAAGCCACAGATCACCTTTTGCTGTCCTTCACTCTTTGGGAAGGTAAAGAAAATTGTAAATTAGGGTTTGGATTTTTGCTGGACGAGCAAAAGGCCACACAGTAGGTTTACAAAAATGGTGATATTGCTATTTCCAGTTTGGCAAAAGCAATGTGATTGGGTTTGTTTTCACCCAAAAGGAGGTGTGGTCAATTGGACAACAGAACCAGCTGTAGACTAAATGGGCAGGCCAAATTGCTGTAGGTTGAATGGACGGTCATATGTAAATGTGCAAATTATAACTTCACTGTGAATTTGAAGAGAGGAAAACTGCTGTAGGTTGAACATGTATGTAGAATTGTTGGTTTTTGTGACATCACAAAAGCAATGTACGACAAAAGCTGTTTGTAGCTTATTTTCCACTTATGGATTTTGGGTGGACACAACAAGTTTCTTTAAAATAAATGAAAGCATTTCCATGATATGGGCCCTTTAATGTGACAATAACAGCAGCTCTGTTTATTTATACTGGATTGCTGTAATACTGCTGGACATGGTACATGCAATCTGTCACACTGCAGCTGAATGTGCTTTTTGCTTACCTTCAGGCCCAGTATCACATTTATCATCAGATATTACAAAACCACGAATACGCTGAGTTCAAAGAAAGCATAGAATAAATGCTCTATGAAAGGTTGCAGCTCTTAGTGATGTGGCAAAGCGCAATTCTGAACGTGAGAAGCCTTCCTGAGGACATAAATAAGCGTAATTTAAAGCAAATGAAAGATCCTCTTTGTATTTTTTTCCATTTGTTACTCACTAGAGTGTTTTCATAGGAAGCTATAAATTAGAGTAATTAAGCAGTGTGAGATTAATTAGAACACAATCCATTTTCATTTTCCACAACAACTGCAGCACAATGTCTGGAGATTCCCCGAGTGCTGCACTGATAAAACTATAATGAAGGCGCGCCAGTGAAAAGTTCGGATTACTCAGCTGCAAATGGTTTGCCGTCTCTATTATCACAGTGCCTTTTTATGAAAAGCCATAATTAACCTGATTTCTGTCGAAATGGAGACATTAACATTCACACTGATGAAAAAGAGACGTGCTGAAGATTACTGTTTGAAGTATGAACACTGTGGAGTAACAAGAGTAATACTGTCAAACTGTCACAGCTGAAGAAGAGAGGCTGTGTGTGTGTGTGTGTGTGTGTGTGTGTGTGTGTGTGTGTGTGTGTGTGTGTGTGTGTGTGTGTGTGTGTGTGGAGCTGCCAAAAACCTGGGAGCTTTGAGGTAAGACAATTAACTTGTGATTGCAAATTGCAAAGCCAATCGGGGTCTGATCAGGAATGCTGGTATTGCATTCTGTAGATTGTTTTGAGTGATTGGACATATGGTTTCCATGTAGAAATGGTTTCTTTTTTCCCACTGGATTAAATGGCAGAACCAGGGTTGGTACTAGGCCAAAGCTACAGGGCTATATCCCTGGGCCTTTTTCCAATAACCCTGGGTTGCCACCCCTGTACCAGTCCCCCGTATTGAATGTACAAGGGCCAGCATCACTGAAGAAACCTCCTAGGCTAAGCATCTGGTCTCGCCAATGTCTACACAGGCCCCTCGACAGAACAATGTGACCAGAACTATCTGTGCACCCCACTCTTATTTCCTCACGATGCTAGCCAATACAGTGTATGATACCAAACAAACCATCTAACAGGACCCAAGCAACCACCTGGGTTACCATAACCAGCAAATAAACAATATCATGTACCATAACCAACTGTCAAGACATGGCAAAGCAGCAAGTAAGAAGTACCCTTCCAACAAACAAGCTGCACCCTACCAACCACTTGAGATCCCATAGTAACTCTTACCCACTATCCAGTTCTTGCCCTATCATATGATGTTACCATTGCTGGCAAGGTCTAGGCTAGCATATGTATCTTTGAGACGTGACGTTTTATTACATCCTGAAAGTTGCACTGGCTGAATGATGAGGAGAGGGAGTCCCATACGACCAACCCAGAAATACAAAGATCAAACATGGAAAGTTGTAGTATCACAGTGTGATCTCCCAATGATAGAGCCAATGCTTAGATGGTTATGCCACTCAAGAGTAAATTGAGGCTCAGGTTAATGTTTTGTGTTCAATTAAAACAACATTTTTAAGGAGTTAAAACAAACCAACAAATCCATGTGGTCTACAATGTAGAAGCCAGGCTGGGATTTATACCCCTTGACCACTAGACACAGCCAAACCTTGGTCGAACAGCTCCACTCCAGCTGGGTTTGGTCCAGCCTAGACTCCCAGGTGACCAGCAGGCATGACACATCTTCTGTGGTTAGCTAATGAAAACGTAGAGGGGGGGTTGAGGGCTTGTTTTGTTCGTCCAAGCCCCAGGAGGCGCTCTGAGCGCAATAAGGACCCAGCTGAGAGGGTCAAGGCTGAGTGTTTGAGTGTCAGCTCGAGTTAATGTGGCAGAAGGATCATGTGGGCAGACTAGCATGTCCCACTGTTTCACTGAAAGCCTGTTTGACAGTGGCATGGATAATTGTATGGTGTCTATGAGTCATGCACTTGATTCCTGTCCAGCCAGTGTGGTCCCACTGATAACAGGCAAATGAAAACAGCAGCCTCTTCACCACTGGTCAATCTGTGGCACTTTGCTCAGGGGTTTTGCAGCTGAACGAATGCGTGAGAATGGCTGGGAATGCGCAGTGCCTTAGGGAGGCGATTTGATTAGCATCGGTGTGTATTCTCTCACCGTTACCATCACAGGCTTCAGAGTCAGAATTAGACAGAATTAGAATCTTTTTACCCAAAGTTCAAAATGTACTGGGATTTCTTTGATACAGGTGTCAAAACAATACATACAGATCAGCCAAAATATTACCACCTAATATGATGTTCCTGTTTGTAACCAGAACAGCTCACTCTACCAGAACTCGTTGTACGCTTGTTACTAGCTAAGCCCTCACTGCTGGTTACTTTTCTAAAAACTTTAATATAGCCTTCACATTTTCTATCTTGTTCTGTTTCTGGATTTATCATACTCTGTCACAAACTCTACCATCACTCAAACTTTACCTTTATCTTTCGAACTACTTCTTGCATTTTTCTTGTTTTATTTTTCTTTTCCAGAATGATGACCTTGGAGGAATAAGCTCTCCTGGTGCTCTGCAAGGAGCTTGAGGAGCTGGCCCAACAGGTCCAGCAGCTGTTAGCATAGCAAGCTGCACCGGCGGTGGACCATGCTGGAGGTGGCTGTGTCCACACCTGCCATCCCAGCCCGACGCAGGCCTTTTAGCATCAGCATGGCTGGGAAAAGCAGAGGTCCCTGTGCCTGGTTTTTTATCTCTGCAAACTGAGTTTGAGGTCCTTATAGCCTCCACCTTCACACCTTGGACCACCACTAAAGGCCATATTCTCATTATTTGTGATTCTATAGTTGGCCACTTGAAGTTTCTGGCTCAAGGTGTAACACCAGAGTCTCCTGTCTTCCAGGTCCTGGACATCACATGGAGGCTTCCCTCGATGCTGCAGCAGTAAAAGGACTTTGGCACCGTCATTGTCCTAGTGGGGACCAACGACATCTCAGCACACTGCAACAAGGTCCTGAAGGAACACTTTGGCACACTTCTGGATACTCTGTGTGGAAAACTGGGAGAGCTTTCTAGACCGTCTGGCCCTCTGCCACAGAGATGGGGTTCACCTGAGTTGCCTGGGGTCTGCTGTTCTCCTGAGAACATAGAGGAGGTGCTACACCAAGTCTGACTGACATCACACAATCACACCAGTCAGGTAAGTAGGTTAGATAGAGTACCAAACAGCACCAGGGTTCATCTGTGGCACAGACTCCAAATTTTCAACAAAATTGCTGGTTCTTCCTCTCTCAATGTGTTGCTGGTAGGCACAGGCATCTGTAAGCCTTTGTATCAGAGCTGGGGACCTGGCACTTGCAAATGGTCGCAGTTTGAAAAGAGAAGGTTGACGTCATTTGTACTGAAGGAAGCTTGTGCTTATCCTCACCCTTCTAGTGTCGGGAGCATCAGGTATGATAGGGGAGAGTCATAATCATGGGGTTGGGGAATTGGCATTGCCAAATTTGTGGGGAGAAAATTGAGGATAAAAACAATTAAAGAAAAAAGAGCACGTCCACATTTGTCATAAGAAGGACAATTGTTTGTACTGTCTAGGACACTTGTTCTTAGAGTTTACAGTGGACTACTGGTTTTATTTAACACCCACGATGTTTATGACAATGCTTTGCAAAGGGCTTTAATAAACACAGTGAATATATAGAACCCTGGTGGATCAAAATGCTTAGAATTGTGGGAAATTAATGCAGAAAGAAATAAATTATATATATATATATATATATATATATATATATATATATATATATATATATATATATATATATATATACACACATAACCTGTTATTGGCTCATAGCTGGTGGTGTAACTGACTCTAACTGCTCTTAGGCCAGATTTGATTGTGTTGTATCCACGGTTGCTTTTACTTTACCCACTTTTTCCCGTGACTGTGCTGAATTACGTGTCTGTCATCTCTCTAAGCTCCTCTATATTTTCCCCTTACTGTCTGATCCCACATTTCAGGATCAAATTCCAAAAATACTGCTGCTAAAGCGCATCCTCTGGCCAGGGGTTGGACAGTCTGCACAGTGGAGACTTGTTAAAGAGGCGACCTCAAATGTTTTCTCCCCTTTTTATTGGTTCATTTATTTTGCAGCAGGCAGTGTACAGATATCCAGGTTGACTCCTAAAGAGCTTGGGTTCTTAAAACTCAGGCAGCCTTGTAGTGGTGGAATTGAAACAGACAAGTTCGCTATGTGGTCACTAGGGTCTATCTGCATAGTAACATAGAACAGTGTGTAGAGCTGATCTGTGCTTTCTGTGAGCTACCATATTTTAATTCAGAATGCAGTTTGAATAGTGGTTTTTTTAGTCAAAGAAATTTAAAATATGAGTGATTTATAAATGATATGTCCATTCATGACTTTTTGATTATTATTATGTTATTTGATTATGATACTGAGCTTATTGTTAGACCATCTTTATCACAGATAAATGTAAAATTACTCAAACTGATTACAGAGCTTTTCAGTTCTGCATTTCATTTTTACATTAAGATTTATAAAATGTTTAGCCTTTGTTTCTCACCCTGCTGTTTACTGTTTATTCCCATCTGCAGGTCAGGGCTCCCCCAGCCAGGAGAAAGCTTTCCTATTCTAAGACTTCTAACTCAGGCCGAAGTTTTGAGGAGATTCAAGCTTGCTCCACTCTACAGCTGTTTAATCATGTACATTTCTGTATTCAATGAAGAGAGGAAATACATGGATTTACTCAGTGTATTTTTTTTTGTTTGTTTTGTTTAGTTTTTTTGTGAATTTTCACAGCTATAGGGTGGCACCCTGATCTAACTGTCTGCTCATCAAGTGTGAGGAGACATTATGTTCAAATCCCATCAAGTACTTAGTGCTCAGTTGTCAATAGCCTCACCGTCTTTGTTCATCATGTCATAGGGGAAACTGTAAACGTAGAGATGGGAATAAACAGTAAACAAATGGAAGTGGAAGAGCCACTGACTAAACATCTTACACAATATTTAAGCAATTTAACTTTAATTTCATTTTCTAGTGTTTTAAGGCTCAATTCAGTATGAATTATTGACCATACTGAGCTGCAGTTATAAAAATATAAGTTAGGACAAACTCTGACTGAAATAAGTTCACTCCAAAAAATGTTCTGTAATCAGTTACCTTATCAAAGTTGTTCGAACATTATTATTAGAGGAAAGCAGATTCCAGTGAGTATCACTGGAACATGGGAAAATACTATGTTTTGTCAGTGTATAGGCAAAAATATTTTGTTGCACTTACTGGGCACATGACTGAAGGGCTTTATTAAAACAGTTTTTTCACCAAAAAAAATTGACAAGCTGGAATTATCCTGGAGAAAGCTTGCTTCTCCTGGAGCTCAGATAAGTGCTGCCTTTCAAGCAATGGAGCATTCTCCCACCATCATCCCACATAGATCACATGTTTCTGTCTTAGTTTGGCACTAAAAGAGCAGAGAGAAACTGATTGGGTCAATTTCAAAAACAAGGGAATCAGTACAGGAGCCTGAATGGAGACTGGGCTGAGTATCGGCATGGTGCAGAAATGGGCAGGCGCTCAGACGGGCTGAACGATCCCTCACCTTTTTACAGCCTCTTTGCTTCTCTCAGTGCATTGAACTCTTTGATTGATCTCCCTCTCATCCCTCTCTCCAGATCTGTGTGGAGATTGATCAGTGATAGAAGTGCCTGTGATATCAATACAGATAAAAACTGCCTGAGCCAGACATGTTGTGAAAGAGAGAGATCTGATGAGAGAAAGAGGAGAGACAGATTAAAAAGGAAAGGTGAGAGATGGACAAAGAAAGAAGAGAGAAAGTTCAGATAGAAATAAGAGAGCAACAGTTTAACCGGATAAATAAATGAAATGCAAATAAGCAGAATGCAATAAAACAAATTAAGTTTAATAACTCAAATAATTTATGCTTATATACCACCCTGAACTGAGTAAAACAATGCACTTGCTAAGCATTAAGTAAATTAAGTATATTGTAACTCTAAGCTGAAATTTCAGATTCACGATTTGAGTAGTTGATTCCAGGAGCATCACCTGGCCTGGGCTTGAATGTTTAAACACTATGTCTGCTCAGTGTCCACTCTATTATACACTCCTATGTAGTTGCTCCACCTTGTACCTGCACTGTGGCCCTGTGGTCTCTTGATCATTGAAGAACAAGGAGAAAGGATGATTACAAAGTATGCAGAGAAACAGATGGGCTACAGTCTGAAAGTATAGAACTACAAAATGCTCCTGTATGGTAAGAGGAGCTTAAATGAACTGTATGTGTAGAAACAAGGACTTAATGTTATGGTTGAATGGTGTAGATATAGAGAGAAAGAATGGAGAAATCAACATGAAAGAAAAGGGACAATTAGCAAGAGGGACAGTGAGAGGGAAGAGAATAAAAAGGAAAATGAGACTAAGAGTGAAAGCAGAGATAGAGAAATTATAAACAACTTATAGTCACTTCCTGTAATAAAAACACTGCATTTTAACAGCATAACATCATATTTGAAACCATTCAGTTACTCCAGGTATTAAATCCATTTAACTACAGACCTATACTAACTCTAGAGTTATTACTGTCAAGCATCTATACTATACATGTTATTATATGATAATTACAGAATTATTACATACTTGATTACATTTATTTCTGCTGTTGATTCTGTATGGACTCTGCATGTCTGGATGGTGCAGTGATGATCATGTGGATCTGATCCTGGCTCAGAGCTGGTCCGATGCTGTCTATGAGTACAATGGCGTCACTGTTTATTCAAAGAGCCATTCAACAAGTACTGTCTTTGTGAGGAAATGTCAAGAAATGTTCAAATTTTATAGCAGTGGGTCATAAGATCTTTTTTATAGTCTGATTCCTTTTTAAGCTACAGTCACTGTGGAGTGGCTTCCTCATTACACACTGTTTTGTTTATTAATGAGACTTAAAGTGATTGCGTATCAGACAACCTTAATTTAAGCCCTGGGTGCCCTACGCAACTTTTAAATAAAAAAAAAATAAAATAAAGAAAGTTCTCCAGTTGAGTTTTGCTGTTTTTTTTTTGTTTGTTTTTGTTTTAATGGAAAATGAAACAATGTCCATTACACACTAAATGACTAGGAATCGTATATTACACAAGCTACTACTGAACTTAGCTTGCTCATTGCTTGTAAAATAAAAAGATAACATTATGTACAGACTGCAGAGGGACTTGGAGCTAAGTAGCACAGCACATGTTGGACTCTGTGCTGTATGTATGTTTGTATTGAAGGTATTGGACATGTACCAACACCAGAATGAAGATGTGGCTGCATTTAGTGGCTATTGAAAGGACCCATTCAGATTGAGTCACTGGGCAGTATGCACTACTAGATCATGCTTGGGTAGAAGAAATAAAGCATTTGATGCACTCCACTTGGTCTGAAACACAACGGGGAAGCCAAAAAATTGGAATCTATGCTCCTCACATAATACTTGAATCATTCTCCAAATGTCCAAATCATCTAGACTGAGAATTGTGGCTAGAACCTTGTATAATGTTCAGACAGCACAGTGTAGCAGCCATAGAAAAATGTTATTTCACTCAAAACAGTAATGGAACCCTTTTTAGTACAATGCAGAATCATGTTTGGAGAAGTTCTTTAAAGCGGTGGCATACAAAATGTTTTCTATAATTTATCCCTCATTTCCACATTCAGTGTTATTATTATTCACCTCAGTGAGAGACTGTAGATTCTCCTCAGTATATATCACAATACCTACACATAGAGCATTATTAATATTGACCCTAATGTAGCTCACAGTCAATTAGTGGTTATAATCTGATATCCCATAATAAAAAAATGTAAATATCATACCGGCTTCTGATACATTGCACAGTCTTTTCATCTCAATGCAAAAAGCAGCACTCAGAGTAAACCGATACTCCGCTCAAGCTCTTTCTGGGAATTGTATTAAAAGCACAGACATTCCAATCTATATTATGTGCGCATTACCTTTTCCTGGACAATAAATCGTGGTGCACAGGCTGCAAAAAAAGCATGTAGTTCACAATGGCAATGGCAAAATGACTGCCTCGTTATTAGACCGCCGAGCCATCTGACATTAGTCATAGAAATGTCCTTTGGACTGGAGGTCCTGCTAAAGAGTTTCCGACCTGCTCTTTTCTCTAGACGCTTCAGTGTGCCATGCCCTCTCGCTCACCTATTTCTCTTTTTCTCTCCTCATCCTTCACCTTGCCCCCCACCCTGCACCCCCTCTTCACCGCACCACATTTGCGGTGAAACAATCCAGTATAAATGTTTCAGCAGCTAATAAATCGCCGCTTCTCTGTCCGCAAGGATCATCCATTATCCAGTGAAGTCTCATGAGTTTCCTCCCATTGAGAAGGTCCCTCGGGAGCAGGCTGGATGAGGCTTGTGTGTGTGTGTGTGTGTGTGTTTCCTGAGACATCAGAGGAGAGTCAATCTACACACTTACAGGTGGGTAAGGTGTTAAATATGGGTGTCCCTTGGGGTTCAATACCTTCTAATTATTCCTGAAGATCACATGAAAGCTTTAAAACCTACATTCTGGAGAATTATAATGGTTATAATGTGTTTACTGGTCTAAATCTGCCTCCAAAAGAGTTGAGCTTTGTGCTATGTTCGTTTCTGACACAGAATAAAAATCTGTGCATGTTGGGTTTTGTTAGTTCTTTTTTTACATGATGTAAATTCAGTAACAGTTAAATGCTATTAACAGAGGAAATGATATTATACAGCAAAAACTGGGGACACCTGTAAGCCTGTGGAAAGGATTAAGGTTTTACTCTAAAACCTGCTGGTTTATAAAACTGCCTTAAGCCTGTTCAGCCATTTTGCTGGGTTATAACTACAATGCTGGACAGTTTTGAGTGGTTATTCTGCATTTCAGCCACTGGATTACTGACTGTCACAATAACCCATAATGGATTAACCAGTAATTTATTGGTTTGCTCTACCTCATTAATTAAATGTTAATCTATTTGACTCATTTATTCATCATTTCAATTATTTTCATTTTGATAAATTGGCTCCTCCACAAATCGTAGCTTAGAAGTTTTTTTTACACTAGCTTTTATCTGTATCAGAATGCTGTGCTAGTGTTAAAATGACCCAAGAACAGAAGCTTGGTAGAGAGATGCATTAGCAGCAGAGGAACGCTACATCAGACTGCTGCACTCATGGCTTTATTGTTGTTTGCAATGTTTTTGTGTTTTGTTGAGGTCTTACATAGGCAGTGCACCTGGGAGTCCTGAGCTGACACTGCAGTATCCTCGTCATGCCTGTGCTGCGTTTCTCTCAGCAGGGTCTGTGCTTTAGACCTTCCAGTTTACTTTAGATCGTCCAACACACACTACATTTAGTAATTAGTAATTTCAGTCAAAGAGCATTTGCCCTGGTGTTCTGAGGGCAAATCTATGCACAGAGATTTAATGCCATCCTGATTAATAACAGTAATGAACTGGCCAATGGGAGAATTGGGAAAAAATCTGGTGGGTCACTATGGGTGTAGGCTACTGGGAGGGTGAATGGGAACTCAATCAGACTTCCTAATGTCAAAAAAGCCTCTCCAAGCTCTCCAACCTAGTATACCAATTAATGTCCAACATCTATCTGTGGCCATTTCAATGGTCTTTAGATGTGCAAAATACTGTGTTAAACATTGTCAACTGGTATCACTAATGGTGCTAACCTGGAACAATGCTAACAATGATAACCTGTGACATAAAAAGTGGGACAAGTCATAAAACACAGGCAAAACCGTTGTGCGAAACTCCAAAGTCTGTAGCTAATTGTTTTGGGAAATGTTTTGAGAACAGTGAGTACAATGTCATGTTCAAATGCAATGCAGTCAACTTGGGTGTGATGCACCCATTTCTGAAATCCTAATTCTGAGTTAAATGGAATGCAGCATTAGTTAACAGAGTTAGAAAGTGTTTTTTCCCCACATGTAACACAGAACAACTAGAAGCATATCCTATATGAATTAAAAATATAATTACATAGTAAAATATATTAAAATAACATATTTGGCTGCATCCCCAAGCAGTAATTAAAACTAAAGCAAGCACAAGTCCATGAGTAAATAAAGCGCTAACGGACTGCAGGCTGTGTATTACAGTGATGTTCTCACTAATAAATAATCTGCATAATATAATTATTTGAAACATGCTGAATAAACACAGAATTCAGTTGATGTGTGTATAGATGTTAGAATCAGAATTCTGAGCTATATAAAGTGTGTCTTCGTAAATGCTGGATGGTGTGTGTGTGTGTGTGTGTGTGTGTGTGTGTGTGTGTGTGTGTGTGTGTGTGTGTGTGTTTCACCGCGACAAGCAAGGCTTTGATTTGGATTTTGCTTTCATTCTGAGAGACGGTGTCAGGCTGTGCTTTCTCACACCACGGGGGCCCCTGGGGGCCCCTCTGGCCCCGGGCTCCTGGCAGACAGAGGGGCTCCAGCGGTGGGCTCTCGTCAGAGTGCTGACTGTAGTGCAGCCAGAGATGGAACCAAGCTCAGGCAGGGAGTGAAACAGCCACAGCAATGAAGAAGATAGGAGGGGGAGAGAAATGCTTTAGCGCAGCCAGAGTTGACCAATTATTGTCCAAATTCTCTCTCACACACACATGCACACACATACAAGGAATAATAAAACTGAAGCAAATGTTTACTGTTGCTCCGTCTGTATGTAATGTTTTAGTATTTAAATCAGAAATCTTCATAACTTCATATTTAATGTTATATTTATATCTGTCACAGTTGTTTGTCACAGTAGAACCGTTATTTACATTGTTTAAATCTATATAGTTAAAGTCAAGGAATACAGGGAGTGTTCCTCCAATATTAACCCCTAATAGACCTTAGAAATTAAATTTTAAGGATGGCTCTGAGTCACTGGTCTAATGGACTAGCACTAGATACAAGTATTGCAGTTTGAATTCCAGGTCATTCAAACTTGCCATCAGCAGCAGGAGTATGAGACAGCAAAATTGACATTGTGTGGGGAGCATCGTATGTGATGGGGGAAAGTTGTAACAGGGTTGGGTAATTATCACTTCCGAATTGGGGGAAAATTTAAATGAATACTTTATGAATGTTATCTGTAAAAGTAATTTTTCAGACCTTTACAAGGTTCTCACTTCATCTCTGTCTCTCTAGAAAATGTATATATACAAAATATATATAATGTTGACTGATTGCACAACCATGACCCTGGGGTGTCTCTCTTTGGAGTACTATTAAAGGTAGGTACTGACCACTGCATACCAGGCACATGTCACAAGACCAGCCACTTTGGAAATTCTCTGAACTGGTCATCTAGGCATTACAATTTGTAGCTCAGATTCATACCCTGCTACAAATATGTCATCTTCTTCTTCTTCTTCTTCAACTGTTCACTTGCTACACAATATATTGATTCCACCTCTTGATAGGTGACAGTGGTCTCAGTGGTTTTATAATTACGGCGGACCTGCGTATGTTTTATGTAGCTCATCTATTAAACTAATTGTGTAATGATGTCATTGCTTTTAAATGACATCACACAATGCTACACTATGGAGGTCCGAACCTTAAGAAAGATATACTGTACGTTCTGAAACTTCAGAAATGTCTTGTGGGGTTTTGGCCCAGCAAAGGAGACAAAGAGTCCGCTCTGTATTCCACAGACAGCAGCGATGATGTAGCAGCTGAACATCCAGAGAAACCTCAGCCCCCTGGCAGCCTCACCATGGTTCTTTGACTTTCTGCTCCACACCTACTGCGCTCTGCCCTTCGCTTTGTTCCTCTCCAACCCGTGCTGTCAGACTCATCTCCATTCCAAAAGCACACGGGGATCCAAGCCCAAACTGGGACAAGTCAAGCCCTGCTCTATTTCATACTTATTCATGCAGCTTTATAGCAGTAGTTTGGCAAAAACATAAATAAATAACCCATTTACCGCAAATGTAGTGGGCTTGCCAAGACATGTTCTGACAAAGTTTTGCTTCTTTATATTTGCACTGGAGCTACACAGCTAATGTAGCTATGTACAGTAAACAGTATACAGCTAAAATGTACAGTATACCCCACCAATTAGCATCTTAGTGACACTTGTGTGGAATAGAAGGTGATGGGGAAACATTTGGTGTTTGCATAACAGCAGTTGTGTATTATATCTATGCTGTATGTCAAGCATTTAGAATTAAACAAATGAGATGGTATAGTATTACTGGATGCACCCGATACATCTTGATAAATCATTATTTATTCCATTTCTCTTTTTTCATTTTGGCTTTAACTTTTCCACCTCATCCTAGCATAAATGTTTATTTTATTTTATTTTATTTTATTTTATTTTATTTTATTTTATTTTATTTTATTTTATTTTATTCTTCTTCCCTTCAGGTTTTTATATGTACATTTTTAAAATGCAGAACATAATGATGGATGTATCATTAGCGTAAGACTATTATCAGCAGTGGAGTCCCCAACCATCATAAAGACAGAATTCTGTATAGTCCATGATTATAGATACTGTGTGTCATTAGTTGTTTTTGCATATGAAAATGTCCAGAGATTCAGGTCTGGGTGTTTTCCATAGTTGCATGTAGTGTACCCCCAATGAATTTCAGGGTCACATGTCCCACATAGCAGACACATTTGGGCCAAATCTGGGCCACTTTTGGCACTTAGATGCCATTTTCACTGCCGGCTGGGTTAAATGTGGAAAACAAATTTGCCTGTGTGCAAGCACAGTGTGTCTGTGTGCTTGTTTACGTAAGTCCAAGCAGGCACGCAGCATAGTGCTAAGTGGGGTACTTATGACTCCACTTCTTGTTAGCGTCAGTGTAAAACTACAGAAAAACTTTGGACATGTCTTGACTAAATTCTGAGGTGAGAAGGGGAAGTGTGTAAATGAGATTTTTGCGGACTTATCACTTTAATCAGTCCCAGTGTGATGTTAGTGTTAAAGAGCACATTAGCCATGCTGAAAATCCCACAAAATTCCTCCAGGACGGCCCACATGGGTCCAGATCCACACACTCCCGTGCAATTCGCAGAAACACCCACTCGCTCTGACAGGCCTGGGATATGTGCATATTCATACGGAATACTTAATGCCTCCTGATTAGCACTTAACTATGATTATCAGAGGATGAATGAAACATTAAGAATTCAGAAAGGCCAGCGATTCTGCACTCAGTGGTCATGCAAGAGTCTCTCAGGGAGGCCCAACAGCACATCATCTGATTCACCTTAACATTCACCACACATTAGCATTTCATACATAAATTAATACATCTGTTCAGATATGAGCCAGTCTCATTACGCATCCGGAATCTTAACACATGGAACGTGTCTCACACTGAACTCTGAACTGACTCCAGGCTGGCAGTAATATGCATTTAGCGTAGCGATGAAAATCTGTCTGTAAAACCCATCCGTATGTGAAGAGACCGCATGGTTTAAGCCTGCTGATGCAGCAGGTTCATAAATCACACTCAAACACAACGAGGGGTACACACACACACACACACACACACACACACACACACACACACACACACACACACACACACACACACACACACTGTTCAAGGTGTTTTGCTCTTTTGAGTGGCATTCAAGTTACTGATTTATGGACTGAAGCTAGCTGGCATGCTACCTCAGAGTTATCTGCTTATGAAGCATGATGGTATTATTATTATTGCTAAAGCACTCATTAAATGAAGCTGTGAAACACATAATGTACAGTCTAAGCAAACATTATACAGTATATATGTTTATCTGTATGTCCACATGTTTGTGGAAACACCTTCTGATTAATGTTTTCAGCCATTTAAGGCTGCACCCATTGCTGATACACATGCCCAGATAAACATGATCCTACTGACACTGCCTAATGCCAGGTATAGGCTACAGAGGCCTGTAAAGCCCCCTATCATTGGGCTGTGGAGCAGTGTAACTGTGCTAACTGGAAATCATCCAGTACTTTTGGGTGAGGTGGGGAGTTGGGGATGAGGTGGGGGTGGTGATTATCCAATATCATCACCTCAAAATTGCTATTGTCACTTAAATGCAAGCAAATCCTCACAGTGATTATCCCCAAAAAGGCTCCATCTAGTTGAATGCCTTCCCTGGACAGTAGAGACAGTTACGCCAACAAAAGCAGGGTAAACATTTGAATACCCTTGATTTAAGAAGAAATGAGAAATGAACAGGTGTCCAAATACTTTTGCCCACATAGTGTAGTATTGAAAAAGGGTTGTTTAGAAGTTGTTTGATGCTATGAAAAACAATACCCACACTTTAGTATAGTGCAGTTTCTGCTCTTTTAATTGAGTTAGACTGAGATACAGTACCCATACATTCTTTATGGAACAGTTTCTCTTTTTACAGCTCTGCTAAAGAATGGATGGCTTGAGTTAAGTTATGACAAATAGCATTGCTTCAATAACACACACTAAAACACATATACAACTGCATACCCAGATAATAGGCACTTCTAGGTATTACAATATTGCTTGGCAACTTTAGCTTTGATTTAATGAACTACTTTGATAGCACAGATTTTTGGTTTTGATAACTAATAACAAAATGAATCAATATTTCTGAGCATTTTTGAAAGACAATGGTTTGCTTTGGAGTTGCTAATGAGATTGCCTTTAACTGATACTAGCAAGCATGTGGTAGCCACCTATATAAAATGATGAATATTATGCTAATTTATGTTAAACAGAGGTTAGGATATCAGTTAGTTCAACGTGGTTTCAAGTCTAGCAAAATCAGGGGCAGCTATAAATGTTATATCCAAATGATAAGAAGGTAAAAGTAAAAGGTCATGTAATGACAGACTTTGTTGCAATTTTCTCTCAAACAGTTTCTTCTTCAAAATGCTTGATAGAATTTTTTTATAGAATGTACCAATACCACAGTTGTCTAACTCTAGAGAAATCTGAAGAAAGGAATGAAATAAATTAAATTTCAAGGAACTTTTTGGGACTGCAAAATGAAAGTGAGAAAAATACTTGATGTCCAAAAATATAAATAAATAAATAAATAAATAAATAAATAAATAAATAAATAAATAAATAAATAAATAAATAAATAAATAAAAATTGAAAGAAGAATTTATTAAGCAATCTGAACATGCACTTTTTTTTTTTTTGATTTGAGTAGCTGAGACACTTACATGTTTATACTCTATTTAAAGCATGGTTCAAATGAACAATGAGATGATTTATAAATGCAGAATATATAGGGGGGTTGCAACTGCATTTTATAGATCAGTCATAATAACAGATCCTTTACGTCATGGAAACTATTAGGTGGGATCTCCTTGAGCATCTGTAAATCTTAGTTGCCCCCTGGTGCAAGTTCACCAAGCCTGCCTAGCCATCACAATTTGACTTTTTTTTTTAAGGAAATCCACGTTTACCCATTTTTCCATCTTTCAGCACATCACTTTCAAGAGCTGATTTTTCACTTGCAGCCTAATTTACCCCACACCCTGACAGATGTCAACCTTAGATGAAGTTACTTTGCTGTTTTTCACTTGATGTCAGCGGTACTAATGTTATGGCTAATCAGTGTAAATCTGCATAATTTATGTCTTTCTCAACAGAGAAATGCATCTAATAAGGTAAATTCCCATTTGAACATTGAGTATTGAAACATTGAGGCCAATAGTTTTTGCTGTATACTGAAAATGTTTGATTTCCAAGTATTTACGTCTTAATCTGATACACAGTTCAGAAGATAGCACATTTTGTCTGAACCCACCCATTTTTCTTGTGAGCAAAATTGGAACATGTGACTGGCAGGTGTGTGTTGGTGTCCAGATGTGTCCTATTCCATTGTTTATTAAAAGAATAAATAGCGCTGACTGTCTACACTCAGATTTGGGTTTTCGCAGTGCAGACTGTGCATTTCTAGTTAGAGGAGTAACCAACATGAAAAACAAGAAGCTGTCTATGGGTGAAAAGCAAGTAATTGTGAAGCTGAGAGAAATGATGGAAAATCAATCATTTTTTTTTCATCAAACATTTTTCTGTAGCCAATACAACCATTTGGAATGTCCCAAAGAAGAAAGTCATCATTGTGTACTCAGTAACAGATGTCTAAAAGGTAGATCAAGGATAATAACAGCAGTTGATGACAGAAACATTGTAACCACTGTTAGGGATATCACAATCTACTGAATATAGAACACGTATTGAAAAAAACCCCAGAGGCTTCACCAGAAGATGCAAAACACTAATTAGCAAGAAGAACTGGAAAATCAGGCATGGGCTTCTTCTGGGAAAGGCTGATTAAGCTTCATTAGACAGCAGTACAATGAATTCAGACATCTACAGAAACATTTTGTCTGTCAATTCAAAGATAGAAGCAACCAGACTGATTAGGATATTCTTAATTATGCACCAAGAATGACCCCAAACATGCTGCCAAAACTACAGAGTTCCTCATAGACAAGAAATGGAAGGTTTTAGACTGGCCTAGTCTCTGTTCAGCCCTATAGAGCTGCAGTTACCTGAAGGGAGTAACAAACACAACATGACAGAGGCTGCAGTGAAAGCCTGGAAAAGTATCACAAAAGTAGAATGCAAAAGTTTTGTGATGTCAGTAGGACACAGGTTTGATGCAGTTATTGCAAGCAAAGGATTTTCAACTAAACATTTAGTCTCGTTCATTTCAATCTCTGTAAAGTTTATCTGTTGCAATACTTTTGCTCAAATAAAAACGGGTGAGTTTAGACAAAAGGCACTATCTTCTGAACTGTGCATCCAGATGTAAATACCTGGAAATTAAAGCTAAAATATTGATCTTTGTCTCACATTCATCTTTTGATTTGAAGCCCAAATGTGCAGCAGCAAAAACATAATGGGACTAATGTTGGTCTGAAGGTTTAACTTCAGAGTTTAACCCCCCACAATGTGATGATTGCCTGGGTGTTTCTTGAAATACAGTTAGATAAGCATTCATAGTCTTGGTGGAAAGCAATGCCTTACATCCTGGTGGTCTGCAATGGATCCCATTCTTTCCCAGGGTTTTTTAATGGCTGAGCAAAGAACACTGATGCTACCAGAGAGAGACAAAAGAGACCTACTGTTATTGAGATATTGCTCTTCAGTTCTGTGTCTCTTTCTCAATTACATGTATTATAGGATCTACAAGAGAATGTCAGGTTAACCTGCCTGTAAGCTGAAGCTGAAGCATAGCTGGGTCAGGCAGCACTGCATATGCTTTTAGGTCTCTGGCTGAATAAAAATGTGCATTGTTCTGAAGTTAACATTATATGATGGATTCTTTTGTTGTGTGCTTGTTTTTATTCTGCCCTCATACAATTTAGCTGGCAACTGTATTGACCTTTAGGCTGTATCCTTTGCTTGACCTATATTAACCTAAACCATTCATAATTAACTCTCTAGCATTGTGGATGTCACAGGGTAACCATAGCAATGCAACTTCTGTTCGTAAGCAGTAATATGGCAAGCCCATAACTACAAAGCTGCAGGTAAAACACTGCTATATTACTGCATTGCGCAATGAAAGTAATATTGAATAATTTACTAGAAACCTAATGTGAACTTTATTTGAAACACGTTTCTTGTACTTCCACTCACTGGCCACTTTAATAGAAAATCTTATCTTGTGCCTTCGCTGGCCACTTTACTGAAAACACCTACCTATTGCTTCTAATCACTTGCCACTTTATTAGAAACACCCATCTTGTGCTTCATATATAGAGAGAAATAATAAGAGTGAGAAAGAATGAATGAATGAATGAATGAATGAATGAAGAAAAAGGAGAGAGTAAAAGAGGGGGAGTCAGTGAGAGAGAATGAAGACAGAACGCATGAAAAAGTGAGAGAGGGAAAGTCAGGGTGAGAATGAATAACAGAGAGAGAGAGCGAGAGAGAGAGAGAGAGAGAGAGAGAGAGAGAGAGAGAGAGAGAGGGAGAGAGAGAGTTACTCAGTGGATCAATGAATTATTTATGTTGTGACAGGTGGAGTGAACAGGAAGGATGGATTTGAGAGAGCTGTTGTGTGTGTGTGCGTGTGTGTGTATGTGTGTGTGTGTGTGTGTACTGTAATGATCATCATATTAAAAATAATAATAAATTATGAACCTTATTTAATTATGCCATGCATTAGCATTCATTTTAGTACAGCAAAGTCAGCAAACACACACACACACACACACACACACACACACACACATACACACACACACACACACACACACTTTATCACTGCAGCATGAAATATAAGTGCAAATAAAGGCTAAATCATATATTTTCAGTGCACTTTTGTTTCTACTTTTTACCAAGGCCTTGAGTGACAAACATGCACATACATACACTTTCACACTCCAGCACTGCTAACACACACCAGTACATCAAAGTAAAGGCCTCTTAACCTCTCCACAAGTAGAAACCAGTTTTAATATGGCACAGCATAAGCCCATCTCCATCTTCCCTGCTGAAACACAATCACCAATAATAGCTGCACTGTGGGATTAGATCATCCAGCCATGAATGTGGAGCAGCAGCCTAGTTCACAAATGCTTTGCGTTAAATTAAGCCTGCGTTTACGGCTGTAGCTCTTTATGAATTCCAACCAAATTGCTCGCTCTGGTAATAATTCCTTCCAACTCTTTGTGATATGCAGTGAAGATGCCATGAATTGCTTGCTATTTATTGTTCTATATTGTTCATGTTTGCAATGCTTTGTTAATATATAGTGTTGTAGCCTATACAGTATGTT
Organism: Acestrorhynchus altus; assembly: GCA_034509495.1. Taxonomy (NCBI): domain Eukaryota; kingdom Metazoa; phylum Chordata; class Actinopteri; order Characiformes; family Acestrorhynchidae; genus Acestrorhynchus; species Acestrorhynchus altus. Next base: position 13,341,259 of record CM067514.1, on the reverse strand, counting down.
AGTATACACAATGTAGGCCATATGACAGTGTATTTATAATGTTACTGTGCACAGTGAAGGATGTATTATACAGTATATAACCTTATATATGGACATTTGTTTGTATAAAGCTGAAGCAACTGTGTTCTCTGGAACGATGGTGTCCCATCCAATACTTTGGAGAGAAACAGTGATGGATTGTCCAACTTCCTAACCTCACTAAAGCTGTTGTTCCTAAATGCAATCAAATCCTCACAGCAATGCTCCAAATCTAGTTAAAAATAAAGAATTGTAAAATAATTTACAATATAGACCATATTACATTATATAGTGTGTAAACAATGGTACAATGTATATAGTGTACACAATGTAGGGTTTATGAACAGTACATGAATGAGTAAAATCAATTTAGGCTATACTATTAACATGTATCATGTAGGCTATATCAAATAGTGTATTCTGTGAGTGTACACTATGTAGGCTATATCACACAGTGTGATATATTAAGTGTGCAATGTGTTGATAATATAGCACAGAGTATACACTTAGTATGGTACATTAGACTGCATAATGTTTATGTAGAAAATGTAGCTATAGTACACTGTGTACAGTTTTAGTGTCCACCGTGTAGGCTGTATTGCACAAGGTATGATATTATGCACAATAAAGGCTATATAAAAGTGTACAAGGTTAGTGCTATAAGTGCAGTATGCACAGTGTAGGCTGCTACAATATATATGTTACTATACATACTAGTATGTCTCAAACAAGGCAAACTGTCATGTCATAAATGTCATGTTCATTACATATAAAGTGAAATATTTCATGCATTTTTTATGTTGATACTTTCTTAATAGTGTTTTATTTAAGTTTGAAACTAAAACTAACTATTCTAATAGTTTCTAGTTTATAATAGATTCTATTTTTCATTATGAGGTATACTGATCAAGAGTAAAACAAAACTTTACATGTAATGAATATGAAATATGACTGAATTAACCTTTTCACAATGTTCTCAGTTTTTGAAATACACTAGCGGTGGAGGAAATATGACGCCATATACAAGTGACAGTATGTATAACATTAGTTTGCACAACGTAGGCTATATTACACAATGTTTAATGTTATCATACATAGTGGAGCCTATATTACACTAGTCTTTGGATTCTTCATTTTTCAGTATTTTTTTATGATTATTTTTATATCAGGTTTGTTCTGCTCTGTTCATGCAGCATTTCCAATTGAGAAAAAAAAAACAACCAAGAGTACTTTTGAAATTAAAAACGACTGCAGCAGTGAATCCCTCAGGACAATTATTGTCCTACATACTGTCCTAACTGTGGCATTATGTTCACATTAATCTCAGGTTTCCCCCCTGCCAAAGGTAAACTAGTGAGAGTATCATTTTTACATTGGTCATTAAATATGCAGGGAATAGGTTGATTTAGCTGGAGCTGGGTTTTCGGGCGGATCTCTTTGGGGATATGTCTTTCTAACAAGGAGTGACAGAAACCCCATAACAGCCCCAATGAATACATTCAATGTGCCACACTGCTGCTCTTACACTGTGCCCTGTAGAGTTAGAAAACGTTTGTGTGTTTTTGTATAGCAGAGGTGTGTAATAATTAGTTCCTAATTCTCTATCCTGGGTTTGAGTTCCTACGACTGTGTTGGTTCAACTCCTGGAGCACTTTGCTGTTGCTTACCCTTCTCACTTCTGAGCCTTGGTGGTTTATCTATTTATTTTGTGAAAAATACATTTTCCATTCCAAATTAAAGTGGGTAAGTAGTTATTGATGCAACATTTAAGTTGGAATAAAAAATTCAGATGAGAAGTCATCATCAACCTTGAAGTTACTACACATTGATTCTTGATGTTATAAGGTGTGGTTACTGTTGTTCTAGAGGTAGCTATAAATGTTTGATACCTATATTAAGCAAAATGGTGGAGCTGGAACAGAAGAACACTCAACAGTCTTGGACCATTAAGTTACCCGAAACTATAGCCTGGTGTCCCAAGCCCCTACTAATATTATTATTATTATTATTATTATTATTATTATTATTATTATTATTATTATTATTATTATTATTATTATTATTGTTGTTGTTGTTGTTGTTGTTATATTGTTATTATTATTACACTATATGTACAAAAGTGATACCTGCTTGTTCTTTGTTTCTTTTGAAATCAAAGGTATTAACAATGTGCTTATTCTGGTTTGACTGGAAATATTTACTGACCAGGGAATGCTTTTGTTCCATGTCCATGTCATCTTCCATAAGACTTGGGAACCATTACAAAATTATATTTGTATGTATTTGTTCTTTTTACTGCTTAAGGTTATTCTGCACTAGGCTAGGCTCTGCTATGTTATGCAGGCCATGTCTGAGGATTTGATATCTTTCAGTAACAAGACCATTAGTGAAGTCAGGATGTAGGATGATCACCCCCCCCCATCTCATCCCCAAATCTCATCGCAAAGTATTGGGTGGAACACCATAATTCCAGAGAACACAGTTTCACTGCTCCACAGCTCAATGCCAGGAGGGAGGGCTTTTTATCCCTATAGAGCTCAATTTGTTCATGTTTATCTGCTCCAGATAGTCCTATTCAATTGGCAATTCCTGTCTGTAGGGATGAGATAAGCAGTATATATGCAATGGATGCAACATAAAGTGTGCTGAAATATTTCCATCAGGGGCAAAAGAGAAGTGGTACACGTATCATCCATCCATCCATCCATCCATCCACCTATCATCTGTCTGCCCTAGGATATCCCAATATTATGCTGTATCCTTTTTCCTCCCACAAATAATAATGACTGTTGCCGTGGTGTTTATGCATGACTGGACTGAACTAATGCACTTCATACAATCTGGCCTCTCTTAATTGTGAATTAAATGTTTGGATCTAAACAGAGGATTCAGTTGAGTGAAGCTGGTTTGATGTACAGTTCTGATGTCCCGCGTTCTTCCAAAGCAACCCGTGCATTAGTCACAGCTTAAATGCGGAAATGAACCCGGACTCCAGCCGCTGGCGGGCACTGGGATCTCTTGGCCACAGTGACAGTGCCAGGGCCAGTGGCATCCATCTCTGTACGGGTTCAGTGCCACAGCCCGGCGGGTGCAGGGGCATGCAGGGTCGTCTCCTGCGTGTAAGGGGGCACTGGTGTCAAGCTCAGCTCCAGATGGCATTCAGCCCTGACGCCCACACACTCCCGCCTGGCACCCGTGGGCATGCCTGCCCTGCCACAGCAGGCACAATGCATGCCAGCTGCCGGCTGTGACCAGGCTCCAGCTCCAGCTCACTGCTAGACTGACCAGACGAGAGAGAGAGAGAGAGAGAGAGAGAGAGAGAGAGAGAGAGAGAGAG
>CM067514.1:13305404-13335404 GCA_034509495.1 Acestrorhynchus altus | reverse complement strand
TTCCAATGACCATACATCACATTACACTTAAGTCCTTAAAACAATACCATCAGAGTTACCCTGATAGTACATGTTCGTTTCTCCAAATATACTGCTCAGAACTTTACTGTTGTATAGGATGTAAAGATCACTTCACCAAAGCAATGTAAACAATTTTAAGATTTTAACATCTGTTATTTCAGTCCGTATAGAAGTTAAGCCTCATCACATAATACCACAGAACTGGGAGGGAGGAAGATAGGACAGTACTCCTCCAAGTCAAGTGTGAAGCTCTGTCACATTTTCTACACTAATAACCATTTTTGTACAACTGTGTATAAACTTATCATGTATTTACATACCGCACATATTTTCTTGTGTGTAATTATTTATATTATTGCTTATATTGATCAGCACATTGAAACAAGTTCTAAAGATCTAGCTCAAGAATAAAATAGACATTGGATAATAATCCATATAGCATATTAGTAATAATAATAATAATATTAATATTAATATTATTGATAATAATAATAATAATGATTATTATTATTATTGTTATATTTTTTATTACTGTATCATTATTTATATTAATATTACTGTTATTATTATATGGATTTTCAACATAACTGAAGTGCTTATTTCATTGTGAAATGTGAAAATAGTGAATGAAAGAACAGTGAATGTGGAGAAAAATGAATATTACAACATTGTTAAATTTGGTAATAAAGTGAAATGCAAATTTGAGAATAATAGTGAATTCAAGAAGTGTATTAATGAATAATCATCAGAATAAAAGGAATATGAGAGTAGGTTAAAAGTGATATGCTGAATTGAGAAAAGTGAATATGAGAACAGTGTTGAATCTAAAAATAAATCATAATATTACTAAATATGAGATTTACCTAATGCAAGAGTAATGTGGAATGTGCAAAAACGAAATGTGACAATAGTACAGAGTTTTCCATTATTTAATATCAGCATGATTTCTACTTAATCTGATGTAGTACTGAATGTCATAATAGTGTGGGAAGTAATAATAATAATGTGAAATGTGAGATTAATACTAAATCTTAAACAAGTCAGTATCAGAAAAGTACTTAATCTTAGATAGTACTAAGAATAATGTTGAATATAAATAATAGCATATTAATAGAACATATGTAAAAATGAGAGTGGAATATAAAGTTAAAAATGAGGATAGAGAAAACAGTGAATGTAACAAATATGAATAGTGCTGAAAATAAAAATAGTGAATATTGTAATACAGTTGTATTCAATCTGACAGTAGTACATGAGTGAAAATTACATGTGAGAATTGTGTAAGAAAACTGGAATGTTATGCATTTTGAACAGTAACAGGAATATGAAAATAGTGAATGATAGATGAGCTAATGTTGAGAATCTTCAGTAAGAGAATGGTGTGTGCGTCCAAATATTGTATATATAAAAATATGATCCATCCAGCCATCTATCTTGTCCGCTTTATCCTGGTCAGGGTCATAGAGATACCTGAAGCCTGCTTATTTCACTCTTCAGCAGAAACAACAGCAGTGCTGTATAATTAAGCTTGCTGTCTCTCTGGTAACGTAGATACACATTTTGACGAGTAGATATTTTTCCACATTAAACATAATGTCATTGCAATGTAAATATGGCTGTGCTGTATAATAGCATGTTATTTAAAGGTAAAGGGAAATGATGCCCTCTAAATTCAGTTTGAAATACCATGGCATTCATGTTGACCCACAAATTCACCAAAGCGTATGTTCAGCTCCAGTCTGATCCCTTGCTCTTCATTCGCTCGTCTTTTTGGCACACCAGCGAGGCTTTGCATGTGTACTGCGGGTGAAGAAGGAGATGCGAAAGAAATGTGTGAGGTTTGCAGGCAAGCAGCCGGCTCTTTGAAACTGAACTCCGCACTCTCCCTTCGCCGTTGATTCCTCCGAGCCATCGAGCAGCCTCATGGCTTAATGAGAGGTGGCGCTTCAAAAGCATTAATTGAGAGAGCTGGTGGAGGGCTGTCAGACAGGGGCTTTTTGTGCTTTGGGTTTAACACTCCACCTCAGGGTCAAGTGAGTAAAACCCAGTGCTCTGTGGAGATGAGCTAGACCATTTCATTAAGCAAGGAGCTGTCCAAGGGTTATTTACAGTATCACAAACATGTCTATGAGGTGTTCTTGAGTTATTCTGAAAAGCCTGCTTTATTAAAGCACAGGTCACACTGCAACCTCTGTTAGCATACAGGATTGATCTAACAGTGATATATCTGAGCATAGAGTTGAATTTAAAGATAGCATTGAGCCTAAGAGAGTTAATATGAAACTAATAGAGCTGATAGTGAGTGTACATAGTTCTGAATGTGAATGACGTAATAAACATAATGATAGTAACAGGAGAACAGTGACTGGAGAATAGAATGTGAGTATAGTAAACATAAATAGTGAGAATACTGTATGTAATGCTGTATAATATTCATTACAATAATATGGATAAATGTGAGAGAAATGAATACAGAACATGAAACTAGTAAATGTGAGAATAGTGAAAAAATGTGAGAATAGTGAAAGAGAACAGTGAAGAACAAGAATAGTACTGAAAGTGAGAATAGTACTGAAAGTGAGAATAGAACTGAATCTGAGAACAGTGCACAATGTGAGAACAGTGCACAATGTGAGAACAGTGCACAATGTGAGAACAGTGCTGAATCTGAGAATAGTAAATGTGACAAAAATATTGAATGTGAGATCATGCTGAATCTGGAGCATAGTGAGTCTAAATGTAAATAGTGCTAAATGTATGAATAGCGGTGTAAATAATGCAACATTCGAGAAGTGAGAGTGAGAAACAATACTGAACATAAGAATGTTGCTGAAATTGAAAATAATGAATGTGAGAATAGTGCTGAATTTAAGAATAGTGACTTTGAGAATAGTATTAAATATGAGACCTATGCTGAATCTGAAAACAGTGAAATAGTACATATGACAATTACATTATGTAATAAATGTACTACTTAATACATTAATTCAATGTATTCAATTAATGAATTGCAAGGAAAATTATTTTTGTTCAAATTAACTTTGAAAATCAAGTAATGATAGTTAAAGAGGCTTTCTGTATGTATTTTACCCCTCACAGCTTCTCACACACACACACACACACACACACACACACACACACACACACACACACACACTGAAAGAAGTCAGTCAGACCTTAAGGCAGATGGGGTTTGCAGTGATACTGAGGATTATACATAGCAGGTATCAGTCGCAGGAATTACACACCTGGGGCTGTATTTTGTGTGTGTGTGTGTGTGTGTGTGTGTGTGTGTGTGTGTGTGTGTGTGTGTGTGTGTATGTAGAAGAGATTTATCTGAATCCTCAACCTCACCTCACACCTGCTGGCCACGTGGGCAGAACCATCAGTCTCTTGATCAAAACAGAAAGTAGGTGCACACACACACACACACAGACACACACACACACACACACACACACACACACACACACACACACACACGCACACACACACACACATGCACACACACACATGCATTTAATTGCTTATTACATTTTATATGACATCATTAATAAATTTTGCACTTGAACGTCATTCAGGACAAGAATGTCACAGAACACTACACACATTCTTTCCTTCACAGGTGTGCTGGAGGGTGTTGCAGGTGTGTGAACCAGTGTGGACAGTGAGTGAAACATCAAAACACCTGTCACTCTGTGTGTGTATGTGTGTGTGTGTGTGTGTGTGTGTGTGTGTGTGTGTGTGTGTGTGTGTGTGTGTGTGTGTGTGTGTGTGTGTGTGTGTGTGTGTGTGAGAGAGATAGAGTTCAAGAGAGAGTTCAATAGTTCATTATTGTGTTCCATATGTGTATTTTTAGAGCTGTCTTGTTGATATCCTAAAGGTGGCCTGTCCAGACCTTTGGCAGGTGTTGTTAGCCAAAAGTGTTATTGACAGATTATCAGGCCAGAGCTGAGGCAGAGCAGACATTATCCCAGGCAGAGGAGCTGCTGTTAGAGACGCTTCCATCTGTCATAAAATGAAATGCAATGCTTCAGAACACACAGTGGTATCAGCCGCACACACTGAGTAACTGCTTTATTTGCACCCACCCTCACTGGAGCTCAAAGTCAGGGCCCTTCAGTAAAGTTTTAAAAGAACATGCAATGACAGTGACTGGAGACACTGCATGTTCTGTTACTATTAATCATCATTCAGTCAGACCACCACTGATCTGTTCCTGACAGCTTTTGATGCCTTTCTGATGCGCTCTCTCTCTCTCTCTCTCTCTCTCTCTCTCTCTCTCTCTCTCTCTCTGTTGCATCTCTCCATTCTTTCTCTGCCTCAGTTTAACCTTCCTTATGAACTTCTACCTGCATCCAAACTGCACTGCCCAGCTCAGAGGTGCAGGGAATCCACCTTGGAAATGAAGGTGGGACTGAAAATGAAAGAGGGGAATGATATGGGAAGAAAAGTAAGAAATATGAAAAAAAGGAGAGAAATAGAAAATGAACTAGAAAGACAATAAAAGGAAGGTGATAAAAAAGATGGACCAAGAAAGACAACAAATAGAAAGAATATAGAAAATAGAAAGGAAAACAGAATCAAAAAGATGAAGGAAAATGGAGGAAAGAATAATGTGAAAAATCAAATGATGGAAATGAAAACAATAAAATGTAGCAAGAAAGGAAAAATAAAGATGATGAAAAGAAAATCTTAAATGAAAAAGAAAAGAAAAAATTGAGACAGAGAGCTGGGCATGTGCTTCGATGTAGATTCAGTGTGTGTGTGTGTGTGTGTGTGTGTGTGTGTGTGATGTACAGTGAGCTGCAGGTTGAGGAATGTTCAGTTTGGAGTTCAGTACTGCAACAATAAAAAAGCTTTCAAGATGTGGAGGGCAGTAAATCTCTCAGGGGGTCGCAGAGCAGGGCCAATAAATGTGGCAGGAGTGTGTGTGTGTGTGTGTGTGTGTGTGTGTGTGTGTGTGTGTGTGTGTGTGTGTGTGTGTGTGTGAGAGAGAGAGAGAGAGAGAGAGAGTCAGTGTGTTTTTCTTCAACTAAAACACACCACGATCCTGCAGCTAGTAAAACACACTGATGCAAACAGGGGCCTTCAAAACAGCACTGATGATAAACATAAATATAAAAAAGGATGCAGCTCATACAGCATGAGCCAGCTCTTCTGTTCCTGAATGAAACCCCCATTTTAATAATTCTGCTTTATCACAGCACTTTAATAAATCATATAGACTTTATGAAATTCCATCTATGGCCCTCTTTCATGTTCTCCGGTCCTCATTTCTTTAGCAAGATTATTTTCTGGTGCTCTGTATGACCTTCAGTGTCTTTCCTGCTTTTCTCTGGTGGATTATCCCTCCAGTTTGCATCTCCACCTCCTTTTCTTTACTGGTTTTGAATAAGCCAACAAACTGAACTGGAAAGTACTGAATACTGTGGCCCAATACCCAGCAGCTACAACTCTGGTATTGTTTATGTGGGAGGTGCTATACCATCAAGTCTAATGACCTAGTACAACATAGTAGACATCTGAATGCTCTGGTGCCAGGTGTACTACAGATACCACCATCATAGGTCTTGTAGAGGAGAGGTGGAGCAATGGAGGATCAATCCTCTCTATAAGACCTCTTCAGATATCACCTTCACAGGTTATGTAGAAAAAGCTGTTAAAGTGGGAGTGGAGGAACATTTCCAGCCACAAGCCCTTCCACATGTACCTCCTTGAGAAGTTTTTAGGAAGCTGTGTCCTACAGAGAAGGTAGATCAGGTAAATTAACCTGTATTTATTGCCTGTGGAGGAACTAGTTCCCTCTCTACAAGACCTCTACAGATACCACATTCAAATGTCTTGTAGAGGGAGCAGTTTTGATGCTATGGAGGAACCATTCATCTATAAGACTTTGGTGGAATAGCCTCAAGCCCAAGACTTAAAGGTGATCGACTTTGGTGTCTGGCATCAAGATGTTCCAGCAGGTACTGTACGTCTGTTTGGCTGTAAGGTGGAGCAACTGTAGATTGGGCTTGTTATTGTGCCTCACACATGTGTATGTTGAACACATGTCAACTTCTTTCATTGCTCCAAAGTTAAATTCCTTTGCTTCTTCTATTTATCATCATAACTGGCATCATAACTGACTACAGATTAAACATGAGCAGTTTACATTTAGTAACTACTGTTATTGTGTTACTGTGACAACTGTAACTTCCATTACTATACATATCTTTTCAAGGGTAAAACATTCTAATAATCTGATGTGTAGAACAATTTAACCCCAGTTTAGGCTTCATAAAAGCATGTATAAGCCACCATGTAAATTCTTATATTGTATCCAACCCGACTTTTAGCCTCTTTCTTTCTTTCTGTACCATAAAACATCCTGAACCGCCTGGTGCCTTCAATGACCCCATCCACTGCCATTGTGATGAGGTCAAATCAGCACCTCTTCATTCACCCTCCTCATTTACTTCAATTCTATCCATAATTTGTGCCAGTTAAAGCTTTCTTCAGTCGGTAACCTCCACCGGACAGAATAAAATACGCTCAGCTTTTCATCCTTGTAGATTCCTGCTCATTGTATCTCAGTTTTTTCTTCACTTTCACTTTTAGCTGAACAAGACTGGGCAGAGGAGCTCAGCAAAGCAGCTTTATGACAATACCTATTGTGAAAAAATGCTAAAAGTGCTTTACAAAGAAAGCTGAATTGAATTCCTATTCCACAAACACACACACACACACACACACACACACACACACACACACACACACACACACACACACACTTTCCACCTAAACCAATTTTGTGATAGTCTGACACCCAGCATCATTCTTCCCTCCTCTAAATATAGTCCATCAGCCAAGACATGTTTGGTGTCTGATGTTTACTTCAGCAAGCAAGAGATTAGGACTAACTGACTCAAGACTCAAGACAGAAGAGATTCACACTCACACAGATGCTCAAGAATTGATGTAGACTAACACCTGAGACAATAAAGAGCCCATTCTGAAGTCTCAATAAAGGACTTGAGAAGGGGCTCCAGCTCAGAGCCAGAGGCTCGAGAAATTGCTCAGACCCAGAAACCCAAGAAATGACTTTGATTCATACTTTAGAGATTTCAGACTGATCTTCAACTGACATACATGCATCCAAGAATGGCCTTGGATTTGCATCCAGAGACTCAATATTGTGTTCAGAGCAGAGGTTGTGACAATGGTTTGGAACTCAACAGCCAGTAACTCAAGAATGGGCTCAGACATGCAATCAGAGGCTCAGTTCTGAACTTGGACTGAGAACCAGAGGCTGAAGAATGAAATCAGACACAGTCAGAGAATCGACACAGAATTTCAGACAGTCAGATGTATATTTACAGACCTGTCCAAAACCAAAGACTGCAACCTCTAACTTGCACCTCAAAGACTTGAGACATGCCCTCAGACCCTCCCCACCAGAGATTTAAATACATAAAATGAAATAAAACATGCCTCAACACAGTTAGTTTGTTGTTTGTCGCCACTTTTTTTCAAATTTTCTCCATTCCATTTCAAATAGTGCTGCAGTTACATTCTGGCACCTAAGTCCAACTTGACCTTCTCCTGCCCTCAAATGTGTGTAGTTCAGTAATGTCCAATAGTCTTGTTTAAGTGGTTCTGATACTATGACACTTTTATACACCACTATTTCGTTTTCTGAAGTTTTTTATAAATACACGTGACCCACTCCCTGATTACTCCCTGTTCCTCACCTGCAGGGTGCTGGAATATTGTTCCAGATCATTCCAGCCCAATTGACTTGCTGCTCATGATCACAGACCTTCATTCAGGCTCACTCGTCATGAAGTCAACCAGGAGATGGAAAGACCTGACCTCATATCTGCCACACGTTTAGCTGAGGATGTAGTACGCACTCCACAGGGGGCAGAGGTCCAAGCATTTATGTAGTGTGGGGTATTTCAGCAAGAGCAGCCCTGATGATGTGTCTGCTCTCTCCATCTTGAGTAAATTGATGGCAGTTTAAGAGCATAAAATGGCCGAGCTCCAGAAGCCTAGCGATTCCTTCAAAACCATTACACCAGCTCCTTTTTTGATGCGGTTCTAATTATACGCTCTGGATGGAGTGTGTCCATCCTCTATTGATTGCCGTAATGTGTGGAGGAATTGTCCACGCTCACTTACATTAAAAAACCATCCCAGTGATGAAGCTCAGTGATAGATGGGCTTTGGGGGGGTGAACTAACTGGCAAGAGAGAGAGAGAGAGAGAGGAGAGAGAGAGAGAGAGAGAGAGAGAGAGAGAGAGAGAGAGAGAGATGGGAAGATTCCTGAGTTGGAAAGAAAGAGAGTATAAAAGATGGAAAAGAGAAAGAATGAGAACAATAAAGTAAGAACAATTAAGAAGGAAAACTACAGACTAGGAGAGAGGAAAGAAAAAGAGGGAAATAATGAAGAAATGAGAGAAAGAGTTAGAAAGAGTGAGGAAGACAAAAAGGTAAAGAAAGATAAGAAAAAGAATGGGAAAAAGAGTGTTGAGACAGGATGAAAGTGAAAATGACAGAAAGAACAATGGAGAGAGAGAGAGAGAGAGAGAGAGAGAGAGAGAGAGAGAGAGAGAGAGAGAGATGGACAAACAAATTGAGAGATTGAGAACAGAATGTGAAGGAAAAGAAAAAGAGTGAAAGAAGACATAAGGATTGAAAGAAAGAACAGGAAAAAGAGAAAGTGAGAGCTGGAAAGAAGAAAGGAGAGAAAGAAAATGTGAAGGAAACAGAGAAAGAGAGAGACAGAGCATTCATGGATCTATCAGGGACCTTTTCTTTGAAGGAAAGATGATGCAACTCACTCCATCACTGTCCACTCTAAGCAGCAGCACAGTGACTGCAAAAGATCCCTTTGTTTTCAGAGCATAGACAGCAGCTTTAGACTTCATGTATCAACAGCACACACACTCACACACACATACACACATGCCTGGACACACTGGACTGCATTCTGAGAGCTGCCCCAGTGTCTGGCCTTCTCTGCTGAAGCTGATTTACTGTCTTCACCCCTCCATATCTGGGGTGACTCTACAGTTCAGTCCACAGCCCACAAAATACCCACCCTTTCTCTCTCTCTCTCTCTCTCCTTTCAGTTCATGGAGAAGAACCATTTAAACAATGCAACTAACCACTTAGAGGACCATTACGCAGCATTTTATCTTAAAGTGACAACTTCAAAATCATGTTAATGCTCTGCTGACAGTAATATGGAGAAGTACATCTCTATCATTACAACCCCAAACTTAGTAAGCTGATAGCTGCCCTATGAAACTTTGGTTAAGCAGACGTGAAAACATTCCTGAAATTGTATAATACTGCACAAATACTGTACAAATTTGTGTACACAAAGTTCACATCACTTGCACTTTCATTTCCTACATGTATCTCCTTTATCTTTTTGAATAAAACACTAAAGAGAAAAGTCCATTTGAACAGAGCTCATACCTTATTATGTAACTTATCTTAAAGACACAGTAAGAGAAAAACCCTGATTAATGCTAAGAAATAAAGAAATGTTTTGTAGAAATGAATTATGCAGAGTTCTGGAAGATGATGCCATTCATTCTTTATTAAATGAATGCAAAGGAAAAATAAAATACAAATAAAATAAAAAATCTGACGTGGGATATTTAATATTCATGACATGGCAGAAAAATGACCTTACATCCACATCTATAATTGCCATGTTAACATCAATATAGTCAGTTATACAAAAACCTTCACAAAATCAAAAAAATAGCAACTTTACAAAGAAGGAAAAACCTTCAAAGGAATTCAGTGTCAATTCCTGTTGATTACTTTGTGAAAAGTGACAGTACACAAAGAGATTAGTATATTAAGTGTGTTATTAATAATGGTTCTGGTAAGAGGGAGAAGAAGTGGTATTCCCCCTTCTGCTGTATTCTGGGTCTCTGCCTCAGCAGAAGGGTTCATGGCACATGCAGGAGGCAGCAGGCAGCACGCTGTGTGAACCAAAAACAAAAAAAGTAAAGTGTAATGGAGGCATGAAGTCTCTAATAACCCTGCTAATGAGTGCACAGTTTCATGGAAGCCATGTCCCCTAAATAGGGTTTGAGGTGAAGCCTAATATTCATAGCACTTCAGTCCTGCTGGAGCTGATGCTGTGATCCAGTGATTTTCCCAGTGATGGATTTCAGATTAAAGCAGCCAGTAGCTTTGAAGTAAGATATGTTTGCAACTCTGGCATGAATAAAGATCGAGGACATAAACTCACAAAGATGAATGTTTATCACAGGATGACTCTTGACGAAATGTGTGTCACCAGTAATGCAGCGTAAAGATCTAAAATCCAAAGAAAATTTGGTGGCAATGTTTTTTGATGTGTTGCCTCTGGGACAGATAAAGCGAGACATGTAGTGACATTAGTGGGAATTAAAATCTTGCAATTTAACAGAAACACTGGATGGCACTATAGCGGAACACAGAGTGGAAACAAACAAACAAAAAAAGAAATGAATTCAGTTGTCTAGGTAATCTAGTCAATAATACATGGGTATGGTTTTATGGCAGTCTGTGATAATTTAGGGTAGCATGTCATCAGCTGGTGTTGGTCCACTGTGTTTAGCATCAACGCAGCACCTACCAGCAGATTTTAGAGCATTCCATGCTTCCATCTGCTGAGAAGCTTTATGGAGATGCTAAATTTCCTTTTCCAGCAGGACTTGGCAACTGTCCACAGTGCCAAAACTACCACCAAATTACTGTGCTGGACTGTCCAGTTAACTCTCTGTACCTGAAGATGAGAAGATGAGAAACTCAACAATGCATGGGTTGGGGAGTAGGAGATGAAGTGTAGGAGATGAAGTGTGGTGGTGATCATCCAAAATCCTGACATTAAAAACATTTTGGGCAGATGGTTAAGGATCCAGACTTGACTCCCAGAAGTGGCAGATCCTGACTGAAGTGAGGCACTTTCTCCCTAGGCCCCATGGATATGGCTGCCCACCACTCATGTGCTTACAGTTCCCTAGTTTGTAAATTCACTAGAATGTATGGGTTAAATTGTGGTGCAAGGGTCAATATGCTTGCATATTCTTGTCACTAAATGCAATCAGATGCTTACAGCAATGCTCAACAATCTACTTAAAAGCCTTCTCTGGACAGTAGAGACAGTTACTCAGAAAAAGCAGGACTGTTGTTTCTGCTGTTCCTTTTTTCTACTGCTGTTCAGTGTTCGAGAAAATAAGGTTTTGACTGGAAATTTAATGAAGGGCTCTCTGGTGTTTACACAGAACAATATATTGCAAATATTACAATGATTTAGCCTCAGTATATGTCTACAGATTGTCATATGAATGTATTCAATATGTGAACAAGGTTGACAAATAAAGCCCTGGTTGGACCCCTATAAATTGGAGACTGGACCTGTCTGTCCTCCTGGGACTATGAAGTCATTTAAACCTCTCACCACCACTCATGTGCACTGAAAGTGCAGAGGCCGACAGGAGCAAAAATTCACTTGTGGGCCTTTAAGGAAGAGGACTTGTGGAAAAGGGAGACAGATGGGCCTTACATAAAGCTGAAATATGTACACACACAGTATATTACCATATGGAACTGAGAGGTCCGGTAGAGTTCAGAAAATCTGCAGGTGAAGTACAGCTCTGGATTTAGGTAATGTTTCTTGTTTGTACAGGTTCTAGAAGTGCTTGAATGCTCTTCACAGTTCAGTCTGAGTTCAGGTTGTAGCCTTACAGCAGATGGGCTTTTAGAGAGCCTGTCATACTGGTGCTATTACTCTGTCAGACCTGGGTTCAGTTCTATTCTGAAGTATTTGTAAAGTACTGTCCCTACTTTTGCTAACAGTCATTTTGCACAGCAGCTTATTTTTCTCCATGCTCTAATGAGTGCAGCCAAAAGTCAAGTATTGAGTGACAATGTCGAGAAAAAACCCCTCTAAACGCATGATGGAGAACCACTGAGATCAACCAAGACACCTAAGTGAAACATTCTTGATGGGAATTAATGGTTTACTCACACTGCCTTATACTGTGCCTGACCACAATTGCTCCCCCTCCCAACACCCCAATGGCTTCCACTCACACTGTGCTTAACATTCCAGGACTGAGCATGTTTACATCATAATGATGCTGCTTTTGAATTGAAGAAAAGTATCCCTACCCTATTTACATTGCCTGTCCAATTTGGACTGCCCATGCACAGAACTAGCCAAAATGATATAGGGCAATCCAAAGATATTAAACTGAAAAAAATCTCTGATAAACATAGTCAATTATCTGTGGCCTCCTGCTGCTAGACAACACTGTACTCCTGTGGAAGATGATTACTACTGCAGTATTTACCTGGAATTTCCAGTTCAATGCTCTGGAATCCCTCAAAGCCTTCAAAGAATTCATTTGACCATTATTACAACTACAAAGTCTTCATGAACAAGGACAAGAAGGAAGATTAACCCAAAGATAAAAAATGTAAAACTCCACTTTTAAATCAGTAAAAATGAGTCAGTTCTATCTTGATCTCTATTAACAAACTCTGCACTCTATGCTAGAGTCTCTCTAGTCAAAATACTGCACAAAGAATTCCCAACCCTCCATGAAAGTGTGGAATTCAGCCAAGAACAAATCATAACACTTACCAAAGAGAGCAAAACACCCCAGTACTCCATCAATGAACTCATAACCTGATTATCATCAGTCAAGAATGAAAATAAATAAGCTTCTAGTATGAGAGACAAAATTGTCTTCTCTGGAATCCCTGAGCACACACAGGAAAATCTTGATTTCTTGAAGAACTTTATGATCACTAATCTCAAAATCTTACCGGAACTGGTGTCATTCATTTCATTCCACCATGTACACAAAAAACTGCCAAACAAGCTACCATGTCCCATTTTCAAAAGGTTGAACATTATAAGCCTAATGTGCTCATCATGGACAAAGAAAGGAGCCAAGGGACAAACCAATTAAATGACCAGTTCCTGGTGACCATGAAGTTCGGGAGAGATGGAGAAAACTTCTTACTGCCAGGAGAGAACATCGCAAATTCCACAATTATAACTGGGGGTGACTTCAATGCATCACTGACCAATATTTATACAGAATAACAAGTGCACATAATGGATGCTATTGGCAAGCAACTGACATCACCTAGAGCTCAGTGATGGTTGGTGCCTCAAAAAAACCCAAGTCTAAAGAATTCTCTTTTGATTCACCCGATCGCCACTGGCACTTCCGCATTGACAACTTCTTAACCAATATTTCTATCACACCTATTATCTCTGTCGTAACATACTACCCTATCCTTATCAGTGACCATACCCAAGTATCACTTATATGGAATATAAATGTAACATATAAAAGCTTTAGATTGCATCTTAATACATCTTTACTTACAAAACAGGAGTTTGACACATTTACTCACATAAGAAAAGAATGGACATCCTTCCTAAAAATAAATGATTCTCTGGAAACCCTACCTACTTAAATCGGGGAAACTGGGAAAATAAACTCCTACAGATACAGAAAAACACAGAACGAAAGATGCAGAAAACCAATCTAACCCACGCTCTACAACAGATGCCTTATAACAAAGCATTCGGTCCTGATGGCTTTACCAATTTTTATAAGCACTTCTGTAGAAAATATGAGATTTCCAAAAGAGATGAATACAACTGTGTTAATCAGTGTCAATCTACAGTGCTGAGAATGACCCATCACCCACATGATACCTGTTCTGTGGTAATCCTGTGGGGTCCTGACCACAGGACAGAGAAACAGATGAGCTACAATCTGTAATTATATAATCACAAAGTGCACCTGTATGATCAGTGTAGCTGATTGAATGGGAAAGCCTACAACGGATTCTTATTCTCACTGAGAACTCACTGGTCACTCCATCTGCTGAAGCGCGGGGCCTTGGTGTAGTTGTGGGTGACCAGTTGTTCTCAGCTCATGTTGCAAACCTGACTCAGTCATGCAGTTTTCTCCTTTACAACATGAGGAGAATTCAACCCTTTCTGTCTGGTGAGGCCACTCAGGTGCTTGTTCAATCTCTTGTCATTTCAGGACTAGTCTACTGCAACCCCGTTCTAGCTGGCCTTCCTATGCAGACCATCAGACCATTGCAATCCAGAATGCAGCATAGCGGCTCGTCTTCAATGTTCCTAAATTCAGCCACGTAACTCCTCTGTGGCGTTCCTTTCATTGGCTATCTGTAGCTGCCTGCATCAGACTCAAAACCTTGATGCTGACCTACAAAGCCAAAAATGGACCAGCTCCTCCATGCATGATGGCAATGGTCAAAACTCAAGCTGTACCAAGACCCTTATGAGCTTCAAGTACAGCACGGCTTGACCCACCGTGTATTTAAACACAAGGGAAACATGCATCCAGACTCTTTTCTGTTCTGGCACCAAAATGGTGGAATGAACTTCCCCTGGGGGTCCGAACAGCTGAGTTTGGAGACTGAAGACTCATCTGTTTAAAGACATTTGTGTTCAACAGGATCTAAGTGTGAGGAATCTCTGGATTCTAGCCTTGTCCACTAGCTAAGGATTCTTTCTAAGTGAACAGCAAAGCACTTTTGTAAGTCACTCTGGATAAGGGCATCTGCTAAACATAATGTTATTGCTGATTCTTGTACTACATTAATGTACATTCTTTTCCATTACATTAATGTGGAGGAAACAAATAGTTTTGTTCCATCATTGAAAAAACAAACAAACAAACAAAAAAATCTGATAATGTATTCTGGACTAATCGTAAATGAACACACATGTGCAGTCCAGATTTGAAAGGCAATGCAGATTGTATTTACTTTGTTGCTTACTTGCAATGGTTAAGAGCTCTCACATACTTTGTAAATGTATTAATTATGCAAAACTGCAATGCTGCAGTTAAAATGCACACTAGTTGAAATGTGCCAGGCTTTCAGGGGGAAATGTGCTCAGGCATGGAATAGCTTACCTAGTGTGAGAACAAGTACTCCCACATTCTTCCTAAAGTTCATAAGAGTTGCCCAAAACCGAATGCGCCATTGCAAGCTTATAAGCTTGCATACTGCAACTTTAAGAGTACAGAACTGCAGGCGATATTGACATTTTATGATGTTAAGATAATAAGAAAACAATTATCACAGATAATAGTGCTTTATGGAACTAGAAAACCAAGACAAAACTGTGTTCAATAGACAAATATTGTTGCCATCAGCATCTGCACTCCGACCCTTCAGGTTTTTTTATTTTAATTTATTTAAATTTTTTTTATTATTTATTTTACAAATTTGCAAAAATGGACCTCAACCAAGTTATTTTTTTTCTTCCATTGCCAAGTGCTTCTTTACTCTCTCAGCATTGAATCACATGTATACCTCCATACCACCTCTGAGAGCTGCTCCTTAAAGTTGTCATGGCGTAGCATTTCTTCTTTACCAACCAATCACAAATTTTGTCATCTAGCATCTTCATCCTTGGAGTTTCACCAGCTACCACATGGTGATTGAAGCCTCCATGTGACATCAGCAGTTGTTTGTTTTCTCTGCAGTTATGTCACAATGTTTGTTGAAGTCAGGCGTATGCTTCGCGAGAGCATACATCAAGTGCATGAGGAAGAACCAAGAGGAAACTAGATTCAAAGGGAAAGCCCCTATGAGCAGAAGGAAGGACCGCTCAGGGGACCCAAGAACCACTGAGAGGAACTGTGACTCAAAACAGAACCATATAAGAGAACCACTGAGAGGAACCAAGACTCCAAAGGAGACCTTTCCTAAGAGTTAGAAGCAAAACGATGAGAAGGACAACCAAACAGAGCAGGTGGGCCACAATCACCAGGGCCTAGCCTAGGCAAACATCACTGATGGGATCATATTTAAGAAAGGATTAACGATTTAATTATATATTTACAGTTAAATTGTGCAGCAAAATGACAGAATTAAACCTTTATTTATATATGGTTGAAATGTAGGGACAGAGAGGATTATGAAGCAGTGTTTGTCCTCAGCTCCAGCAGGGGGTTGTATGTTTGTGAGCATATCTAATGACCACTGCAGGGGGCTGAACAGGCCTGCACAGAGCTTCAGCAGAGGAAGGGTTGAAGGCTGTAGATAGCTCAGATGGTAGAGAAGACATGCAACTCACTCACATCAGTGCTGGTTTATTAAGTTGTAAGACACACTATTATAAACACTGCTATAAAGGTGAATGATAGTAAATTAGCATAGCTAAGCACAGTAGCAGCATCTTGAGGACTGAATGTTATCCACACTTTAGTCCATGTTTATAGATATCTGTGTTATAACATAGCAAAAAACATACAGGCAAGTTAGAGATTGAGGTGTGCCATGATTTAGATATGTAGTTAACCTCATGCTTACAAACACACGCATACTGCTTTAGAGAGAGAGAGAGAGAGAGAGAGAGAGAGAGAGAGAGAGAGAGAGAGAGAGATGACAATTGACTGCTGGCTGAACAACAATGGAAATCGTCTCTGTTATGCAAGGAACCTCACATCTCCAAATCTGGAATATTACAGGAGTAATAATTTCTTATCTTTCTTAACTTTCAGTGAAAATCAGTGTAAAAGAAATCATTTAAAAAGTTTTGGAACATTTATATTCGTCTTTATGTTCAGCCACAATATAAAGAACATGGAGCAAAATATTATGAAATGTCCAAATCAATAATCAGAACAGTGTCACCTAGCCTGTCTTTAAGAAATGTCTCCAGTGAAATTGTGTTTTGAGGTTTTTTATATTATGTTAAAAAATAGGAGTTTGTTCATATAGGCTCTATTAAAGATTTTGTGAGGCATTTGCAGTTTTGAAAACGAGTACATATATTAATGATGTCTTTCACATCCTGATGGACTGCATAGCTGCATATTTCTTTAAAAATCAGACTCTGCCCTATTTTCTGTGTTATACAGATGCATTAAAATCAAGATGACCGAACAGTTGCAGTGTGCTGCAGACCAAACACGAATGAGCATCAAGATGGAAACAAAACAGCTCATTTTGTTTATAGCAGAACACAAAAGAATTTATGATGACCAACCTGCTGATAAAAATGCAGAGGTTAAAAAATGTGTGTTGGAGCAGAGCTGTGCTGGACAATGACAGTGAGAACTTTACAGACGCTTTATAAAACATTGCCCATTTTCTAAAGTCTGTTGTGGTGCATCCTAGTCTGTTCATGGTCAATGAGCTGTGAACTATAGCTTCCCTCACTAATGAGCACTATGGAGAAGGAAAATTAAAGAGGGCAGAAGTGGACAGGAGGCACAGGAAAGATATAGTGGAAATTTATGAGATCTATGGAGTTTCTAGCCCTGTGTACTGAGCACAGAGTGTGAACAATACATTAGATTTGGTGTGAAATAAAAAAAAAATACATAAAAAAGTATACTTGGTGTAAAAAGACCTTAAATCTGCCTCCAGAGGAGTCACAGTTTGTCCATGGTCACACCTTGTAAGAAAGATCAGTGTGTAGAATCTGTAATTTCTGTGAGCTACCATGTTTTTATTGCTGTATAAAGGATGTATAAAGCATCTTTGCCTTTGTTCCTGTTAGATGCAGTATGTTATTTCTCCAGTTGAGCTCATAAGCTCTTTCAGAGCTCATAAAACATGAAGAATGTGTGACTTGCATGTCTGTTCCTGTGTTTTCTTGTTTACAGTGATTTTTTTGACTCTACGAAAATAAAAATCTATGAATGCTGGGCTTTGGTAGATCACCTTCTTTACATATCAAGTAAATGCAGTGACATCAGTGAGGAGCCATGTTATTAATAGAGGAAAGAGATTAAATGAGCATCACGGAAAGGGGTTAACTAGCTGTCAGTTGCCATCATGCTCATACCCTCTCTTTTCCATATCATTTCCCTGAGTCGTATCTGGTGCCTCAGAGCACTGGCAGTGTGTAAGCTGATCAGAAAGAGCTGGATCAGAGATCTCAGGTCACTAAAGTCCAGGCACTGGATGGCATGAAGCTCTTTGTAAGGCAGTGAAGAAGACACCAGCCAGGCTTATCTCAACAGGAGGCCCAAAATAGCGCTCTCCACTGGCGTTTTGTCTGCTAACACACTGTGCACTTCCCACACACATCAGCACTCACTCATCACACACACACACATTCCTGCCTCCATCCAGTGCCATGATGGCCTCGAAGAACAACAGATCATTTTTGAAATATGAAAATGCTTAAGGCAGTGTGTGTGTGTGTGTGTGTGTGCAAACTGGTGAAATCTTGTAAGCTACACACAGATGGACAAAGCTGACAGCTGCTGGATGGAAATATTCAGCAGACAAAAAGACATGCAAACCGAATTGATGAGTCTTTGTGACACAAACAAATCTGCTTTGAATAGAAATGCACAGGAACATACACAATAAAACAGCTTGAAGCCATAAAATACATGATGTACACATATGCTGTATGTCCACACAGAGATTATTCTGCTACAAGTAGCCACTATTTTGTCTAGTTAATCTCATTTCCTCTAATAATGACACCTCACTAATGTTGATGCATTTACATGATATGCAATGATGATGATCTAATAAAGCCCAACATTCATAACTTCATAAATTCTCTTAGTGTCGGAAACTCTTATTTTGGAAGATAAATGTCAGATTCTTTAACAGTTTCTTTAGCACTTATACATTGCATCTGTTCTACAGATCTTGCTCTATGCAAAGGCAGCAGTTTTGAAGACCAGTTGCATTGGCAGCAAGACATCCCCAGTACATGACACTACCATCACCATGCTTAACAGTTGGTACAGTTTTCTTGGTCTTATTTCATTGTTTCATCTAACCATAAAACTTTCATCCTGAACACTTGGTTCATCCAGTGAGTGTTGCAAAAGAATATGGACACATGGTAGCTACCATATGCCACATTCCAGTGGGCACTGGACTTCAATTTGATGTTAGAAATACGTTGCAATATCACATCAAACAAATATGACGTAATATGTTTGTATAATTTCAAAGCTTGCAAATGCAAAATCAACTGTTATGAACCATTTTCATTTCTTATAGATGTGAACTACTGGTCAATACACCCATTATGGGTTCTGAAACTTTTTACCTGTTGTGTGTATATATTATGCAGCAAAATGTTATTCAAGAAATCACATCACACATCACATAACTGTCCGAAATCGATTTGTTCAGAGTCAACCACAACATTATAGCAACCTCCTTGTTTCTACACTCACTGTTAATTTAGTAGTTCTATAATTAGCCTACTGTCCATTTGTTTCTCTGCATACCTAGTCAGCCTTCTTTTACCCTGTTCTTCAGTGTTCAGGACCCCACAGGGCCACCACAGGGCAGGTATTATTTGGGAGGTGGGTCATTCTTAGCACTGCAGTAACACTGTGTGTCTGATCCACTCATACCAGTGCAACACACACTCTAACACACCAGCACCATGTCACTGTCACTGCAGTGCTGAGAAGTGTAGAAGTGAGGAGGTGGTCATAATGTTGCAGTTGATTGTAAACCAGTAAAACAAATTAATTTCAGAAATTCATTGTGCTGTGCACATGAGATGCACTGAGATGTGAACTTTTGATTAACAAGATGCCACTGAATAATATATGTACACTACTAGTCAAAGGTTTCAAAACCTATATTGGAGGTTCTACAACTTTTGACCAGCAGGGTATGTTATTTTTATAATAACTATTATATTTATTTATTTTTATATATTATTATGTTGGGCATGTCATTATGTTGCACATTCTACACTGCCATAATCCTCTTATCAGGGAAACTGCCAATTCACATATCAATATTCCTGAAACTATGCCACTGCCATCTGAAATCTCTCATTCTGTTGGTTCTGGACAGATTTTAGCCCTGCAGAGCAAACAACAC
The DNA here is from genome assembly GCA_034509495.1 of Acestrorhynchus altus. Taxonomy (NCBI): domain Eukaryota; kingdom Metazoa; phylum Chordata; class Actinopteri; order Characiformes; family Acestrorhynchidae; genus Acestrorhynchus; species Acestrorhynchus altus. The sequence continues at coordinate 13,315,496 of CM067514.1, read as the reverse complement.
TAAAGTGCTGGTACAATTCTCTGGCCAGGAACACTTTGGCTAACGCTAGCCTTAATGCTGGGGGAAAACTGTCACAGTGCAGAGCTGCCATTTGGTCCCATTCAATTAAGAAGCATATTGGGTGCTGCATGTTGAAAATACACGTGAGAGCTATAAGCATCTATAGCCTGACAGCTGCTGGGCTCAGCTAAATGAATCTACACCCCTTTTTAGCCTGTAGATTACACACAGCCCACCAAAGCACACACACACCGACGCACACTCTCTCTCTCTCTCTCTCACACACACACACACACACACACACACACACACACACACACACACACACACACACACTGTTGCCATTATAATATCAACCCCCCTTCTGCTACCAACACACACATACACAAACATGCAGCTAGTATTAATGTAATTCTATTTGCTCCCTCAGAACCTGGTAGTTAAGAGTCTGGGTACATTTAGCAGTTCTTAATGTTTAAAAGGTAAATTAGCATATTTTGTAGTGTTTTTTATGTCTGTAATGTTGAGTCTTCTCTTTAATCTGTTTGTCTTCTCATTTTATTGTTTTATTTCATTTAATTTGAATTCACATATGTTTAAGATTTTAGATTTAAATAAATGTTAGATAAATGTTAAATTTTTGATTTTTTTATCTTAAAGATAAAGCCTAAATATGTAGTGATGAGTTTGGGGCAAGTTTTCCACACATATTTCTTGAATATCATTGTGATATTGTGTGATCAGCTGCTGACTTGTCCATGTACTATGTGGACAAATGTATTGAGGCACCTTTAAATCCTTGATTTAACTCTTACAATACGGGATCCACACTTTCTGGGCAGTTACATTGCCAGCTAAAATCGGGATTTAAACTGAATTAAATCCCAGTTTAAATGCCAAAGAGCTTTCCAGTGCATGATATTGGGTTATAGATGAGTATGAGAAAGAAGGGGCTGTTTGCTTTTTTTCTTTGCTCACACACTGTTAAAATTTCAGAATAAATGTCAGGAGAAGAGATAATACTGATGCGTACATAAATAATAAAAATAATAATAATAAAAAGACATTCAGTCCATTCAGTCATTGTTACTTGGAACATTATACTGTAACAGGATGCCACCCTTGTAACATGTCAGTTCAAGAATATTTACTACTAGACATTCCCCAATCAACTGCGAGAGGAAGTGTTTAGGAACCACATCAACTCAGCCACAAGTGGTAGACCATATAAAGTTACAGAATGGGGTTACTGAGTGGTAAGGGGGGTATAAAAGTCTCTCTGACAGCAGTGAGTTCCAAACCTCCTTTTGCATTAACATTAGCATAAAAAAACTGTGCACCAGAAGCTTCACTGCATGGGATTTCAAGAGTCACTGCATGCAAGCCTTATATCACCAAACATGCAAAATACTGGATAAAATACAAATGGAAGTTTGATGAACGAGTCTGGGTTTGGTGAACGCCAAGAGAATGTTACCTGATATATTATCTGATCTTACTGTGCAAACTGTAAAGTTTGTTGGGGTGTTTGTCAGGGGTTAACCTAGACCCCTTACTTTCATTGAAGGAAAAATGTAATGCTTCAGCTCCATTGGAGTCATGCTCCAACTCTGTGGAAACAGTTTAGGGAAGGCCTGTTCTGTTCCAGCATGATTGTTCCCCAGTGTACAAAACATGCTCTATGAAAGCATGGTTGGGTGAGTTTGGTGTGGAAGAACTTATCTACCCCACAGAGCACTGACCTCAAACCCATGGAACATGTTTCCCAGCTTGTTTCACAGCTTGTGAATGAAAATTGCTTCGCCAAAAGTTGCTTCTAGAAGTTTTCACAGGTCTTTCACAACCAGTTTCTAAACGGACACTCCACGGGGAACTGCAGATCATTAACATATGGAGCAGAGTAGGCGAAGAGATAGTGGGATTTGAGCCACTGTTGGTAGACATGTATGACCATATGCTTCGATACACTTGCAAATTCAGCTATTTCCTTCAGACCATGGGCTTTGGCATGCCCAAATTCAATCAAATTCAATCTTTTAAACATGTTGATGATCTGATCTGTATTGAAACATATACAGTACATTAATTGTGTTAGCAATGTCTAGCTCCTACCTCCTCTCTCCATTTCAGCATTTTAGGTACCATTTGTGGCTTTTGTCTTTTATTGTCTTTCTTGGTCATTTTATTTTATTTCTGAAAGTACTTGATTTTATGGCACAGCAATTTGGCCAAGACCCATCATTTAAATGTAGGGAATAAGCTGAATTGACTTGGCATGATTTGGAGAAATTATTATTCAGAAGCTTTCAAAAGAAGACCACAGTAGGAGAGTTTGAAGGGCAAAGTTCAGTGCTAAGTCACCTGGAAATGAAGATCACTGTCTCCCACATCCAGACTGTGACTCAAAAAGACATCAAACCCTCAACAGCTGCTGCTTTGCTCCTCCAGTAGCGCATAAACAAACTTGTGCATTAAAAGTGCAAATGAGGCAGCGACAGAATTAAAAATAGAAAAAGTGATGAAACCAAAATCAATCCAACTGAAAGGCAGTGAATGTGAACACAACGCTGTAAGGTGCCAGCAGCACCAAGCTGGGAGTTCCTCAAAGTCATTCTGGATTCATTTTTGGCCTTACAATTCCTCAGTAATCCAACATTCACATTTGGAGACAGAAATCAGATATGGCTGGACAGAATTTTAATCATGTTTAGCAGACATCTGTTCATATGCCTTCCTGTTTGATTTTGAGTAGCATTCATTTGAATACAACCACAAAAAATCATAAAGCAAACATTTCCAAACATGCAAAGAAGAGATGAGACACTACAGGAGAGATGAATATTAATGAGCTTGCTGCTAGAAATGACAGAGGAATAACAGGAAAGAAAAAACAAACCTTTTCTAATTATCTTTCAGTAATTCTAAAGTTGTTGTTTTTTGTATTGTTCTTTGTCAATACGCACTGGTAAATAGAGGATATTAATATTTTTATATAATTGAGAATGCGTTTTCATCAACAACATTCAAATAAATCACCAGTACTCTGAACATTAAGCTCTTAATGACTTCAAGTTTTGCTTTGGGTCTCCAAATCTCACTCATCTGAAAATCAAAAGGCTGTTCCTGCTTCAGGAATACTCCCTGCTCAAAATAAAATGCTGCCTATATGACAGCTATGGTCACTTGTCTGTCTTCCATTTACAAAACAATTTTTCAGATTAAGATTCCAAATGCAAATTATGTTTCAGCAATTAAAATAATCTAAATATCTTATATTTGTCATTTGTTGTGATAATGTTCTCATATAAAGTAAGTTGAATTGCATTCACTTCTATGTGTCCTGGGTCCAGGACTCTGTCAACTCTGTCCATCCCCCACGAACAGACATGAGCTTATCTGAACAGTGTTTCTTCCAAAATCAAAGCTTGTAATATGAAATTGAAATGCTTTAGCCTAGATGTTAGACACAATTCTGCTCCTCCACAACCCAGTGCTTGGCTGCTTTACAACCTACGAGCCTACACTTGGCATTGGGCATCATGGCCTCTAACACGTGTTCAGTTGGTGCACAATAATGCAGCTGAACTCACTATTGTTTGCCACCGTTTGGACATGTAGTGTTAGGAACCACCTTTTTGCCCGGACAACATGATGTGTGTTCATTTGAGTGTTCCTGGGAGGTGGTGTATAAGGAGCCCAACACAACCCTTCTGTGAAGTGGTAGCGGCTGCTTAAGAACAGGAGGCCACATCCGCTCCTTCACAATGGCCCTTCTCTAAGCTGCATATTTGCTGCTGTCTGACTGACCCCTCCAGGGACTCTGCAGGACAATGGGGGATTAGACTGAAGTAGACGTCCACCTCCAAACCTCTGGGTCTCCTCATCCTCTGATTAACGTGTCACTCACCCACAGCTCCATCCAGACTGCATGGCTCCCTCAAAGCTAAAACTCTTTCACAAACAGCTTAAGCCCACTCTCATGTTCCAGTCCATAGGAGTTCAGCAGTGGTCTTGGAAAGCCTTAGTTCATCACAGTTTGGCTGTTTTCCTGCCAAAAGCATATATTTTTAGAGTCGCAAATGTATTATGTCACAAGAAATTTTTAGAACAGTGGTTTTGGTGGGCGAAAGCTGGGCATGTTTGATTCTTTCTAAAATATTTGGGCACAATGTATACACCAATCAGCCACAACATTATGACCACCTCCTTGTTCCTACATTTGTAAAAATCACAGATTGTTGTCCATCTGTTTCTCTGCATACTTTGTAAGCCCCCTTTCACCCTGATCTTCAATGGTCACGACCACCACAGAGCAGATATTATGTGGGTGGTGGGACTTTCTCAGCCCTGCAGTGACTTTGTTTTGGTGATGATGTGTTAGTGTGTGCTACACTGGTAAAAGTGGATCAGACACTGGTGTGTTGCTGGAGTGTTTAAAACCTCAGTGTCACTGCTGGACTGAGAAAAGTCCCCCAAACTGAAATATTTAGCCGGCAGCATCCTGTGACCATTCTAAAACTGTGTGGAAACAGATGAGGTTCTGTCTTTGACTGTACACCTTCAATGTGGATCAATTAGGTACGAGTGTCTAGTAGAGTCAACCAGCAATAAAAACTGAAGCTCTCCAGGACCGGATTCTTGACATTTTAGCTGAAATGACCACCAAATCTAAAAAATGTATTTCTGGGAATTTGCACTATGCTGCTGGATGTTTTAGTTTCAAAGGAAATTGATGCTGTTGAAATGAAATCCACAGTATTGCACCGAAGATCCATGAGAACAAGATGCAAGAGGTGCCTAAAAGAGGAAAAAAAAAAAAAGGTCTATATGAAAACAAAACCCATGTTGGAACGTCTGTCTTGCCCAGGCTTCAGAAGAGAGTGGCCTGTGGTTGACGTAATTTTGAATAATCTCATTCATATATTTGAAAGCGTTTGTTGTTTTATTGCCATTTGTAAGGCTTTCCTTCAGAAAATGAACCAGGTCCAGACATCATGTGCTGGGAACTCCCTCATATGCCATGCATGCAAATGTCACAGCAGATGTTGAGTAAATAACCTTAGATGTTTGATTATCTTCAGCTGGGCTCTCTGGAGTGCTGAACTTTCAAAGATGTGGCAGATTAGCTCTTTTAACCGCTGTCTCTATTTTCAGACAGATACAGTAAAACATCATTCTATTTCATAAACAAACATTAGGCCAAAGCCCACCATCCCCCTAAGGACCACAAGGATGATTGTATATAAGCACAATGTTGCTGTTCATGACTGTGGAGGTTCTTCTTTATGTGTCTCATCAAACCAGACGCTCTTCTATTATTCATCTGGTTCAATGCAGCAACTTTCACTTTTGTGCAGAAATCTGCTCTTTTGTAACATGGAAGTGGAAGTCATCAATAAGTTATGTTGTTTTGGATGTAGAAGTGAGAGGAATCCTGCTTCAGCAGTGAATCTTGTCGACTTTCTTGAGAAAAAAGAAAACAAAACATTATTATTTTCCTTTGGAGAGCAAAAACATGGTACCTGGCTGAGTGACACACACACACACACACACACACACACACACACACACACACACACAGAGAGTGAGGTGTTATATTGTGAGTGAGGTTGGACACTGGAAGTTCAAACAGGGAAGTGCCAGATGGATGGAATATTCCATTTCTGAAGTTGTGTGGTCATTTAACATTCCATGATCCACAGTGTCATGTTTGTACCAGGAATACATCAAAGAAAGCAATACCACCCACAGTGGACAGCTCAGTGATCTAGAATTGTCCACGCAACAGACAAGCGACTCTGGCAGAAATCACATCCGCATTCAGTTCAGAAGCCCCCAGAAGCATATTGGGCAGGTCAGTGCTGCATTCTTTAGCTTTCATTGGATATGCAGTAGACCAACCAGAGTGCCTGTGTTCACACCAGTGAATTCACAATCCACATTTCACAGGATCAACAGGCCCATCAGACCTAAGTTATCCAGAATTGTTTATATGATGTATTCGCAGTACACTCGTGATACTGGATTAAGGAATGTTAGACACGACTACGGAAATAAAATGTTCCATCTATCTGGTAGCCATTGTGCTGCCTCACTAAAAGATAATTATAAACTATTAAATATATATATATATATGTACATTGTAAACAAGAAAAGTGAAAATAGCATTTTTTTGTTTATAAATGTTTGACTGAAGAAGGAAAGCAGTACCATGCAAATGTTTGAGGACCCCATGCAATTTGAACTCTCAAAAAACAAATTTTACCAAGCACCTTAATTATGTTGGGCTATGGTTTGTTCACAATTATCAGGAATGACCAGGTGATGTAAATTTCCAAACTTTTTGAATAATCTAAATTGTTAAACCTCAATCAGCAGACATAGGCTCCTCTCAGCATCTGCCTAGCACTGTGATTAAAATAATAGATGCTTACAAAGCAGGAGAAGGTTATATAAAGATAACAAGGGCATTTTATATAGCCTTTATATATTTATATATTTTCTCAGTTCAGAATGTAAATAAGACAATGCAGATAATAGGAACTGTGGATGTCAAGACCGTGAAAACTTTCAGACAGAACTGCTCTACCTGTGATTTAAAACCCCATTTTTGATTTTACAAGTCCCTGGATATAGATTCTGGAGTGGTGGTGCAATTTTTTATTGTGCATTGATACGTACACTGACATGACCTTCATAAAAGGCTCATCAGAAGTTGTATCCCCAACAAAGAAAAAAAAATCCAGATTAGAAGTTTACAAAGTAACATCTTAACAAACTGGATGCATTTGAAACAGAAGACGTGTGGACTGATTAACTTCAGCCCATTTCTTCAATCATTAGACCTTTAACAATAACAGTAACTTTAATACATTATGTTTATCAGAACTTCAGTCTGGATGTTATTGTTATCAGAAATTAATTCTGCAAGTTATATTAAAATGCCAGTTTAAATACATTTCAGTATTTAAAACTGTACATGACAGGTGAAACAAAAATAAAATGACACCCATTGCCTTGTTTAAGACCATTTTTCTTCCTCCATCACCCCAAAGGGGTGAACAATGTCTACATTTTAACTCAGTCAAGAAGAACCCTTGGCTCAGAACATCCAGCTGCTAATATAATTTTATATTGATTTCTTGTTGACCTCCTATGAAGCAAGTTATCATCCAATAATACACTTCACACGTCCTCCTAATGAAATCAATGGGCCTCTCTCTCCCCCCCCACTCAGCCCAAATAAAAAAATCCTTAGATCCCAACACCATTAGAAAACAGGTCAAAGCTCCAGTCTGTGACTCCAATGGAATTTTCTCTGGTTTTCAATTAAATTGACACACAGGCATACAAAAAAAAAACGCTGATCTAAAGATTCTGCACTCCTTAATGAAGGAGCCACACAACAAGATCAATACACTGCAGCATCAACACAGCCTGTAACTCGATACAAACCGAAATGTAATATGTTGGAAATACTGTGTATTACAGTATACACTGAGCTATGAGTTTATTAAAACCCTCTAATAGTGGTGACAATCATCGGTCATTTAATCAGAAAAGATTACGTTATAGTTCTAATATGTACTATGATGTATACTAGATGTACATCTATGCTAGACGTACTATGTATAGATGTGCAAATACACACTGTAGCCCAGTTAATTCAACACACTTTAAAATCAGAGACCACCAAAAGACCACCACTTAGCCTGCAATTATTTGGTTTAAAGACCATTCTCAGTACAGCAGAACCCCAGAAAGTATTTCAGTTTCCCAACAGGACGATGCAAGACACCACACTGATTGTCCAGTGAACTACTGGACCATGAATTACTGGACAATGGGTTAAGGATTGACAAACTCAATTGCTGTAGGACATCAGAGAATTTAAACATTGCAATTCAAAATGTAATAATTATGCACCATCTGGGCAGTGACCAAACGTTCAAATGTTACTGATCTATTCTAAACAAGTAAATCATTTAAAACAATTACTAAGCCCACCCACAAACTGAATTGTTTTAGGTAATTACAAACCCCACTCACAAAATGTGAATTGTTCATAAAATTACAATCCCCTCCCACAAACTCAATCCTGGTCCTGGTCTTGCTGTAACACACTGTTATTCATTTCAAAAATTATGAATCCCAACCATAAGATTAATTTATTACGTCATTCAAATATTATAAAAAACATAATAAACCACAATTCAGATCATAATCATAAGCTAAAGAAAGGGTACTTCAACAGAAACACAGAAAAAATACAATCAAAACATAAATAATGTTAGAAATGCCAGAATATTGAATTTATCTGAACAGAGTAGAGGAAGTGAGGGGGAGTGAGGTGAGAAAAGGAAGGCTTGCCAGAGCTGAGTCTGTGAGATATGAACAGATTTCTTAGAAAGCACAAGCTGAATTCTTAACATATTGAAGATAACACACTTTCCTCTCCTTTTTTGGCTTCAACTCAACATCAAAATATGAATCCACCTGCCAGGGATGACTCCATCTGCTCCAGAACTGCACATGCATCAGAATTGGTTGTTATGTAGTTGCCTATGAACGCAGCATGAAACTAATAGATGCTGAGGGTTGCAGTCAGACTGCTGTGTATTTTCCATCTAAGAAGCAACAGCAGGATGAAATCCCACACAATAAAGATGAGCATCTTATTCTACAAACAGCAGAGAGAAATCTGGAGAATCACTCTTTCCAAAAAGGGATAAATTCCACCTACATGCAAAGTGGATTGTGGAAGGTGATCCTAATGTGCTAATCATAAACGGGGCCTACTGCACTGGTGTTTAATGAGGGTGCCTAAACCCTGAGAGGCTGATTGTGTGGTGAATAGGAAAGTAGGCTAATGCATATTGTTGTGGAAAGATAATGTCATTTTTAAAAGAAAATCTTTTGAAGTGTATTTCAGTACAGAGAGAAGAAAGGACATCACAGTCACATCACACAAAAGGAAATCTGCCCCACCATCCAACTCCAACCTTCCACTAAGAGATATAACACATTTCTACTCACACAGACATATGCTTTCCAGGATGTGGGGTTGTATAGACTGTGTACACCACTGGCTCTATACCCCGCCCTTGGCTTATCAGTTCATCAATCAATTCATTAGGTGATTCAGGTGTGTTGGAATTGGTAGTATTTCAGGACCAGGATTGAGAACCATTGGTCTACACCTTTCAGCCATCATATTAGCACCACTAATATGTGTCATGGAACACATTGACACATGTGTCAAGTCATAAGATACATTAGACATCAAGTGATGAGTCAGATATTGAGAAAATGTACAAAAAAGAAGCCTAGAAAGTTTAGAAGTCAGAACATCTCCAGTGGATATATTTTATGCATGAGGTAGACATAAATAGAAGGTTATGTACTGTTAATATTGTTGTTTCAGTGACCCCTCTTTTATACACTGATATATTTTAGATTTCTACATATAAGGTAACATAGTTCAAGCCAAGCAACTAAACAAGCAGGCAAACAAGGCAGAAAGATGAATATGTACAGTTTCAGTGACTGCGTTTTTTTTTTTTTTTTGCCGATCATCAGCAACACAGCACTGAAATTCTCTTTTTTTCTAAAAAAAACACATGCATTCGTCCTTTGGAGCTAAGAGCCAAATGAATATTTGGATGAAATCAACAGCAGCAGCAGCTGTCAAGGTGACTTTCGGAGTGGAGCGATTGTTGACATAAAAGCTTTTGATGAGAGTTTCCCACATGATGGGCCTCTAACCCAGAAATAAAACGCGCAATTAATCCCCCACTCCAAACAGCTCTGCTAAATGATAAGCACAAAGTCAAGTGAATTTAGAGCAGAATTGATGTTACTGATAGGTTTTCAGTGGAAATACAGATCATCACTAACATATCAAACTCCTACCGATACAGAAACATGAAAATTGTGAAATGTGCAAGAATGTCCTTCTTACGTCCTTGTTATATTTGTTTTGTATTTCCACCCTTCATTTAAACCTTCATATCATTTTTTAATTGTTTGTGTTACAGGAAAGAGAGACAAAGCGAGAGAGAGAGAGAGAGAGAGAGAGAGAAAGAGAGAGAG
>CM067514.1:12547904-12627904 GCA_034509495.1 Acestrorhynchus altus | reverse complement strand
CTTACACTCAAAATAATGGCCAACATGGCCTGTGTCAGGTTGTCCTATCAAGTTCAGCCTAAGAGCAAACCACAAGATGCATAAAAAGTCTCCAACAATCCTAAAATGATATCACAGGACCTGCATGGCAGCTTTCGCCACAGTTGATGTCAAAGTGCATCATCTACCATCAGAAAGAGATCCAAACAGTTTGACTTAAAAGGAGAAGGGTGAAGGGAGGAAACCTTCAGGTAACATCAGGTAAGATTGGGAGTTTGTCAGAGACAAAGAGAAAGATCTCTTTAACAATGTGTACTTTGGGACAGTAGATGAATTCATCAGAAGACGCTTAACAAGAACATATCAACTGTGAAGCATGGGGGTGAAGTGTCATGGTTTGAGGCTGCTTTGCTGTGGCAGAGCCTAGATCACTCTCCATCCTAGAAACTACTATGAAATGTTTATTATATCAGAGGGGGATTGAGGATAATATTAGGCCATCAGCACAAAGACTGACATTGAACAATCATATCTCCAAAGAATTCACAGCACGGAGAACATTCTTTCTTCTAGTCAATGTCAAAAGACTGGCAGACAGTTATAGAAAATCTAACTGACATTGTTTCAACCAAATGAGGAATTCAGCTGAAGGATTGATAGGTATCCATTACTTCTTCACTATGAAATTACATTCATTAATGACATTTTGCAAACAACATTTAAATGACATTTTTTCAGTATTAAATCATATCAACTCCATCTCTCTGTGTAGTTAAAATGGAGATCAAATGTCCATATGTTTAAATATGTTTAAAAATGTCTATCTATTTTTGGTTTATCTGTCTTTTTGTTTGTCAGTCTGTTAATCTACATTATATGTCCAAATGTTTGGGCAAGAGGTGGGCTGATTCACTCAACATCCTGACCTCATTAACACTCTTGTCCATGAATGCAATCAAATACTACAGTACCTCCAACACTCACAGACTCACAGCAGTGCTCTCAGCGGAAGACCTTCCTGGACAGCAGAGAGAAAAAAAAAAAACGGGATAAAGTTGCTTTCAGATGAATGAGCAGGTACATGTCCATGTGTCTGTATGTTTGTCAGTGTGATTTTTCTGTCAGTCTCTCTCTCTGAACTGGTCTAAATCTGTTAACCCAGTCTTCACAGAACTCTTCAAACACAGCTGGGATCTATTCTGACCTCTGGAAATATTTTGTGTTTCAGATAAAGTTTTTCCATTTTTCCACTCAAAAGCGAGAGCAGGATTTTAGTGGATGATCAAGTTCTTTCTCTTTCTTTCTCTCCATCTCAAGTCTGCACTTTGCAGAAGTTTGAATTAATCAAGATAATTTATTTCTCTGTAAATTACAGCCTTCAGTTGGGGCCTTTACTCTGCATGAGGGTGTTTTGGACAGTAAAGTGCTGGTTGTTTTTAAGCACCATTTGCCCTTTGTTTAACGACAAAGATATCATGTGGTACTTTCAAACATGATCATGACATGGTATGACAGTCATTCTGTAACAAAGGAAAATTGCACTTCTTATGACATTTGGGCTTCTAAGCATGATATAAACGTAGGCTAGTCAGGTTGATTAATACAATTTTTTTTATAAAAATGATTTGGCGAAGCTTAAAAGACTAAAGCATCAAAAGAGACAAAGAGCCATTGTGTATTTACAAAATTAAACCGTCCTGTCATTGTGGCAGTGAGTCACTTTTTGAAGGCAGAAAAGTCGTATAAAGGTTAATGATTCTAATTTTGCTCCAATCTGTGTTCGAAACAATTGAAACAGGCATTTGATGTGTTTATCTCAATGTGTAATTAGGTATTGTTCGCTACTGAAAAGTTTCCATCGGGAAGAATGAGATTGAGTTGAGAAAAAAAGAGCTTGAGCTTTATAAACCAGGAGAACCTATCTCCCAAGCTGCATTAGGAACTTCTTCAGCACAGTCAAATCAATCAGTATCATAAACTTCCATCTTAATTACGCAGTGCAGCTTTTCTGCTCTGAGCCAAGGCGAAAGTGTACTCACAGTTTGGGAATGTTCAACAAGTTCTTATCCTCAAACAGAAAGCAGACTGGACTCTAAATTATCTAAAGTAGAGGCTAAAGTTTGGAAACAACCATGCAAGAAAAAAAATCCTTTATATCCTTTATTAAAGAAGTTCTAATAACATTAATATCCTGTATGAAGTATTAATAAACATCCAGCATGAAGTTCTAATACAAAATAACATTCAGAAAGAAGAATTATAGAAAATATAATTATAATTATAGAAAATATTGTAATATATAATATAAAATAAAAAATTCAAATAACATTAACATCAAGTATGAAGGTTAATAAAATCAATATCCAGTATTAAGTTCTAATAACATTGACATCCAGTAGGAGGTTGTAATAAATGGAATAAGATTATATAATAGCATTAACATCGAGTATGAAGTTTTAATAAAATTTCAATTCAGAATTAAGTTCTAATAACATTAATAGCGCTTTGTGTGTGGGTTACGGTGTAGGAACTGTTGCTCCCGCCATTACTAACCAAGTCAGATCTATGTAAAGCGAACATACACCCTTGCTCATGATGACATCTTGAGTAAATGCAGCTTTGTGTACATTTCTCACAGAGGGTGTGAGAAGTGTGCCGTTGGGGGGTGGATTTGGGGATTTAGTATGGAGAGTGGCATCACAGTGATAATTGCATGAACCTTGTGGGATAAACATGGAATCAACTCTCTTAAAATCAGCTTGATGTTAACTTTCCACAGTAAGAGAAAATTAGAGCTACAACCTATAAAACAAGGTGTTATTAATATTCACCCTAATGACAGACTGTAGCTCCATCTTAGTGTATATCACAATATCTAAATTCAGAGCATTACAATACCTACATTTAGAGTGTTATTTAGAAGCACCCCAATGGGAGACCGTAGCTCCACCTCCAAGCATATCACAATACCTACATTTAGAGTGTTATTAATATTCACCCTAATGAGACTGGCTCCAATTTCAGTGTATATCACAATACATACATTTACAGTGTCACTACTATTCATCCTATGAGAGGCTGTAGTTCTGCTTCAGTGTATATCACAATACCTACATTTAGACAATCAGACAACCAATATTCATCGTTGTATACAGCAGTGTTTCTCAGCCTGGGTCCTGGAGGCACTCCTACCCTGTTGAGAAAGACTGGTATACACAGCTGCTGCCTTTACTAAAGAATCATTGAAGAATCTTTCTTCTAGTATACCTAGAACTTTCATTTTCGTGGTTACCAGGTGCATCACTAGAGATTTATAAATAAGGGCCCTAAGCTTTGACTGGGGGTCTCAGGAACAACCCACTCTGAGAATAGAAATGACAGCAAAAAGGTCAGCATTATGAAACTGAGACACTGGCATGCAATACCTATAATGTCTAGCAGCAAATTTCTTTGAAAAGACACATCCTTCAAATTTTAATAGATATAGATCTGATGTTTATCTCCTTCTGTCCATCCACTGACACAAGACTGCTGTGATATACACAATGTAAGTAATGTAACATAATTTCAGTTCAATCCCATGAATTACAGGCCTATATAATCAAATTCACTATTTGGTGTAAACAGCGCTCACTAGATTTCTCTGTTCTTAAGCATTATCCTCCAGCAGACCTGCTTCTTCAGTTCAATCATCCTATCTCATTTTTTCACTTAGTAACGTTTTTTAATCAAATGCCAAATAAACGTATTAGAGTCTCTGAAAGAGCTTTTAAGCTTACCAAAAATAATACTGATATGTACATGAATACTAAACATAATAAATAAATAATGATTTACTGTGGACTGTTTTGAACTTATTGTTCAAATTGAATCATTACAAATAACTAATGCACTATTGCATTTTCAGCTCCAAAATACAGTGAATGATCATTATTCAAATATAATTTTCTAATATATGAAGTGTTATTTAGTTCCTATAAGTAAAAAAATTGGAATAGAATTCCACAATTGTACACTCAAAGGTACAATATTGAACTTATGGTATGTAATAATATGTTAATTGGTATAAAATAAGTAAATAAATGAATAAAATGTGGCTAGAAGAAAGAACTTGTATGGAAAGGTATTTAAATGCAATAGGTGCTAGCCTAGCTTACTCTATGCACAAATCTTGTTGTATTATCACATCTAGAACTCAAAAGATGGTAACTGAAAATTTAACGGCTTTGTATGTGCTCTTTATTCATTAGTCCATAGAACTAAAATTTCACATATTCATATAACACGCCAGACTCCTTTGGAACAAGCTTAAGTCTAAATGGATAAAGTGCTTCTGATGGATTTTGTTGAAGCAGAAGATGATATATAATTATAATTATAAACGTTTCTGCAATTTTACACTCACTAATATTCTGGGGACAGAGGACAGCTCACTCACAGGTGTGCTCTTCATTAAGAAAAGCCGATGGAGAGCGGGAGAAAGCAGAGATAAGAGAAAGTAACTAATTAATTGAACCCGCTCCATCGAAGTTCACCATGGATCATGAGGTGCCTCCAGAAAAACGGGGTCAAAGTTTTGATTAGCACTTCATCAACAATATTAAATAAAGATCAATCAAATTAGTTGGAGCCGGAAGTCGGTGGCACCAGGTGAGATGAAGCCTCCCATGGCAAAAGCTCAGCATATGCCTTCTGAATGCAGGATTTCAAAGCAAGGGCAATTATTTGCTCATAGGCCTCTGGTTAATCCTGTTTATCTGCATGGACACCACCTAAAACCTCTGATCAGAGAGACTCTGCACTTGCTGCACTCCAACACTGCAGGATATGACACACACACACACACACACACACACTTACATAGAGAGAGAGTGAGAGAGAGAGAGAGAGAGAGAGAGAGAGAGGGAAAGACAGGGATAGATAGCAATTTGCATTTGATTTTCTCCTCCAGAGCTTGTGTCTAAGATCTCCTTAACAGTCGGTTGCTTTTCTCCGTCACCATCCCTGAACACACTACAACACATGTCATAACAAACTTCCTGTACTGTGCTTTCTTCTTTCTTTTCATTCTTTCTTTCTTCTTTTTCTTTCTTTCTTCTTTTCCATTTCTCTCTCTCTCTCTCTCTCTCTCTCTCTCTCTCTCTCTCTCTTTTGTCTCTCTTTGCACTTTTTCTGTCTGTCTTCTTTCTTCTCTGTCTTCATTCTTGCATGTTTTCTTCTCTCTGTCCCTTAATTTTTATGCTCCCTCTCTTCTGTCTTCTTTCTATCTCAATTTCTCATCTTTCACTTCATTCGCTTATTCAATCCCTTTTTCCTCTCTACCTTTTTCAGTCTTCCATTAGTTTCAACCCTCTGTCTCTCTCACACACACTTTTTCTTTATTTTGTTGTATTCTCTGTCTTGATGTATTCTCTTTGATCACTTTCTCATCTTCTTTATACTTTCAAAGTTTTTCTTTTCTCTCTCCTAATTTCTATTTTTTATTTCATATTTTTCTTTCTTTTTGCTATAGCTCTTTCTCATCCATCACCTTCTCTCTCTCTCTCTCTCTCTCTCTCCCTCTGTCTCTCTCTCTCTCTCTCTCTCTCTCTCTCTCTCTCTCTCTCTCTCTCTGCTCTGTGTTTTATTAGCAGGTATGGTGTCAGTACTGTTTGTGCCAGAAGAGGAATGTCACACTCGTTTACCTGTACAGGTGTGTGTACAGTCCACATGTGTAAATGACCTATGCAGCTCTATCACAATTCCTCTGTAATGCCTCCAGGGCAGCTCAGGCTGCTGATGAAGACACACTCAATAATTTTGTTTGAAGGAGGCTGGTGAAGCTCTGAGACGTATGCAGGAAAAGGCAAATATCGAGAGTTCAAAAGTGCAAAACTGGCCACACTGACACACTGCACTGTTCTTAACCGAGGAAACATTTGAAGAGCAAACTTATGTCCCAGTTAATAAATCACAAGTATTTCTGAGATAAGGGACATTATGAAACTTGGGTTTTCCTCTTTTGAGCTGTTAGAGATGTAGAGGAAACAATCAGGACAGGTCAGGAGTGAAGAAACAGAAACATCCATACTTTGTTCAGTCATAGAATTTTTAATGATTTCATTATTTGCACAAAGAAATAATATATATAAAATTTGGATACAACAAGAGATGAACTAAACTAAGAATGTTTTCTTTCTGCCAACAGGACTGTTCACACAACAATTATGTTTTGTGAAATTAAAAACATAAAATATTTATTTTTCACCTACCAGACACCAACATAGTCCAATGCTTTCACTGCAGACTTATGATAGCGTTATATATTTTAAGACTCTAGTATTCATTTAGTAGAACAGTATTCATTTAGTAGAACAGTATTAATTTAGTAGAACAGTATTAGTATTAATATTCACAATGAACTCCTCATTATTCAATAAATTATGTAATAATTTATTCAGTATAAAATATTCATTACTTAAATGAGTTATTATTTAAAATAAACTCAGTATAATTGATCCAGTCTCTATTATAAATGATTAATAATTATTCTTCAACTACATCAAATTACCAGTATGAATTATCCTATGAATTGTATGAACTATTCAGAAGCAGTATGAATTATTCAATATGTGCAATGAACTATTGAGAATTTTTCAGTATGAATTGTTGATATTTCAATAGTTATTGATATATTGTTCAGTAACTTCTATGAATTATATCATGCTTTTTTGGATTATTCAGTCTTTAATGTCCAGTAGTCAGCATTTCATTCAGTATCTTCAATGAAATATTAAGTAAGTATTATTCTGTAACCATTTTCAATGATTATATTTGATTGATTATATATTATGTTTATATATGGTTATAGATTTTCATTTAATACTATGAACTGCATCTACTATTCAGTATCTACTATAAATTATTGAGCAACTATTACTGAGTAATATCTACTTTCAATTATTCAGTATCTTCTTTGAGTTATTCAGTAACTATAATGATTTAATCAGTATCTATTATAAATTGAATAACTTATACAGTCAGAATGTACTATGAATCAAACATCATTTACTGAGTAATGTTATAATTTCTTAATATTTTGAATTTACTGCATTTTTATTATTAATGTTTTAATAACTAAAAAAAAAGTTGTTCAAGGGTTTAACCTGATTCATATTTTCTATAATTATAAAATTTAATCCCCTTCATCCATCAATAGCCATTAAAAGCAATGAGTTTGCTTGTTTTAAATAATTCAGTCACGTTTGCGTACGACTGCAGGGAGTGTACGGAAGCCGAGCTGAAGCCAAACTCTGAAGCTTCAGCTAAACACAAGGCCGTCTGTCCCCAGAAAAACTGGCATTTCATCAGAGAAGGAGCGGACTGGGCTGCTTGTGAATGACACTGTTCTTTATGTGGGCTTTTTTTGGCTCCCCTCTTTTCCCTCCGCCCCTTTCCCTACGTGCCTCCTATTAAACACTGTTTTGACATAGATTACAACTCTCTCAGCTTTTGCATTTTGGCTCCCCCCTCTTCTCCTTTTTCTGACAGCCAGATCACATGTGGTCTTCCAAATTATCCAAAAAGGTGGCGTTATCCCCCCTCTTTTCAGGCCTATTTTTGCCTCTTCTCTTCAACTAGCTTCTTTTGTCCCGTTTTCAATCTCACCTGAAATGTGATTGAAATGGAACAGGGATACCAATTTACAGGCTTGCAATTTGAATATACATTCTAACCTGCATTTTTTTAACAAATAAAAATGATTTCAGATTTTATACTTCAGAAATAAACACAGCTCAATGTGTTGACTTGAACTGCTTGTTTTTTGCACTGTGCACAAGAACGGGAGAATCAGTATGCACATGAAATCAGTTCTGAAGCCTGAATTGCACTACGGGTTTTGGTTGCCTTTGCTTTCATCACTTTACTCTTCCATACTCTACATAATTTTTTGCATCCTACTACATTTTGCCAATTCTGATGAATGTCAAACAGCAGCCTCCTCTTTCAAAACAACATTGACACCTCAAACTTACCAAATACTGCACTCAAACTACATACCTCAAAAAACATGGCACGTTTTCAATTAACATGATATTCTAAAAAAACAAAACAAAACAAAACAAAAAAAAAACTGTAGCTTTTTGAACCACTATTCTTCCCCTTTCACAGAAAGATCCTGAAGTTTTGGTGAAATCCCAGTTGTTATTCTGACCCAGCAACCTATAATGAGTGATTGACATTGGTTCTTATTTATTGAGTATGGGGAAATCTGTACATACTTCATTAAAGATCAAGTGATTATTTCAGGTTTTAAAATTAGTTGCAAATGGTAAAATATGAACATTAAATCAGTCTGTAATGGTGAAAATAGTAAATAGTGTAAATAGTGAAATCTTGTTAAGTCTGATCATAAAATAAGATGCAAATGTCAAATATGATCAAAAAAGTTGTAAATGGTCAACTCTGAGCACAAATAAGTTTTTTTATAATAGAGAACAGAAACAGAAAACTTGTTTTGGTGTGTGTGTGTGTGTGTGTGTGTGTGTGTGTGTGTGTGTGTGTGTGTGTGTGTGTGTTTGTGTGTGTGTGTGTGTGTGTGTGTGTGTGTGTGTGTGTGTGTGTGTGTGTACAATAACTAAATTCACTGCAAGATTTAGGGCTCATGTTGTTTATTAAAATGCAAACGTGACCTCTTGTGACTTAACATCGAATGTTCCCCTTTCCCTCGTCCATGAACATTAAAAAACGCATGGCATGAAAGGGAGGAATAAACTGCACAGCTGAAAGCTTCATCCTGGCTGAATGCCACAAGCTGTAAAAGCCCCAGATCACTGCACCTGCACCAATTATTATCCAATTAGAAAGAAATACTCTATAATTACAACCAAACTTTCACACCGCGCTGTAAGAGCCTGTTAAAAACGTAATGCTGTGAGTTATGGCAGGATGAACCACAAGTGGAAAATTAATCAAGGCAGATAATCTGCATCTCTGTAAGTGCACTGTCTTCAACTGTTTGCTGTTAGCGTACAGTTTGTGAACATCTAAAGAATGTACTTATAGCATGAAAATAGAGCACATACTGTATATACTATATACCTCTCTGCTTTTTGTTCTGTTCTAATTCTATGCACAGTCTTTCATCACAATTTATATTTTTAAATACAGTGTTTGAAATGTAATGAATCATTCCGAGAATGATTTATATGTGGTGGTGTGGTCCCCTTAGAGCAACAGGGACTTCAAACCATCATGAGCAGATCAGACCTACCCGAGATTCATCTGAACATGAGCTTCAGAGAAAACGAATATGCCCCAAACATATTTTTGTCACAGTAAATCAGGTAAAAAAACAATCTAGAAAATAGTATAAGTCATAGTTTTAATATAATGTCCACAAATAAGATGAAACATCTAAACAACAAAACAAAATAAGGTCAAATATAAAGAAATAAATCAGATAAATACATGCTTGCGAAAATGGAACAAACATATAATTCATAACTTCATCTAAAAAAATATTTAAAAAATAAGTTAAAATGTGGATGGAATATGTAAATGTGTCTAGAACTGTGATCATTTTGACTACTCACTATCTATAAAATGTTATTTCAACACAATATGTCTTACAAATAAGACATTAATATCACAAAATAAGTGGAAAAAAATAAAAATATGACAATGTGTTTAGCAGAGGTGGAAGTAAGTCATACAAGCAAGTCACAGGAAAATTTTAACCTTCAAGATTCATGAAAATTCCAGGTTACTGTAGTAAGATCCAAGCAAGTCAAGTCATTGCTATAATTTAAGCAAGTCTTGAGTCCAGTCATTTAAATGATGTTTTATCTCCAGATTCTACATTTAAATCAATTTAAAAAAACAGCTCACAAATAGCTGAATTTTATTCTCAATACTACTGAACCCTTGCATTTCTCATTAGTCTGTTACTGCATCTGTCATTTACATTTATGGCTGATGCTTTAATGCAGAGTGATTTACAAGGTTACTCACAATACAGAGGTGGGTCACAGTAGTGTTAGGAGTTGCCCAAGGACTCTTATTGGTGTAGCACAGCTGAGTTGCCCATTCTTAGATTATAACTCCAGTCTCCCACATGGTGAGGTGTCTTGCTGGTGGTGTAATCTGGTGTGTCACACCAACCGACCAAATAGTCAAGTGGAAAAAATGAAAAACTTTAATTATGTGGACATTTGATATTCATTTGATTTGATTGATAATCTTACTAAAAAACTAATTGGAAGAAATGTCTTTTAACCATCTGTAACAAGTCTGGACTTCACCAATCTACAGTCAGACATATTATGTACAAATCGATGAAAGTCAAGACTATTATTACTCTTAGGAGTGGTTAACCAACAAAGACCAAGACCAAGGCATGCAATAGTCCCCAAGGTCACAAAGGTACCCAATGGCAAGTAAATGCCTTTTTCATATAATGTTAAAGTTAATGAGTCTGCCATCAGAGGAACACTGAACAACAATGGTGTCCATGGATGAAAGAAGAAAAACACTCTTTTTGTAAGAGTACTGCTGCCTACCTGCAGTTAGCTAAAGATCACAAGCCAAAAAATGGATAGAAGATAGAAAGCTGCTGTAACAATGTCTTATGTATGGATGAGACCAAAATAGACTTTTTGGTTTAAATGAGAAATATTATGTTTGGAGAAAGAATGGCATTCCAGCATAAATGCCGTAGCCCATCTTTGAAATACGACAGTGGTGGTTTCATGGTTTGGCATTGTTTTGTTGCATCTGGTCCAAGACAGGTTGCCATCATTGATGGAACAATGAATTCAGAATTATACCAGCAAATTCCAAAAGAAACAAGAAGAGAATGTGGATCATGCAGTAACACCATGTTCCTATGCACACAAGATGTTCAACCATGGAATAGTTAAAGAAGAACAAAGTTTTGACCTAATTCAATAGAAATGTTGAAAAGCAAATGTTCCCATAAAGATACACTCACAGTTATGTAATACTGAATCATTTTCCTCAGTAAATGAATGTATATATTGTTATTATTAATTTTGTTTTCTCATATACACGATTTGGTTCATCTTATCTATTTTCAGGAATTCTGATGATGTTTTTGTTTAAATTAATGTAGAAATATAGCAAATTCTAAAGGGTTCACAAACTATCAAGCACCACTGTTTACAAAAAACAGGACTTCAGGAACAATGTGATTAGGACAGGTCTTGTCCTGATTTTGCACCTTGGCCAGGATGGCTTGCCATTACTGATGGAACAATGGTTTCTGAACTATACCTGCAAATTGTTAGGAAAAATGTCAGGACACTTGTCTTTGAGCTGAATCTCAAAGAGAATCTGGGTCATGCAGTAAGACAACAAGCCTAAACACAAGGAATCAAGGAAAGTTTAAAGAAGACTAAAGTGAATGTTTTGGAATGCCCCAGTCAAAGTCCTGACCTTAGTCCAACAGAAACATTATATTTGACCCTGAAGCAAGCAGTTGAGTTTGGTTGGACATTGTGGTGGTCATATCACTATTTAATCTGCAGACCTTGCATATCGTTGTTCTTTTTTACTGTTCTTTGGAATAGCCACTTCAATGTTGCAAGCTTCTCTGTATGTTGGCCTTTGCCAGGTTTGTGTGCACACCCCTAAATCCAAAAATCGTAAAATCCCTAACTTCTCGATACATCAAAAAATGCTAATATTTAGTAAAAAGTTAAGTCCTTTTGAGTCATGTGTCTCAAGTTTAAGTTTCAAGTCATGAATACCAAGTCAAACTCATCAGGTCTTTCATTAGTGTTAGTCAAGTAAGTCTAATTCATATTAGTGAATCAATTCTGACTTGAGGCAAGTCATAAATGTTGAGCCCCCCCCCACCTCTGATATGTTGAATGTTTTGTTTTGTTTTTTTACTCTTGCTCTGGAGGCATTCCTGCCCTGCACATTTTAGCTTTATCACTCCCCCTGTAACTCTGATGGGCATGATAACGAGCAGATTATTTGAATCAGGTGGAAGCAGGGAAAGCTCTAAAATATGTGGGGTAGGGATGCCTCCAGGGCCACAGTAAGGAAGCACTGCTATATAGTATTGAAAGGGGTTGAGTTGTAACTTATAGTTGACTTTGGATAAATAGAGCCATTTTTATCGGATTCTATAAAGAACCATCTTCAAATGTTCTCCACCAATCAGGAGAACCCTTTACCCAGGCATAGAACCAATACACATCTATTCTTGGAGTTGTCAGGATAATATACATCATACATATACATAAAAAAAAAAAAAACAGAAGAAATGTTTTGACCTTCTGCAACACTGGACTGGTCTGGTCCCCATAAACAGATAAATACATGCATTAAGAGTGTATTTTATGTAATAGGGTTGTTTAGGCTATGAGCTCCAGTGAACTGTGTACTGTGAACTTCAGTGGGTTAAGGTCAGGTTTTGACGGCACTCGGCAGACCCGCCAGTGTTTCCTATTACAATTAGAGCATCTCTGAGGATTTAGAATGCTGGAGAGCACCGGCTGATTAATAATCCAAATGTGCTGAAAACTGCTCCTCTTTGAACTGCAGACAGTGTTGCGCGTGAGAATATACGATTATATTGTTCGCGCGGCAGTGACGCCACAAATCTTAAAATGCAGTGCTCTTAGCTTCACGTAAACAAATAATCCATACTTCTAAGCGAGGGCCCATCTCTCATCTGTTTGGATTAGACGGGGCTGGTTGAAGAGAAAAGGATGTTCGCTACCTTTTATGTCTGCCAGAAACCTGCATTTTAAGTTTTTTTCTCCATTTAGCCCTGCTTAGCAAAATTACCACTTAATAAATGCGGCGAGTGAGGCTGCTCTGGAGCATAATTGAAGCTTTTCCAGAATCTTCTCCCCCCTCCTAGTTTAAAGTGCAGAGTATTAATGAAGGTGATATAAGTGGGGCTAGATGGTGGGGGTGGTGAGGGAGGAGGGCTGTCTGGGGTGAGACGGTTCTGGTGAAGTGGAGTGGGGAGGGTGTGGGGTGGTGGGTGGGGTGGGGGGGTTGCTCTACCTGTGCGACATTAGGTTTCAGAGAAGCCCTTTTTTCTTATGGAAATTGAGCTCCATGTTTCAATTGAACATTGTTGGATGTGAAATGGGGGAATGCTCCTGCGCTTTAATGAACCTGCAGTTATCTCCCGGCCCTCTGCTTCACATAATCCCACCATTCACCTCTAATACATGCAGGAAAGTGCCTTTTTCTGGGAGTGTCTGTGTGTGCTATAATGGAAAATATATATGTTTATAAAAAATATCACACTCTTATTTACTCTGTTTTGAGTGAGAGACAAGGAGGGAGGAAGGAAGAGAGAGAGAAGATGCTTTTAAAAGTGATAGTTTGGCAAAAAAAAATTACCTCAACTTCAATCAGCCAAGACATGTTTGGTGTCAGAAGTTTGCTGTTTAAATTTAGCACCAGAGTTGAAACTAATGTAGCAATAGAAGCTTATGTCCCACCAATAAGCATTAGCACTCTCCTCAAATCTGCCTTATGTGATTTCTGACACTGTATGTCTCACTGTTAGCTATGAAAATGGAACAAGAAATATGGCAAAAACGGGTTCTGTATAGCAGAACAAAAGGTTGTAACAATAGCAATGTAGAACCAATTTAATATTAAAGATAATAGTTATATAAAAAGAAGAACCACTTTGAAAAGAAGAACTGGTA
This sequence comes from Acestrorhynchus altus, assembly GCA_034509495.1. Classification (NCBI taxonomy): domain Eukaryota; kingdom Metazoa; phylum Chordata; class Actinopteri; order Characiformes; family Acestrorhynchidae; genus Acestrorhynchus; species Acestrorhynchus altus. The sequence continues at coordinate 12,614,240 of CM067514.1, read as the reverse complement.
GAAGGGTTCTTAATATACAAGGGAAAACTTCATTAGATGGTTCTATACTGCATCAGAAACATCTGTTCTTTAATATTTAACTTTATTATCATTACAACATGCTATCCCCACCCCTCCAGACCAAACAAAGTTAAAGGCCTTCATTTATTCATGGGAGTTCAGGGGCTGATTTATTTATTTTTTTTATCTTTTCTATTTTAAAGTCCCCATTTTGGTGACACGTGGACTGGACAGCAATGATATGATTTGTGGATTTGTCCCTACCAACATACAAGTTCAGAGCTTAAATCAAAGTTCACCTTGTTAAATTATTTTGAGTCAAACAGCCCTTTAACAGTAATATACAGAAACAACATTGCATCTAATGAAGAACTATTTAAACATTCAGGTGATTCTTTGATCTGTCATGATTTTAGACATGACATTTTCTCTCCTAAAGAACCCCTTTTAAAGAATGTAACTAAAATAATTTTGTAAAGTAATTTTACATGTGTGTGAGTTATAGACATGAAGTTTACAGCAATTCTAACCAGTCAAGTATAAGCTTATGTTACTTGTTACCTTCATCAGATTTTTAGCTCATGTAAAGCTAAAGGAGTAACTTCTAGACACCAAACTTTAATTGAAGTATTGAAACAGTAGATGGAATATTTTAATAAAGTATGACACTAATATGTCTTTACTTGACATTCTTTAGACTTTAGAAAGCCAATAGTCAAGGATTCTTACTGTATTCCAATTGCAGGCTGCATCAACTATATAATTCCTGGCTTCTCAAGGCTTTCCCTGTTCGAAGGCAGTTTGCTTCATTTGAACTCCTGGCAGGTCTTTGATAAGACAGCCTGTAGGTTTACCTTTGGTGCTATATGCAAAGAGAACTACACCCAGTTCCCCATCAGCTGATATCAGCACTCAGGGCAAACATTCAGGCTAGAATTGAGACACTTCCAAGATGAATGAGCTGATAATGCTTTCATACAAGGTGGGTCAGGGCCTCTTAGAAAGTGTTAGTATTGGCGGACCTAATAGCCTAATAGGTAAATAGAGAGCTATGGATAAATACTGTCAGCTCTACCCTAATACTAAAGATGCTATCTCATTAGGTGGAGCAATACATGAAATACATGAAAATGCCCCCTGTGACTTTTTTGGTGTATTTAAAAAAAAATTCCATCAGTTTCTTTTTCCTTTGTATACTAATACTATGTTATTAGTGCTATTCTATTGATATAAAGTTATCCCATTATTCCATTTTCAACATAATTTATTGTTTGAGATAAACACATTGAGAGTGGGTTCAGTGTGAAATGGTAGAGAAGTTCAAATTTTGTTACAGTGGTTGTAATAGGCTTTTGACTTTTGAGTTTAATATATAAAGTTAATTCTGATTCTGAAAATGCATGATCATTATCAAAGAAATGTTGTACAAATAGTTTCTCCCAGAAGAAAGTATTGGATTGTAATTCTATTCAGAAGGAAGATAAAGGTTACCAGGGACAATAATTATAAAAAAAAAAAAATGAATTTCTCAATATGGTGGCAGATGCAACATGCCAGATGTCTCTGAATTGAGTTGTAGAGGTTTCTAATTGTGTCCTGCAATAATCCATTCCATGCAGGTTGAATATTCTCACTCAGTTCCTGCAAATTTTGCATTTGTTGGGAAAAAAACTGTCCAGAGAAGCCTTGTAACTAGGTTTTGCTGTGGGGATTTGATTGCATTAAGCAAAAAAGAGCATTAGTGATAGAAGTTAGAATGTTGGATGATTGCCACCCTACCTCATCCCCAACTCCCTAACTGTGTATGTATGTGTGTTCATGTCTATCCAATGAAACCAATGTATTTCCATTTTTGTCTCTTAGTTTTCTCCATGTGATATACACTGAGGTGGATCTGCAGTCTCTCATTAGAGTGAATAATAATAATGCTTGAAACATACACGTTTTCCCTCTTTGAGTCCTTGCTGACCTGCTGTCTATGGTTTTTTTTGTTTTGTTTTGTTTTGTTGAGCTTTTCTAACCCTGGTGCAGTTTGTGTTTGTTTATCCACCAATTCCATTACTACATCCTCACTGTCTGACAGTCCTATTGTGAGTGGTGGCTAGCAGCGGGAGGCTAGCTAGGGTGATTATTTCTTTAACTCATGACGACAAGGTTGTCCGTGCAGTTTCAAAAATGGAGAGGGCTGCTAAGCTGGTGGGGAAGTGGTGGGAATCTGAGGGGATAAGTGCAGATTGGAGATTGGAGGCAATATTAATGTGCTTACTGCCGAGTGGAAAGTAGTTTCGGTGAGTAAGGGTGTAAGAAGGTTTAAAAATATCTAAAGGGGATGAGAAGGGCATAAGCATGTGAGAACTATGCAAGGTGTCCAGGGATTGGCCATGTCTAACAGTCAAATGAGGTGCAGGTCTGGATTGGAGGCTAATACTGCAGCTAGTTCAAATACTGCCAGTAAGAACAGCAGTGTTTCCATGCCTTTCTGTGACTGTAGCTACAACATCACCAATCGTTAATCACTGTTTTTTGATTGGATTGGGGGGGGGGTGTATTCCCATGCTAATACAGTAATTTCCAACTGAACTAAATCCCAGTTTAAATGCCAAAGGCACCTTCCAGTGCATGTTTACTGCTCTGTCCATGTGTACATGCTGAACCTTACTGATCAGTGAGAAGGGGTGGGGATAATAACATCAGTGCCCCAGACTTAGTTATAAATGAAAATGAGAAGAGAGGGGCTTTTTGCTTTCATTTTGGTCAAATTCATATAAATATCTAAATTCTGTTCATATTTACATGTCAATCTAAGACATATTTGACTAGTTTATGGTATGTGTTTGACAAGAGGTCATCAAAGGTTAATTTAATTTATCACACATACTCATTCTTTAGCTAGCTTAGCTACTTACCTCTGATATCTATTTTATTTGGTAAGACCCTCTTCCTCAATTCAGATCTTCCACATCTTCTCTGGTGTCTTTAGTTTTGGAAAATTGGACAAAAACTTTCAAAATCACACCCTTCAGATACTTCTTCCACAACAGTATGCTTTGTTGTACTGTTATAGTTGCTGAGCTACAAAGACCAAGTTGGGCACTCATTCAGTAGTCCCACCCTAAGTCCTATGTTTTGCTGTAAAGGACATCATTGTATGTTTGTAACATCATTGTATGTTTATAAAGCAATGATGAATTGAAGGTTTCAAGATAATTTTTCACTTCATTGTGGACATGATCAATGAGCTCTAAAGGTAAGTGCCCGCTGTGTGCAATTTTCTCATGAGAAATTCACCCCATTCATACTTGCAAAAAATGCATCAGGGACTGCGCGATAGAGGGCAGCATGAAAAAATTAAGTTGGCTTTAATGCAGAAGCCACACGTGCTGTCCAGTGATGCAGAAGTGCCTATAAAGTCATGTATTCCTGCACATATACTATCACAATGGACACAAGCGTGGTGCATTTAGAGCATTTAAACTGTATGTGCATAACCCATTAAGTTAAGAAATAGCATGTTTCAGTTGTAATTTGTGACATAAAAAAATAAAATATATTAACTATTGTTAACTTCATTCATTTTCTGAACTGCTTATTCCTGAATAGGGTCATGGGTGAGCCAGTAACTCTGAGTGCAAGGCCAGGAAACAACCCTAGACAGGGCACACACATGCACACTAACGGCCACTTTAGAGTCACCAATTCACGTCTTTGGGGGAAACCCACACGAACACAGAAACTTCCCAGGTCACCCCACCCAGGGATCGAACCCAGGTCCTTCTTGCTGTGAGGCAACAGCGCTATCCACTGCACCACCATGCCACCCTTGTTAATGTCACAGAACCAAGTTTTTGGGATTAGTCTGCTTAGGAAAAAAAACCACACAAAGGCTAATTCTCACACTGTAACAAACAAACTTGATTATTGGAAACCAACAAACCAAAATGACTAACAAAGACTGATGGAAACAAAGGGTCTTAAATACATGGACAGAACTAAACACACCTGGAACACAATGATGACTGGGCAGGGTTTCAAAGGAAACACAGCTGGGAATGGGCGGAGCAAGGGAGGAGACAGGACCAAAACAAACACTATCTATGTGCTCAGAAGCACATGGGGGAAAGACAAACAAAATGGGACAAGATGGGAAGACAGAAGGTAGACAGGACAGAATTCATGATTGGCAAACATACCCATCCATCCCCAAGCTAATGATGAAGGAAGCAGACAGTGAATTCTAGACTGTAGATTATAGTGGACATTTATGTGTGGTTTCTGACACTGTATGGCTGTTATTTATAAAGATGTACTTAGGTATAGAGCAGTGATAAACACAGTAGCAGCATCATGAAACAAGTTTGTGATGTCATGATACTAATTGGTAAGGAAAGTCTGTACTTTTTTTGCCATTTTTAACCTTTCAAATTCTAGGTCAATTTTGGTGGGATAATTTGATGTACTTTATTTGCCAAAACTTTAAAAAGTATTTATAGGGGACAGTCACACAGACCCAATATTGTTTTTTAAGGAGATCCTAGGCTACTCAAACATGTCTTCATTTGCATTACTATTTTAGCCAATCTTTATTTATCCTCTCTCCATTTTTATTTATTTATTTATTTTCCCTTCATTTTTTTTCCATTTTCCAATGTGCCTTTGTTATGTGCTCTCCAGTGTCGACCAGAGGAGGATGGGTTCCTCTCTTGAGCCTTGGTTCCTCTCAAGGTTTCTTCCTCCTAAACTGAGGGAGTTTTTCCTTGCCACTGTTTGCCTACTGGCTGCTCATTTGAGGCTTGGACCCGGATCCTTGTAAAGCTGCTTTGTGACAACTTGCTGTTGTAAAAAGCGCTATATAAATAAAATTTGATTGATTGATTGATTGATTGATTGACAATACATGTCTTCATCTAACAATTAGGAGAATTTAGATTTTTAATGCATTTCACCATATTTTGATCCAACTAATTTGCCTCTATACTTTTTGTATATCTTTTTCTTTTAAGAACCAAAAAACACTTTATAATTCAGGAAACATTTTGGAAATTGGCCAAGAGTGTTTAGCTGAAAATGCAAGACGTTTAATGAGATATTTGTAATGATTAGAATGAAAATTCTTATATAGAAACTGAAATTAAATTTAAAAATAAAAAAAATAACCTGTCCTGTCTGGTACATCATTAGCCCCAACTCCTCTGGCTAATCAGGTTCAGCACGTACATATGGTCTGGGATTTAATTCAGTTGGAATCATGTGCATTTTAGCTGATTTCCAATCTGTTTCCACGTGGTGTCATAGAGTAACCATCATTATCATATGTGTGTCATGTCAAATGGCATGTAATTGCCAGCAAAGTGTGCATTTTAGAACTCAGGTTCTAAGTTAAGAGATGAGTGTTTTACAGTTAGCATACAGTCAGCACCATGCTAGTTGGTGAGGTATAAGCTTCCATTACTTGTTCGCTACATTTGGCTCATTGCACCAGTGTAAAACTGAAGAGGCAAAATTCAAACCCCAAACATGACTTATCTTGTCTTAGACAACTGTGTACATTTTGGCTGAGCTATTTTAAGATTAGAGCGCACACACACACACACACACACACACACAAACACACACACACACACACACACACTCTGCTGTGGGATGACCATATGAGAATTCTTCAGAATCCAGCAGGGAGTGACGGGAAATGAATAAAAACAGGAACCATAATGGTGAATCACAGAGCAGCGCTTTCAGCTCCCATCTTTAATAGGCTCCCCTTTTCCCTTTGTTGATTTCTCCATCCGTCCTCATTCCTGTTTTTCCAGCTAAATTGATTTTTTAATTATCCATTGTTTTAGCGCTTGATTGACAGCGTCTGCTCGTTAATGAATCTGGGCCTGGCTAGTTGATTTTGAGGATAAAGCTGAACTTCCTCCTGGTAATTAAACAGATACATGTAATACTTTGAATGAAAGGTAATTAAATGCGATTAAACTACAGCGAACTGACTTCCGACAAGTCAACAAAATCTATTTTTGACATTTCGAACAAATCATTTGATTCCTGTTTCCTTTGCTGCAGCGGTGGATGAACATGCTTCTTCAGTTTCTGGGAATTTAATTTAATCATTGATAAACAAACTGTTACCCCATTAATGCTGCTGTATTTGTGTGTGTGTGTGTGTGTGTGTGTGTGTGTGTGTGTGTGTGTGTGTGTGTGTGTGCGCACACTTTAAACAAATGGGAGTAGTAGTACAGCCAATCTCCATAAACTGTTTGTCATTCTAAATCACCGTTATATCTGCTGGCTTGTATTCAAGTGCACGTTAGTTGCATGCAACTCAACTCATGTGCCCTCATTATATTCATATCATACTGTTTGATATTTATGGATTGGTTATCAGTGTTAATCTCACTGACCCACAACTGAGCTCTTTATTGTGTGTGAACTTGTATGTTTTTGAGTCCAATCGCATTTTTTAATGGAGTACTTTCATATACTCTTCCTTTACCAATACGTTACCAGTGTGACAATGGAAGTCAAAATAAAAGTCCTTCTGCATTTCTTTTGGTCTACAAAATATAAAGAACAACTGCTGAAAATGACAAAAATACTGTCACTGACTCTAATCTGTATTACACACACACACACACAAACACACACACACACACACTCTCACACACACTCACACACACACACACACACATACACACACACACACACACACACACTCACACACACACACACATACATACAGTGAGAGCTGTTTTCCATGTGAATGTTTAAACTGCTCTGATTCAGATACGGCATGCATGCGGATCAAAACTGTGCCGGCATGAACTTTAACTCTGAAACGATCAGGAAAGGTAATTTTTGGCACCAGTAATGGACAAACAAGAAACAGGCTGTTGTCATGGTTACACTCTTCACTCCCAGGTTTATGTTACCTTCTGGTTCTCTCCTTGTAGTTAGGCTCTTATATTCCAATCTGTCACACTTTGATCATGTATACGTCCTTTGTTCTTCATAAATGTGAAGACCAAACTAATTACTATCTCCCTACTTTTCCTGAGTCAATGTGGACCCTTGAAATCCTCTGCCACCCTTTCACATTGGCTGCCCACATTCAGGCTACTAGATCTAGACTAGTTTCCCACCCTGCCCTGGACTAGATGCCCATCTGCTGTCTCAAACTATGTAGAAATTTACACAGACTCAGATTATCTTCTGCTGTTACGATTATGTCCACCATCAAACTATCATATATTACATTAGATATGTAGTGGTCCAGTGTCTGCTAGTAGTTTGACCAGAAAAGGGTAGTTATTCCCATGGTTTCTTCCTCCAGCTTTGAGGTTGACTGATGTAAAAGTCTTTCTGTTACCTTCTGTTGCTGTGTATCAGAAATGTATCAGATTTCAATGACATACATGAAAATGGCGCAAATTGGTGTTTTATTGCCATTCACACTGCCACATAGATAACACCCCTGTGCCACATATGAAGAGAAGGTTTTACTTGCTGTGTGAACATAGCCCAAGAGTTAATAAAGCATGCCTTTAATACTTGGAGGTAGTGTTTCAAAACCATAGTGAAATAAAATGTTGTTATTCCAGAGCTGTTCCAGAGCATATCTGTGGCATATTATTGCCATGTCAAAACCTTGTCAGTTTATTTCTACCCCATTTGAAAATGCCACCTGCTCCTTAAACTCTGCAAATATTTTGTAATGCATGAATAAGGGCTAAAATTAGATAAAAAAAAACAAAACAAAACAAAAAAAAAACAAAACATGATAATGCAGAGTTTTAAATCAGGATTTATTAAAACGTATATGATGATGATGTAAGTTGCCTTTGAACTGGGTATTGGTAAGTAATCAAGTCAGTAATTAAAAACTGACCTGCAGTCACACACAGACACACACACACAGACACACACAGGGGTTGGTGCAGGCCAGGTTGGTTTACCCTGTGCATAATTCACAGAAAACATGCTTGACATTTAAAGCACAGGTGTTGTTTCTCTGCAGTGAAAGCTAAATGCCAATGTAAAGGATGGCTTGTTTTATTGCTTTCATGAACTGAATCATTGTTGAAGTAAAATATCTTCTAATGTATAGACTAATGGAATATTAGGTTTTGTCTACACCTAGGTACTTCTATTACGATGTATGACAAAAACCTCTATACCTGGCGCCCTGTCCAGTGGGTATCCCTGCCTTGTGCCCAAAGATGGGATCCAGATGGGCTCTGGATCAACATTCACCCTGGGAAGAACCGGTTAAGATAATGACTGACCTGCATACCTGCCCTTTCACACAATTACCTATTCATCCAATTTGGTGACAGTAGTGCAATGCATACAATCATTAGTTCAAATCAACCAGACTCAGATAGTTCACAGATAGTTCACATCAACCATCAGAATGGGGGATAAATGTGATTTCCTAACCCGTGATCAGTGATGACTGCAGATCTGTTGAATTTAGGAAGTAAAATTGGCCCAAATCCAATCTTTTTCATCATATGTGGCACATATGTCTTCTCTGTGTGGCACTGTGAGTGGTAAGAAAAACACAAAATCTGACATTTTCAGTTCTATTGGCCCACTTTCATGTGGTATTGAAATATGATACATATGTGATACTCAGCAATTCAACTGAATCTGGACAATCATAACAGAATTTGTGCAATCTTTACGTCCATCCAACTTGACATTCATCATACAATGCAAGCTTAGGATAAGGGAAATACCTTAAATAGTGGGTTTAGTGAGGAAATCAGTAGGCAGAGTATTCTCCCAAGCATTTTGGATGAATCTACAAGAAAAAGAATGAGACATTTTGACCTACGTATAACACTTGGTTTTGGCTATAAAACTTAGAAATGGAGTCCATATATGTATAAATATATATTTTTTTCCCTCACACAATATAGAATATTTTGCATTATTAATAGTAGCTCAGTCATCATGCACATTTATGAGAAATCAACCCACTTTAAATATACTGTATGTAGTTGAGTGAAGAAATCTGATTGTATGTCTGGGTGAATCTTTGCTGGGTCTTCTATCACCTGAGGGTTTGTGAATAGGTTAGATTACGCTGATCTCTCTCTCTCTCTCTCTCTCTCTCTCTCTCTGTCTCTCTATTTTGTGTGTGTTTGTGTGTGTGTGTGTGTGTGTGTGTCAGAGTGTGAGTGATAGTTGTGTCTCAAGTTGCTCCTTTATCGTTATGTGCTGTTTCCTCCATAGCTACCTGAGCTCTAATAGTATGCACACTTACAAATATTCATACAGCACTCAGCCAGGGCCATTCAGAGGCATGCAGCAATGACATCAGCGCAGACGAAGCCTATTGTGTGCTGCTGAGTGACACAAAACAAACTCCCAACACAAAAGAGCCTGTCGGAAAGAGACAATTCAGCACACACATTTTAAACTACATTCATTTTTCACACCCAATAGTAGGGGTGCCCTCATAATCTCATGTATAATTTTTTGACTGAAATATTTTCACTTGATTGACAATTATTAAAAAAAAAAAACACAGAATGCTTAAGTAAATGTAAGTGTATTTTCTAAATATTTTTTCTGTGATTTTATTTTCAGAATGATGACATCCATTCTGACAATTTCCCCTGTTATTTCCTATGGAGCTCCACCACACTACAGAATCCTATGGAGCTCCACCACACTACACACAAAATCTGCATCAAACACCACCTTCAGCATCGCATCATGCTGCATTTCTCCAGAGATTCTCATATGAGTTCATAACGATTGGATCCTGCACTTTAAGCACCAGAGACAGCACATTGAACATGTCAAATAACTGTGCATCACAGACAACATTCCCATTTGTTGTTTCAAATTTCTGTGTTGATAACTTTTGAACCAAAGGGGTAATTAAAATCTGATTGTGGCATCATTTTCTGAGACAATTCTGGTCTTTTTGCTACATGTCCATTTTCCTATTTGTACACTTGCCCTTGATTCAGCATAGCAGCTTTTTAGCCAAATTGATCCTTTACAATCTCCAACATTTGTTGTCAGAAAGGGGACTGGAGCAAAAAATACAAATTCAACCCCCTCAATAGCAAATAATATGTTTGAGAACTGAATATGTGAGAACTGATTTTTTTCATCCATTCTAAAGGTGGGGGATGTACTACTCTTTTACCCCACCACAATAAATACAAACCAAACTTTGAGCACCCCCCCATGGACTGCTGTACGTGTGTTAGGGATACAGAACTGACATCTACAGTGATGCCAGAGTAATTTTAAAATGATTTTACACATATATGCCTTCATGATGAGAGATATTTTGCTGCTATCATAGTTTCATAGTGCAGTAGCAGCATTCCATCCCAGAATGGATATGACAGAGACAGCATTCTCTCTGTTACAGGTTACCTTCAGCACGATTGTTTCAGGTCAAAATGCTTCATGATATGAGCAGAACTTGACCATCTATAGGGATTCTTACTGATTATTTTTGGTTGGATTTCTGAATGCATTTTAACACCCCTAGGTGCTGACCATCTTTTTAACACCCCCCCAACACCACCACCACCAGACCACCCTCTAGTCTCTCATTTACTGCAGCTTCAGCTCCTAAACTCTTGCTTTGTCATTCCTCCCCATTCATCCTGCTTTCAGAAGCAGTCACTATACGTTAATTACTGCTTCCTTCAATGCACATAGAGGCCGCCCCAGACGCCAACTCATTTTCAAAGGCACACGTCCCTCTTCTACTGCCCATTCTCATGCAGGGCAATTCCCAATACCCCCTCCTTTCCCCTGTGAACCCCCCCAAAAATCCAAACCCCAATGCCCTTTCCCACCATAAGGATATATTCATTAGATAAGACAAAGGGCAATTTTCATGGCCTCCATGAAGCATTTTGCACGCTTTAAATTTTTCTCTCCGGCGGCGTGTGTTCTGTAGCAGGTGTCATTTCGGCCAGTCTGGAGGCCACGAGTTTGACACAAAGAAAGACCTCTAAAAAAAACCTTTGCCTTGACTTCTTTTAACATGAGTGTATGAAAAGAGAGAGACACACAAAAACCCCTAACCTAAGCAAATGTTTGTGGTAGATGGTCAAAAGGGAAGGGCAGTGGCTGAGGAAGCGAAAGGGCTTGTGTGTGTGTGTGTGTGTGTGTGTGTGTTTGTGTGTGTGTGTGTGTGTGTGTGTGTGTGTGTGTGTGTGTAAAAGGCCACATTGTCATTCAGCACTGCTACAACTTAATCCCTGTAAACAGCTCATTTGATTACACTGGAGGTATCGTTTTTCCACATTAAAGAAGAGATACACCGTTTAGTGAAAAGAGCTCCTTTTGTCCCTGCACTGAAAAAAAAGCATTCATGTGTGCCGACAAAAGGCCTGACATTCAAGGAATATGTGGTTTGTCTCTGAATTGTGTCCAATCCTTCTGTATGAATATAAATGGATATGAAAAAGTCTTTAAAATATGGCTGCACACAAAACAAGGCCTTGACTTCAGCTCTGCAGTTGTCCCTCCCTTTTTTTGCAACTGTTCTCCTTGGTCAGAGTGACCGCTCTGTGGCTCTGCAAAAACCATTCCAAAATCATTCCATTCCAGCGAGTGAAACTTTCAGCAGACAATTCCTCTGTTTTCTCACCCAGTCAGACTTGTTGAGTATAAATAAAAGAGCAGGAGATAAGCCACCCCCTTGCCAGTGCAGAACTATTTCAAGTAGTGGAAGCTGATAGCAAGAAAATGAGTGAGCGTAATCCATTAAGAATGGCTTATCCCTTTTTCCTCTTGTTTTTTTTTTATGTATGTGCTCTGTTTGGCAACGTTTGAATTTTTTTCACATGTTGTATTAGTCCAGGTGACAATAGGTGTGTCAAGTCAACCTGTGGTTTTAAAGTGTAGAATGTTTACACATACACTTCATTTCTTAATGAGATTGCAAAAAGTGTTAGATGTTCCAAACTGTGTCACAAGCTGATAACAAAAGAATGTATGTGGAAACCAAATCTAAGATAGAGATATTACTGAACTACGTTTTTTAATTCTGACCCTCTGAATTGGCACATGAGGAAACTGAACAGCCAGATGAGGCAATTAAACAATATTCCCAAATATTTGAAGTTCATTCTGTGTTTCCCTGTTTATTAGCTTATTAACACATAGGCTAAATCCAACATTTGAAGTTAGTTAAACTTGCATTCATTTATATATTTCACCATCAGAGTTCAAATGTATTTTCATCATAATGTTGTGGGTGAACAGTGGAGGCAGACAAATACATTATTCATTAAAAAATCCAAATTAGTTAATGTTCATTCATTCATTTTCTGAACTGCTTATTCCTGAATACAGTCACGGGTGAGCCGGTAACTCTGAGCGCAAGGGTGGTAAACAACCGTAGACAGGGCACTAATCCATCATAGGGCACACACACAAAAAGCCACTTTAGAGTCACCAATTCAAACATGTCTTTGGACTGTGGGGGGGAAACCCGGAGTACCCAGAGGAAACCCACGTGAACACAGGGAGAACATGCAAACTCCACACAGAAACTTCCCAGGTCACCCCACCTTTATTTTATTTTTATTTAAAAATCATAAAAAGTGTATGGACATACCGGATAATGGCTGCCAGCACCGGTGTCCAGTTGACTACATTATTTGTACAAAGAGGTGCTACGATATTGGCAGATTGGGAATTACACATTGTCTTCTTGCAAGCTCCCTAATGGTCACTCTGCCAGCAGAATGGGAATGAATTAGTTGAAAATGTTTTCACTGGTGTAAGTTTCCCTCCAGAGGAGTTGTGGTGTGTGTACTGTACTGTGTGTTCACATTGACCAATAACTCAGTGAGATCTTATGAAGTTCTACTGATGAAAGAGGAGTGAGTGCATGCAATTCATCTGGAAAACGCTTATGTTTGCTTTATTTTCAGAAGTTTGACTTCGTGAAGAGTTCCAGTCCGTTCCTCAGTTCACAACCTGGACAAACACAGACACAGACTTCAGTGATCCTCAGTTGAGGAAGGAGAGTCTGTTTCAAATGTAAGCCAGTCAATCAAATAACTGCAAGGTTTTTCCTACCAACAGCCCTTCACGCATGGCATGTGAAACCAGTCAGAACAGCTCTGCTCAATTCCACAGTGAAACTCTACCAAATCCTGACATCACTGTAGTTCTTCTCACAAGAGTTCAGCTTCAAACATAGGAGGACACTGACTGCACTCACAAAATGTGCTGCTACACAAACACATAAATACTCTCTTCTAAAGTGCACCACTGATATGGTATTTGATTGTAACGTGATTGTGTGTTTGTGTGTGTGTGTGTGTGTGTGTGTGTGTGTGTGTGTGTGTGGGTGTGTGTGTGTATTTAACATACATTACATTTAAATTTAATTTGTGGACACCCCTTCTCACACGCATACTCTGATTATCTAGTCCAGGTAGAGAAGTACTGCCAATAAAATAGACTCTCTGGCACATGTAAGCATGAACCTTGTCTAATGCCAGCTGTGGACTAGAGTGGTATAAAGCCATCTTACATCATGCTGTGGAGCAGTGGAACTGTGTTCTCCATAAAGTACTTTTTGGATGAGCTGGAGGGTTGGGTATGACCTCACTAACATTCATCTTGATGAATGCAACCAAATTTTCACATCAATGTTTCAATATCTAGTAGAAAGCCTTCCCTAAACAATAGAGACATTTACTTTAGAAGCTGTTAATCTTACGAATCTTAAGTTGTTTAGAAGAAACAATGAATGAGCAGATGTCTCAATAATTTTAAAATATTAAAACATGAATTGGTAAAGTGAAGTTACAGTCAAATTTAACCAATCAGACTGTGTGGTCAGAATTATATGTAACATATTATAATAGTATATATGTGGACAATTGAAATGCTCCAAAACTTCCACTAACCTTTCACTGAAAGTTAAGAAGGGGTTGTCCTCTCCTGTTCAGTTCCTATTTCATATTATATTTTTTGGACACATGGATTACTTTCACTAGCAGATACATAAACATATTTAATACATATCACCTCACATCCTGACAGAGAATTAAAAAAAACAATGCATGAGTTGTGTAATGTGTGTGTGTGTGTGTGTGAGAGAGAGAGAGAGAGAGAGAGAGAGAGAGAGAGAGAGAGAGAGAGAGAGAGAAACACACACCCTTCACCTGCAGAGTTTCGCATACACACTCTGTCCAAGCCTGTCTGGATGTGGTGAGATTCCAGAACAGGCTGAGGTCACGTCAGGGGAGGCGCAGGGGTTAGTGCTGCCATGTTTGCTTTGATTTTTGTTTTATTAATAGGATTAGGTTACTTGGCATTGAGTTACATGCTCAGGCCCAGCTGAACTACCTGAGCTGTCTGCTTAAAGCCACCTTGTCTTCCCCCACAGGCTGGAGTGTGTTTGAATTTTCTTGGCAACAACTGCCTTCCCCCTTCCCCCGCACACACACCTTTATAGAATGTAACCACAAGTATTAAAGGGCCCATATCCTACATTTTCTTGTGTTTTATTATTTATTATTATTCACTATTATTATTTTTATTTTTACTTGAGGAGTGTGTCTGCTGTTTGGATGAAAAGATGGTGCTTTTTTATGACTTGACATTTTGCAAGTTCTCTTTATGCTTTAGGATTAAAGACTTTTTGTTATTGTGCTTTGAAGATCGACATAGAGGCTGGATTATTATAGGACACCATTAAGAACCTCTACAACTCCATTCTGAGGCGTCTGGCATGTTGCATGATACCCAGGGCCATACCGAGAGACACTACTTCTATATCTGTAGATCAATAAACATAGTCCATATCAGCATTAAATATGTATAATTTATTGTCGTAGTAACCTTTATCTTCCTTCCAAATAGCATTACAATCCCAAACGTCCTTCTGGGTACAGCCATTTGTTTTGATGATGAGTGTATTTCTGATGTCAAATCCTACATTCTGGTGCTAAATCCTCCATACATCCCTACCACTACCATAGATAATAATATGAGCCTTGAATTTGGGATTATTTGGAAATTCATCAACCATATATTGAGCTTGTGGTGACTTGCACTTGTGCAAAGCACTGTGAATGCGGTTTGTTGAGATGTTTTAAGATAAAAGCAGATTTTAGATGGTGACATGAGTGCAAAGGCATCTGCTCTGTCCCATGAATACAATGAGCTAATTTGCTCATGATAGTTAACATCTTTATTTGATCCTCTCATGGGCTCAATTTAGCATCCGCATAACCATCCGACTGCTATATTTAAGTCTGTATGTTTCTCTATAATTAACCATTAGTAGAATTTGAGAACCAAATTTGGACTTTAAAGTAATAGTCCAACAAAATGTTTCCATCCCATGCCAAATGCAGCTCATGAACAGCTGAACAGACATTTTTGTGTCTAAAGTTTACTTCTTTATTTTGTTTTTTCACTGGATCACTGACTAATCCACCAAATAATGAAAACACTTACTGTACATCATCATTTATCACAAAACACAGAATCTCTAATAGACTTACATGTGTGATTTAACACAATGTTATCTATAAACATGGACTAAAGAACAAACAAAAGTTCAGGTCAGCCATTTGGGATGGAAATTTCTGGATGGGCTGACCCTTGAATTTCACCTCTGTATATGGGGGGGGGGGCATAGCAACAACTATGAACCTGTTATTAAGCATCAACCTCAGAACACTCAGACTAAACGTGAGACACAGAATTTATGATGTAACTTTACTATTCTCAATGTCTTTAGTACTGTTGTTGGTAAAATGTGAGTGTATTGTATTTATGTAATTTGTGTTTTATGCAATAGTGTGCTTGGTCACTTTTGTGCACTGGAGCTTTTCTATATGTTTTTATATTCCTATTCAAGGTTGAAACTCTTAACAAATACGGTCATCAAATAAGGTCAAAATTACAAATGTGGTATTAATATTATATATATATATATATATATATATAAATATATATATATACATATATATATATATATATATATATATATATATATATTTATATATATATTTATATATATATATATATATATATATATATATATAATATTTATATATATATATATATATATATATATATATATATATATATATGATTATTATTATATATAGTGTTGTTGTTGTTGTTGTTTGTTTGTTTGTTTGTTTTTTAAATGTACTTTTTAACAACAGTATTGGAAGTCATTTAAGATATTTAGATATTTGGGAAGCAGGATGGCTACTGGTCCCAATCATATCTTAAACTGCTTGCAGCTACTGTTTTTGGCTCTGCTTTGTATTTTATTCCATAAGCAAGTACATTGGAGATTACTGAACACCTTCAAAGGGTTTGACGACTGTGTGATGATTTAGGTCTGCAGTTATCGCCATGCTAATTGGCTTACATAAACTTCTAATACTTGTTAGCTTTCATAGTCTCGTAAGAAGCCAGTTTCATACACGTCTTAGCTGACTCAGCAACATTTGGGTTAAGAGGAAAAGTTAATTTGATTTTTCACCAAACTCTTCTTGCTCCTCTTATGCTAGCTGTTCCTCAAGCACAAGCTGGTTTTACTATGGGTTAAGGTTGGAAGTTCCCTAACCATTTGGCCTCTTTTCTGCATTTCTGCAAACCCAGTGCTCCTCACAGAAAAACCACAAGATTCAGCAGCTGGATCTGTTGTGTGTCAAATTGTAGATGTAGCCTTAAGAGAACAGGAAAATATGCAAATCTCCATCCAGCCTGAGGACGTTTTATCTCCTCTTTGATTTTTTTTTCTCTAACACCACGAGTGTGCATTTCACGAAGAGCAATTACATTGGTTGACTAAATATCGATTTACTCTTGGCACATTAAAGAGGAGAAAATAATTGAAGAATGTAACTACAGGACATTTGGGAACAGTGCGCGCCGCAGCGGTGACGAATCGGACCCGAGACACACGCTGCGGATTTCACACACTCGCGATGGGAGGTTTGTGAAGTCAGACACTTTCCCCATTACCCCTCTTTTTGCCTCAAAATTACAAATCACAAACCTTACGGGCTCCATCTCACACCAGCGATCAACTCCGCACTCTTTGAAGGAACAGTCATATCCCAAAATAAATAAATTAATAAATAAATGCATTTACACCCTCACCCCAAAATTTACTCAATCAGCCAAGACATATTTTCTTCTTTAGTCTTGCACTGAAGTTACAGGCGGCTAATGTACTCTCAGTTTGGATCATTTTCACAAGTCACTAAATAACAGGACACACACTGGGTTAAACTGACCCAGTGTGCTGCATTGTAAGGGACCCCAATATTAAGAGGAGAGACATGATATAAAGTCTTTGACTTCAACCAGTGATATGAACTATAACAAGTATATATATTTTTTTGTAAATAATATCTCTTTACCTTAAGAACCCTATGCCAATTATGTCGGATGTTTATTTAGTTTGACTTACTTTTATTTACCAAAACATTAAAATATTTATAGGAGACAGTAACAGATATTGATATTTTCAGGAGATCCTATACTAGTTGTCTTCATTTAAGATGCAAAAAATAAAAATCTCTTATATTATATTATATTCATCACATGATGATGCAATGGTTGGACAGAGTCTTGTAGTTTGTTATGTGCATCATGTCTATATAGCTTGTAGCTGCCTGCAGAATGTGGACCTCAGATTCAAACAAAACTCAGTAATGTTTAAAATTTAGGGTCACTTTAGACATTCATTAGATTTGGTCTCATTGTTTATTGGACTGAAATGCTGTTGTAGACTGACAGTGGATTTCTGTTTTAATATCAGGTAAAAGGGTTTGTTGTGCATTTTAGGCCTCATACACTCTCCTACTACTACTGCTTCTGCTGCTGCAGCTCATCAGTGCATTCTGCTGTTTTGTCACTCAGATGTGCTAATAGATTTGTTACTGACCATAAAGTATGTGTAAGTGTTCATGCAACTTAAGCACTTTTTAAACTTGCAATAAAAATAAGCCTGCCTTGCCTTGCCTTAAGAAAACAATTGTTTAATATCATAATTAATGTTGAATTTCAGTATGATTAGTCTGATTCTCTTGCTACATTACTCATGGTTAAGCCTAGAGGAACCTTAACTGGCAATTGAGGCTAATAATTATGGCTAAAAATATCCAAATGGAAAATGTTAAGTTGTTTTGCGATCATACACTGTGTTTTGATGATGAAGAACTGTGTATTGTGGTGGATATAATTGTGCTCAAAATGTATTCAGGAATCACTGCATTGCTGCAAATATTATTTATGCACCAGCACTAATGGTGGGAAGGTGATGTGTTAATGATTAGGGTAAGTGTGAGAAGAGGGTCAATTTTGTGCTTCAGTGAAACACCAACCTTTTGCTCAGACTGTCCTCTGTAATAGAAATACTTACCTTTCATTTCCACTCACTAGCCACTTCATAGAACCCCCTACTCTGTGCTTCCGCTCACTGGCCAGTGTATTAGAATTGTCTTCTTTGTGCTTGTGGAGCTACAAAGAGGGGATTTCTGATAAAATGGCCAGGCAGTGCATCTTTATTTTCAGTGCTGGTGACTGTAGTCTGATTGTCAGTCTGTAAAAAAAACAGCTGATCTCAAGTCAGTGAACCAATGTGTAAGATTGCCCACAGGCTTTGGGTCACTAGAGCAGAACATAGCTGTGCACTGACAGACTGTACACACTCCACTGAGTCTTAAACTGTTGGGAAAGCATTCCTCCATTGAGTGCCATCATTGCTGTCATCATCATCATAATCATCATCATAATCACAATCACAAAATCCCAGTCACAATTGTTTCACTCCCACACTTGTTTTACAGAAGGAAGCATCTAAAATACCGTTATATACCTTTATATGTTTTTTGTGGTATTGCTCCTCTTCATACTGTAAATGGGTATATCGATCAGTCATAATATTAAGACCACAGATAGGTGAAGGGAATGACAGATTACTTACTTCAAATGCCATCTGTCATGGTGTGAATATATGAGCCAGCAAGTGAACAATCAGTTCTTGAAGTTGATGTACATTTATGGCATTTGGCAGATGCTTACATGCTTTGCATTCACTCAGAAAATATCCTATCCTCAAGCTTAGATTCCAAAAACAAATGTCAGAATGGAGACCTCAATACCTCAACACATATTACACTTCATCACACAAGATTCAGTATAATTATAAGCCTTTAATGAGTTAAATGCCCTTGAAAGAGATGGCCTTCAGTCACTCTTTGAAGACAATAAACAACTCAACTGTTCAGACCCCAGGGGATATTCGTTCCACCACTTTGGTGCCAGGACAGAAAAGAGTCTGGATGCTTGTCTTCCTTGCATCTCGAGGGATGGGTCAAGCCAAGCTGTACTTGCTGCTCAAAGGGCTGTTAGTATAGCTTGGATTTGACCATTGCCATCGAGTACAGAGGGGCTGTTCCAGGAAGCCAGTAAAGAGAACATAACAGAGGAGTTACATGGCTGAACTAGGGAACATTAAAGAAGAACAATGCAGCTGCATTCTGGGTCAATTGCAAGGGCCTGTGTTGAAAGCAGGAAAAATGGGCAAGTGTCTTAGACAAGGACCAAATTGTCATGGTTAGATGACAACATCAGGCAGATCTTCTGGGATATTCCTAGTATGCAGTGGTCAGTATTGACTAAAAATGTCCCAAGGAAGGAGAAGTGGTGAACTGGTGACAGGGTCAAGGGTGCTCAAGACTCACAGAAGAGATCCATGGAGGCTCCTTTCCAACATCAGGACTTAATACAGGCCAGTTAACACAGGACACCTTCAGGGACTACAAGGGCACAAATATTAGGTAAAATATTTTTAATGTTATGGTGGTTTCAAACAGGCTTTGATATGGTCCATTATTGCAGACCAAGATAGAGAACATGGTCATTTTTATTTGTATGTAGTTTGAGAATCTTGTCTCAAAGCAGCACTCATCAGTCCTCACAAATTGTATTCTCACTCACAACACTGTGTTCCTATGATGACAGTTCAATAAAACCATCTGTTTTGTAATGTTAAACCCCACCTCCATCCAAAACACATGCACTCACTCCCACTTGCCATACTAACAACACATTTACTCAACAGGGAGCTGTCTTTTTTCCAGCACAGCACTTCCATTTATTTCTAATGGAGAGATCTCCAGCTGAGATAGGCCCACGGCTGCCATGGCCCATGCCTGACAGCTCTGTGCACTGGAGGGAGGAGGGGGGTGGTTTGGGGAAATTAATAAACATATCTGGCAAACGGCACTCCGCTGGGGGACCCGGGACGACAGCGTGTTTGCAAACGCCGGCTGCATCTCCCACGGAAGCAGAAATTATTTAATGATTCAATTACTGGAGTGAAGTGCTTGTCCTGATGGAGTGATAATTGATAAACATTTCAATCCACCACTGAAACGGCGCCAGCTTCTGTGAGCCGTGCTGGGGTTCACTCCCCACTGCCAGGAGGGAGGAAGATTACACAGCAATATCAGGTGCGGGTGTGGGTGTGGGTGTTATTCTGAAAAGCTGCAAAAAATGAGGGGGAAGAAAATGAGGTTAAAGTGAGTCTCCAAGCATATACACACTTTACAGCCACCTAACAGCAGAACAATGGATTTCAACCTCAGGATCCAGTTCCCTCACACCATACCCCACCCCAATCTCCAACCAAAAAAAATTGGTTTCTTCCTCCAGCTTTGAGGACATTTTTCCTGCCATGGTTGACTTTGGCTTGATCACTTGGAGTTAAATATGTTATCACACGTTTTGTTTTCTGTAAAGCTGGTTTGTGACAACATTTTAAAATGCTATACAAATAAATGTGACTTTAACATGGGAGCAGTTTTGATGCCTTGCTTAATGGCACCCATTGAGGGAGGAGAAGTACTGTTCTTTCGCTCCCTGACCTCACAATTCTTGCTTCCCTGGCCTTTAGCCCATGGCTGCTGTAAGGCCCCTGACTCAAAATTCACACAACATTAAATAAAATGAAAAAATATAACATGAACATAAGTATTCAGAACCTTTACTCATTACTTTGTTGAAGCATCTTTGACAGCAATTATATCCTCAAGTCTTTCTGAGTTTGATGCTACAAGCTTGGCACACTTGTTTGTGGGAAATTTCTCCCATTCTTCTTTGCAGGACCTCTCAAGCACCATCAGATTGGATGGGGACCGTTTGTGCAAAGCCATTTGTAGATATCTCCAGAAATGTTCAATCTGTTTGAAGTCTCTGGGCTCTGGCTGGGCCTCTCAATGATAGTCACAGAGTTGTCTTAAAATCACTCCTTTGTTATCTTGGTGCTTAGGGTCATTGTCCTATTGGGAGGTAAACCTTCATCCCAGTCTGAGGCCCAGAGCACTCTGGAGCAGGTTATCATGATGTCTTTGTACTTCTCTACAGTCATCTTTCACTTGACCACATCTAGTCTCCAAGTTCCTGCTGCAGAAAAACATCCCCACAGCATGATGCTGCCAACCGCCATGCTTCACTGTAGGAATGGTATTGGCTAGGTGATGAGCACTGCCTCCAGGTTTCCTCTAGACATGATGATGTTTTTAGTGAACTGCCGATGGGCTGTCATGTGCCTTTTACTGAGAAGTGGCTTCCGTCTGGTCACTCTACTATACAGGCCTGATTAGGGGAGTGCTGCAAAATGGATGTCCTTTTGAAAGGTTGTGCTCTCTCCACAGAGCAATGTTGGAGCTCTGCCAGAGTGACCATTGGGTTCTTGGTCACATCCGTGACAAAGGCCTTCCTACCATGATTACTCAGTTTGGCTGGGTGTCCAGTTCTAGACAGAGTCCTGGTGGTTACAAACTTCTTCCATTTATGGATGATGGAGGCCACTGTATTCATTGGGACCTTCAATGCAGCAGAATTTTTTCTGCTCTCTTCCAGAGATCTGTGTCTCAATACAATCCTGTCTGAGGTTTACAGATAATTCCTTAGACATCATGGCTTGGTTTGTGCTCTGACATACACTGTCTACTATGGGACCTTATATAAATTGGTGTGTGCCTTTCCATATGTCCAACCAACTGAATTTACCACCGGTGTTTTCCAATTAAGCAGCAGAAACATGGATGATCAGTGGAAACAAGATGCATCTGTGCTCAATTTTGATTGTCAGATCAAAGGCTGTGAATACTTATGTACATGTTATATTTTTCTGTTTTTATGTGTAATACATTTGTAAAAGTTTCAAACAAACGTTTCTCACTTTGTCATTGTGGTGTACTGTGTAGAATTTGGAGGGAAACATTAATTTAATCAATTTTAGATTAAGGCTGTAACATGCAAAAAGTGAAGTGCTTTGAATACTTTCCAGATGCACTGTATGTCTAGAATAATTTCAAACAATCCTTGTCATTCTAATTCAAATGCATGAGTGTGCACTCATTGCTGACTCACACCCAGTTTGTATAATCTCCATAGGAAAGCACTGATCAAAACAATCAGATGCTCTGGAGAAGCCATTATCACGGTGCATTGAAGTGGCAAAAGCGATCCTTCAACATCACTACATGACCTCCCTTTTGATCTTGTAGGACTGAATGCAACCAAATCCTCCTTACAGCAATGTTCCAGCATCTAGAGAAAAGCCTTCCCAGAAGAGTAGAGGCTGTTTCTGTGGCAAACGAGAACAAATCCCTTATTGAATCCCTGTATATCAGGATATCAGGAGAAATTGAATGAAGATCTGGAGCTTTTGCATTACAGTGATAGTGATTAAATGTGTTTGGGTTGGGAAAAGTGTTTCTGAGTGAAAAGCTGGTTCAGCTGATCAGAAGTGCAGCCAGGCTGAATGAGCTTGTGTCAGTATGTCCTGCAGAGGAAGCCCTTTCTGCCACCGCAAGTCATGCAAACAGTGGAAACGAGTGAAAGGCTTTAGAAAATGTCTGGCTCTCACTTCCTCTCCATGGCATTAACGTGGGGATTAGTGGTGGTCAGCATGTGACCCACAGGTCAGACATGTAGAAAAACCAAAGATGGGGGTGGTGTCAGTAATGGTAGTAGTGTTTTACCACTTGTAAAAGTGTGTTATGAAAGTAAATACTTTAATCTGGTTCAGGTTAATCTCTTAGAGCATCAGCATAGAGATTTCATGTTTAATCCATGCTAGTATTTCCAAACATCACAACTTTACACACAGCCTATGTTATCTTATTTCATGGTGCCAAAGAAGAATACATTTGTTGAGTATTTTAAGTTGCTATGTGTGATTTACCACCCTGTTATTTTACCTTAGAATGAAACTCCCTGCTTATCTTTTTACATAGGACTTATGGCTCACAGACACCACATATTAAAGCACAGTTTGACTACTGTAACCAAAAAACTGTCATTATTTATTTTATTTTTTTACTAGATAGTGTTGATGTCCTCTAATTGTGTCCTCTCAGTGCTTGTACTTTTAGCAGGCTGAAGAGAATCTGTGGCCATTTAGGTTTTAGACTTGCTGCCATTTGCTTCCCCAAGTTTGGTTTTCTCATGTCTTACTGGTAAACATTTATCCTTCTGACGTGTTAAGCTCCAGTTGGGTTCAGCTGAGGTAGTCCAGTTTCATCTTGAAGGAACAGACAATGGAGGGAAGAGATGGTAAAATCTAGTATAGTGCATATCCCTATTTGCTCCTCCCATCTATCAGTTTGTTGAACATTGGCATAGGAATAGCTGTAGTACAGACCTGGTTCCTGTAGCAACTCATAACTAGCAGAGTCTGGAGGTGATGTGTCACCAACAGTATCAACAACACCATATTCTCCTGAAATCCCTGTTGCATCATTTCACTAGCTTTCACAAATTATTTTGTTAGTGCACTGGGTTAATGTAAGTTTAGCAAACCAGGTTTCATGACAGATTTTGGAATTGGCTTGTTTCTTAAGAAGGAACAACAGTGTTTAAGGTAGTCAGTTCCAGGTTTCATGGGTTTCATTATTAAACTATGCCGAGGAAAATACTGTTTGACTTTCTAGCATACTTTTACATAAAGCACTATCCTTTAAATGTTACCATTTTGGCTTGAAAAGAAAGCGAAAGGGTACAGAATGTAAATGTAATGAAAAAGCATTGAGTTAAATTTAACAGCAGCCAGAATTGTTCATATCTGAGGGATTTTCTGAAACACTGTTGGCACTGGAGAGAAAATCTACATTTTCAAATATATATTATATACCCTAAATACGATAAACATATAGATGGGGTCCTATAAATACCTATAGGTCTTAGCCTACATTCGAGAAATCAGATGTTTAAGTTCATTTGAGAGTTCAGAACTAACCGACAATTATATATATATATATATATGAATGTCATTAAAATCTTAAATCTGATACAGTTCAAAATGGTCAAGCCCCCAGTTAAAAAGTCAGTAGACCTCCTCGCAAACACACACATCCACAAAGCCTAAAACAAAGATGTGTCTATCTGACCATTTTCATGCTCCAACATCCAACACGATGGGTGGCTGCAGATAAAAAAGGGGTTTCTGTTAAAGGAGGAGGCTTTGAAATCCCTTTGGTCTACAGGCCTGCAGCCCTCGAGCTGACCCAACTTAGCCTTTTGATGTGAATTTTGTACTGATATGCCATCCACCTAATCCTCTCAGCTCTGAGAGTCCCTGGAGACAGGGAGAAATGCTCTCCCACCATCACTGCTGCGGCCGCAGACAGGCAAACAGGCCAAATTCTACTAGACACCCTCCTACAAAACACACAGAGGCACTAAAGAGGCCTAATATGTGTGTGTGTGTGTGTGTGTGTGTGTGTGTGTGTGTGTGTGTGTGTGTGTGTGTGTGTGTGTTTTCTCCTTCATAATAACATGCAGAAGAAGACAAATGGCAACCATGGGGTGGAGAATACATTATTCAATATAAAAGCACTTGTGGCTGTACTCAAGCAAATTGCACCTCAGCGTTTTCCCATCTTTTCCTTCTTTTTTTTTCCCTCCGCTGTGGCTGCATTACTGTTTCAGCTGCAAGCAGTCATTCTTTGCTCTCTTCTGCCTCAGTGGAGGGTGCTGCCACAGAGTTGTGACAGCAGGTGGATATC
The DNA here is from genome assembly GCA_034509495.1 of Acestrorhynchus altus. Lineage (NCBI taxonomy): Eukaryota > Metazoa > Chordata > Actinopteri > Characiformes > Acestrorhynchidae > Acestrorhynchus > Acestrorhynchus altus. The sequence goes on along the minus strand of CM067514.1, from coordinate 12,589,179 downwards.
AAAACAAAATTACACACCGCAAAGCAAGAAACAAAATACTATGGTTTGTCTGGCAGCCGTTCAGCAGGGAGGGTGTGTGTGTGTGTGTGTCTCATGTTCAGTGTGGAAAGGAAGTGTCACTGTTATTGTTTACTCCTGGAGCACTCAGACAGGTGAAAGACAGCTTGTATGAATAAGACTGATTCAGACTGTCACTTTAAAGAAGTTTAAATGCATTTAAAACATATAAAATATGCATACTGTCCCTTATGGGCCTGTATCACTTTTTGGAAATAAAAATTGACAATGCATATCATTATCAAAATCTCAAATATATGGAACCAAAAAAAGATTGATTGCTTTTGTGATGTCACAAACACCAACATATTGACAAACATCAATGTATTTAGCCCCCAACAATGTTTTTAGCCACTAACATTATAGAGTGTTTCAGTCAGGACTGAGATCATAATTATTATGACCCAAGATCCACTGTTTCTGATGCGCTGTTTCTATGCCTCATATCTCAGAATCAGAATAAACTACAGACATGATACACATAAGAAACTACAGACTTAAAGCCCAGTTAAAGTGCCAAAGGAGCTTTCCACATGTACTAGTTTTATTTTGTGTTGTTTTTTGTGCCTGCATGCACTGACACAAACAGTAATCCATCAAATGCATTGTCTATGCTATTACATACAGTACACTCACTGCAGCACTTTTTTAAAGCTCAGGATCTACAAATAAAGGAAGCTGATGCATCACCAATTAGCATGCCACTGACTGCATGCCTAAATCATCACACACAAATGTGTGTGTTCTTGTTGTCCTCTGGGCTGGTGTTCTGAGATGGATTTGGGCTCTAATCCTGAAACCCACTCGTCTGAGGCCGACTCTCATGAAGGTTAACACTGACGTCAAACCCCTTGTCCCCCAGTGCCACACAGCGGAAGGAGAGAAAGATCCGGAATCTGCTTTGGACAACAAATACTTTAATGAGAGAGAGAAAAAGAGAGAGAGAGAAAAAGAGAGAGAGAGAGAGAGAGAGAGAGAGAGAGAGAGAGAGAGAGAGCTGTTACTTCACATTCTTCATGACTTTTCCCATTCTTTCTGTTATAGCCCAGTGCTCGAGTGGTGGTGGCTTGGAAGATCCGGTTATGGCTCCAGAGGTCATGAGTTTGACCCCAGCTGCAGGATTTGCCCTCAAGCAAAACAATGAGTCCAGATTTCTGTAAGGAAACTGTTCCCGTAGTTGGCCAATCTGTGCGTCTATAGGCCAAAGCACCAGCTAACTGTCAATCATAGTTTCTCTATGGCATTGTGTTGTACAGTAGGACTTTTACATTTTATCAACTTTATCTAAAACAAAAGTCAACAGAGAGCTCATGTTTATTATAAATTCAAGGGATGCACTGAAATCATAGCTTCTGAAACATTTTGAACATTTTCAAAAATGTGAAAAAGATCAAAAACCAAAAATACAGCCAACAACAATATGTCTTTCACTTAGTGATTAAAATGCTGTTAGTTCTCCTGAAATCAGGGGTGTGTGTAGATGTTGTAGAGACAGGGTTTTTCGGTCAACAGGGGTGGGTTCAGGGGGTCCCCATTTATTTGTCAAGTCTGATCATTTTCAACTTGTAATTCCATTCTATCAAATATTTTAAATAAACAATTCCATATAATTAATTCAATAATATTTTCAATTAGTAGTTTCATTCTATCAAACATTTTCAGCATACAGATTCCCCCAATTCATTATTTTCAAATTGCATTTCAATTTTGTTATTTCATTCTACAGAAAATGTCAGCTTGTAATTCCATTTTTTAAAACATTTTCAACTCACAATTCCATACTCAACAATTTTCAACTTGCAATTTCATAAATCTGAAGACTTTTAAACATGCAGCTCACTACTATGAAATATTTACAGCTTGCAAATCCATACTACTGAACATTTTCAGCACTGACACAACGTTCCACCTGGATTAGACAGTGGTTGGATTTGCTGCATGTTTGCGTTTTTAAAGAATCTCATGAATCTGCACAAACTACAAGATTGTCTGTGTGCACTTCAGACACTGAACATCAAACAACGACTAATAAAGCTGAGATTTGGCCTAAACCGGACGTAAATCAAGCTAAGATTGCAGCGTGTGTGCCTGGTTTAAAGCTTTTCCTGTAATGGAACAAGAAGGGCATTTGACAGTGCTGCTTTTGCGATATAGCTTGGTAGCTTCTCGCGGCTTTATGAGACGTTGAAGAGCTTTCATACTATTTTAAAGCGTGTACATGTTAGGTGCCGTGTCACCTTGCTAATGATGTTTTAGTTTCATGAAAGCTGTGGGGAGGTAGCAGCTGATCAGGCTTGTAGCTTCAGCTCACTGGGGATTATTTATATTTTAATGAAGGATTTATGTTTACTCTGCTCTGTTTTCCTGACAGACTAGTCTGTTTAGTGTTAGCAAGCGGCTGCCAGCACTAACACTGATGGACAAACAGATCATAGCAGCATAATTCCCCCCTCTTTAGTGCTAATAGGCTAACATGAGTGCAAGCCTATTAAAGGCTGGTGTGAAACTAGTCACCTAGGCACTGACACATGAGCGGGAGAGCTATGTGTGCACTAGCATGTGAGGCTAATCAGGTTAGTGCAGGCGGGTGATATAAATAATCTAATTACGCTGCCGAAACACTCGGCGGAATCACCTCTCCGCCAGCTCTCCCACTGAAAATAGGATCATTAGACAGGACGTCTGCTTATTTGTGCACACTCCAAGCCTGCCCTCCCCAAACGGCTGAACCTGAACAGGTTAAAGACGCGCCGTCAACGAGGCTGGCCTGACTATCATGTTCTCCTTTGAGTGAACGGTTCTGGTCTTTAATGGTGAAAAGGCTGCATGAATATGTAGTGATGTAGGCTAATGGCATGAAGAATCATAAGCTTTAATGGTGTCAAGTCACGCTTAGAGGGGAGAGAGAGAGAGAGAGAGAGAGAGAGAGAGAGAGAGAGAGAGAGAGAGAGAGTACAATATAGAAAATAAAATAGATTAATACTCATATCCTGTGCAGAATGTGAATAAAAAAGTATAAATAATATAACCATATATCTCCAAAATGACAACTTTACAGGAGAAGGCAACAAAGTTGGTAACTCTGAATGGACGTGAATGTAAAATAAAAGCTTCTTTTACTCATACAACAAAATAAAAATATAATATATATGATATTCAGCAGTAAGAATAAGTGATTTAACATAAACGTGAATGTGCATATAGATCTTTCACACAGGGACATTCGCATTTAACCCATCCATGCAGTGAAGCACACATACAGGGGTTGAACTGAATGAAACTGAAACACCTGGTTTTAGACCACAATAATTTATTAATATGGTGAACTAGGGCCTCCTTTTGCGGCCAATACAGCGTCAATTCGTCTTGGGAATGACATGTTTTGGATACAATCTGGGTTAGCACCCGAACATCCCTTTCAGACAGCTTCCTCTCTCATCCACAGTTAATCTTATTGGTTGTGGTTCGTCCTTCTTGGTGGTGCTGACATTACCCTGGATACCGTGGCTCTTGATACATCACAAAGACTTGCTGTCTTGGTCACAGATGCACCAGCAAGACGTGCACCAACAATTTGTCTTTTGTCTTTTGAACTCTGGTATGTCACCTATAATGTTGTGTGCATTGCAATATTTTGAGCAAAACTATGCTCTTACCTGCTAATTGAACCTTCACATTCTGCTCTTACTGGTGCAATGTGCAATTAATGAAGATTGGCCACCAGGCTGCTCCAATTCAGCCATGAAACCTCCCACACTAAAATGACATGTGTTTCAGTTTCATTGTCCAACCCCTGTACAGTGAGAATAGGTACATGGAATGATGGGAAGCCCTATCCAAGACACCTGGGGAGCAGTTAGGTGTTAAGTGCCTTGCTCAAGGTCACTTGTCCTGCTACAAGGCTGGTTCCCTAACCACTGAGCCATGGCTGCCCATCTAGGTGCATTGATAAGTATTGGGATTTGATTGCATTCAGAGACAAGAGTGTTAATAATGTCAGGACATTGGATGATCACCACTCCACCTTTTCCCAAACTCCCCAGCTCATACCTTTGTCTCAATCTATGAATCCCATCACACACCCCACAGGTATTTATATTATATTAATAATCCATGTTCTATACACATTCTATATAAGTGTCAGAATACAAATTATGCCACAATATTTTGTATACTGACATTTGATAAGGATTGAACATAAAATAACATGATGTACTGATGAAGTACTCACTACTGGAGCAGCATTTAGTTGCTCAATTACACTGCATCCAACAAAGACCCTCTCTGCACACATGAAAGACAGTCCCCCACTGCACCCACTAAAGACTGTCTCCTACTACCTTCTCACATTACAGCTACAGCTAATTCTACCCAGTGCACAGGTAAATATAATGCAGACATTCTTTTTATAGTTTCTATATACACAGTGTAATAATGTATGTTTCAGTGCAATGTATAATGTATAATGTATGCATAGTGTAAATTAATTTGTAAATATTCTATATTACATATACCTATATTCTTTCTTTTTTATATTGTCTTCTGTGTTTTTATCCATCTGTTTTACTTTGGGATTTGGGATTTGCACCTAAGTTTATCACTCACCCTTACACCTGTGTAATGTGGTGTGACAATAAACTTGATTTGATTTGATTTTGATACCAACAACAAACTTAGAAAGTGTACTGTAGTGCTATAAATACTTGCTTTATTAATAATGTATAAATAATGCTTTAAATATCAGTAAACAGATTATTGCCTTTTCAGAATGAAATGAAAAATGCAAAAATATGAATATTTATTTTCCGTACTAACTTTATGCTCCATTACATCCCATCCTAACATTACAATATAGAATCATTGTATTTATTTTATATTTAATGATATTTGCACTACTCTACTATAGGACCTAAGATGTGCAGTCACTTTTTATTCATTTTTCTAAATCTACACAATTATAAATGCAATCAAATCAAATCAAATATTATGATAAAATTATACCACACCAATTATACACAATTAGTTAGTCCACAGGGCACAGTATGTCATGCAGTGAGGAGCAGGAATTGACCATGAGGGCTGCTAGTAGTGGGCAAATCTCCTCGTTCCACTTAAAGAGGGAAATAAATAGGCGCCTGGAGCTTTGTTATGACGGAACACAGCGGTAATGGAATGAAATTGAATGTTATGGCAATTTGTGAATGAAATACAGTATTTTGGGTGCAGGGATATATTTAGCATTGTTTCCAGCTGAATATTACACATAGCTGCATTCATAGCTACAAAAAATGAATTAAGTCGATTTACTGAATTGCTATTTACTCATGCACGGAGTGAGGGACGATAAAAGGAAAAGAAAAGGTCCTTTGCGATGTGGGACAGAGGGAAAGCCACTCTGAAATTACTAAACCACAACACACTGCTTTCAGCCTCTAACGCAACGGGTTAAGTGAAAGCAAGGCTGGCCTGCCAGGCCCCAGCTGTCATATCCTGGATAATTACCAATGCTTAAGGTGGACCACACCTTAGATAAACCCCTAATGCTTCAGTCTTCCACAAACATTCTGCCTCCAGCAAGCTGCGGCTTGTTTAGCCCGCTGTGTTTGTGTGCTGATTTTCCTCACTGGGCCATGCCGTGGCTAGTTTCCTCCTGAGCCCAAGCAAACACAGCCTCAGTGCACTGATCTTTGGAAGATAGCCGCTGTTGAGATCACATGAGCAGAGACAAAGTCCTGCTTTAAGTTCTTTCATTAGCTGGGCTTCGTCTCCATGCAGAGAAACACATCTGTAACCACAGCGTAAGCTCTGAGACGGCCTGGATGTACAGTACACTGCAGCGAAACCATTAGTGATTAGCAAGGCTAGTGCGGGAACTCTCTGCACTTCCTGCCACACACACTCCCTTTCCCCACTCACAGGTGTGCAGTAATTGTTGTTGGTTGCGGACACACACAATCAGACTTAAGCCTCAGTCTGAGTGTTTTTGAAATGCCGCTGCCCCTCTTTACCACCTCCCCCTTTGCCTCCACCAGCTAGAAAAGTACACGCTGGTGTTTTGACTGAGTCTTGCATTCCAGACTAGAGCAGAGAGTAGGTCAGCACTTCAGAAACACTCAAATGTTTTTTGTCATCTTCTTATGTTCCTCCAGCAACTTATTGTTACTTCATTTGTGAAGATTTTTCCAGATGTTAACAGTAATGTTTTATGTTGTGTGATTGTTTATTGAATTGGTTCTCACATATATACTGTATATATAATGTGAGAACCATTTTAAACCAGATAAAGAACCACCTTCAAACATGGTAGAGGTAGTTTTGCCTGCAAGTAAGACCTGCAATGTAAACATTGGAGTACCTACAATATAACAATATATATTGGGACATGTGCTTATTCATTGGTCATAATAGTTAAGGGTATTTAAAAGATGTTTTTCCTGCTTTTGTTGTAGCAATGCAACTGTCTCTACTGTCCAGTAAATAATTCCTATTAACAACAAGAGTGTTAATGTCACAGCAGCTTCATTGTCAGCAGTGAGAGCAACTTAAGTATCTGCATTCATTAGAAGGGGTGTCCACAAACATGTGTACATGCAATGTGTAAGTTGTATGTCTTTTATTCAGTGTTTTTCTCTGTGCAATATCTTCAGACTTTCCGTTCTTTAACAAACAAAGTGTACTTTTACTTTTAAGTGGCATAATTTATCGCTCAACCCATCAAACCTGTGCTCTGCTCTCAGTCAGGGCGGAGGCCTTTGTTTTTGTTTTTCACAGGATGTTCAGCTTCCGCTTTGATTCATTCACTTAAAACCTCTTTTTTTCAACCTATTGGACGATGTTCACTCTGTCAGAGTTGTGCAATGATGCTCGACTCGTCTCAGCCTCCCTCCATGCCTGCAGCAAGTGTAGAACACACAGAATATCAGCCAGACAGGAAGTTGCAAGTCAGTGACAGTTCTGCACAATGCCTGTAATGAGCGATGAGGCTCAACCTGAGATGCAGCCTTTATGCAGAATACCTGTTTGTTTAGAAAGTTCCAGGAGAGAACACAAAAAGGAAGTTTTGCGCCTTCCTGCGGCTGTGGCTCGGCCCAGGGTGAACAATCGCCACTCGATTCAGATTTAACGTTGTTTTTGTTTCGTTAATCGTTGCCTTAATCCAAACAGAAGATCCAGACAGGGCCCACCCAGGTGAGAAGGGTGAAAGTCAGTAAAGAGAGGGATGCAGCTGTTTGCTCGCGCTTAATGACAGAGATAACACACAATAGGCGTGTGTGTGCGTGTGTGTGTACTTTTACTATGGGAATCCTTACAACTCAAAGCCCGAAAGTTCCTTTGGCAAATAGTTTGCTTGTTTGTGATTGTGTTTGAATGAGGTCCAAGAGGAGCAGTGGGTGAAGAGATGGAAAGAGTATGTGTGACTATTTGCTGGGCTGCTGCTGTTTCCTTTGACCTCCTGACCTGTACAGTACATATTAAAGGGAATGATTGCCAAAACCAGATCAAATCAAATATAAATATAAATCAAATATAATTTGCAGGTATGAAACTCTTCACACGGTGAACAGTTCTGACTGAGTGTTTCTCATTAAATGTGAGACCTTGTTTACATTTCAGCCAGTACGTAGTAGTTCTGAGGAATTGCCCCTTAAGTCAACTACTAGTCCGAACTTTACTCTATGTTTTTAGATAACAGTGACAAAACCCACATTACCCAGTCTATTGAAGAAAACTGAACACCTCTGCATGGTTTGAGGACAGCATGTCATGCAGAAGCAAAAGCTGTCTTAGCTGATTGATTGCATCTTGTGACAATCAATCAGCTCTTAACCTTAACCTTAACCTAACCATTGTGTGTCTCATTGTTTGTGCAATGAATTATCAGTGAGTAATCCAGCTCAGAAAATGCTAAACTTCACTCTTCTCCATTTGAATTAAAAACCAATTTAAAAGCCAGAGCAGCCTTCCAGTGCATGTTTACTGCTCTTTCTGTGTGTACAAGCATGCTGACTGATCAGCAAGAGGAGGTAGGGCTGACAGTGTCACTGACCGAGATATTGGGTTATAGAGGAAAATGAGAATGAAGGGGCTGTTTGCTTTCCTTCTTTGGTCATACAGCATTTAAAAAAAACAAGGATTATAAAGGATATTCAGGTTGTTTTTATTTTATTTGGGTCACTGTCAAGTATTTTGAAGAATGTGTTATTATAAATATTCTTCTCAACCTAATCATTACTCATCAAAATCTGTCATTTTCATGATCGAGGATTTTTGAGATGTAAAATGTTGTTTAGTCCTTATAAGCAAAACAAACATCAAACATGGTAAAATTCATACAAATATTGAAATTCTCTTAATTTGTACATCTCAAATGAAGACACATTTGAGAAGCTTAGTATCTCCTGAAAACATGAAAACATCCTGCAAAACTGGTCTAGATTATACAAAACAAAAAAATAAAAAACAATTGTGATTACTGCACATAGTTTGTGTAATGGTTTCTGCTCCTTTCTGAGTTTGAGTAAAAGTACTCCAGATGGTGAGAAATCTCCATCATGACCTTTTCCCATGATCCTGTGTTGACACATCACACAGCAGCCCATAATGAGGCCAGGTTCTGCTCTCATTAAAGAACCAGTGTGTGCTTGGAGTTACTGCAATTTAGCACATGCATTATCATTCAGACAAACACATCATATTAATGTCTTACTATTTTATTTATAATAACTTCATAATATTTAACCATATTGTTTTTTTATCATACATTTTATATACAGTTGTTACTGGACACTTCTAATGAATGCATTCAGCTACTTGCACCCATTGCTGACACAGGTGTGCAAATGTACACACACAGCTTGTCTAGTCTCTGTACAGATGTAATGCCAATAGAATAGGACTCTAGATAAACCTGAACCTTATGGCAACAGTGGGTGGTGAAATGGTGGAACTGTGTTTTCTGGAATAATGGTACATCCTATACTTTTGGGATGAGTTGGGGGTGAAATTGGGTGGTGATCATACAACACCAATCAATCAATCAATCAATCAATCAATCAATCAATCAATCAATCAATCAATCAATCAATCAATCAATCAATCAAAGTTTATTCATATAGCTTTTTTTATAGCAGCTTTACAAAAATCTGGGTCCAAGCCTCATCTGAGCAAGCCAGTTGGAGACAGCGGCAAGGAAAATCTCCCTCAGGGACAGAGGAATAAACCTTGAGACAAGGCTCAAAAGGGGAACCCATCCTCCTCTGGTTGACACCAGATAGTACAGACAAAGCACAGCAAGAAGTAAAATAAAGTATATCCTGGCCTCACTAATGGTCTTGTCACTGGATGCAATCAAATCCGCACAGCAATGCATGTGTGTGTGTGTGTGTGTGTGTGTGTGTGTGTGTGTGTGAGTGTGTGTGTGTGTGTGTGTGTGTGTGTGTGTATGTGTGTGTGTGTCTAATTATGTAATCTTTTACATTATATAATCATTATAGAATTGGAAACACTGATTCCAGATGTTTGGTCCAGGCTGGTATGGTGGCATGGTGTCATTCTGTGGCTTTTCAGAAAATCAGAGAATCTCAGCTGGCTGATGGCATGAAATCATACCACTTACAACTCCACAGTGACGTATCTTCTGGAGTGACTGCAGCACACCAGGCTTGATTACCACCTGATATCAGAATGGGTCTTCCTTTGGAGGGGGGCGAGTTATGAGTTGGGAAGATAAGCATCTGCTTTCCTGATGGCTTAGTGGCTGTTGGTTTGGGATGACTTTTCTGCAGTGTGTGTGTGCATACATGTGTGTGTGGTGATGTTTGTTTGGAGAACGCAGCCAGGATACAGCAGGTAGGGCCACCATGCCTGAGATTCAAAGGTGGGCAGATCAAAGGGCATCACTGAAAAAAGAGAAAAACAGATATGGCAGTGAGCAGCACCTGAAGAAACAGCAGCATTGTGATAATATCTAGCTCGGACTGCACAGATACAGTGTGTTTTTGTGTGTGTGTGTGTACAGGGATGGGGGGCATAGGTACTGGTAGTTCCTGCTACACTGTAAGCTGGTGTCAGGTAAAGTTACACTCTCATTAAACTGCTGGTAAATACCTTCTATTTAGTTGTTGTTGTTTACTGCCAACTGTATAGTGTGTGTGCATGTTTAGCACACCTTCAGCTGACTGCAGATGGTGTTCACTAGGAGACCTGTGGATAAGTGAGAAAGCTAACAAAAACAGCAACAAAGTGGACCTGCAGTTCCTCCTTAGAATCTCCATTTAAACAAGAAGCAGACATACTGGTTAGATCGTTCTTCTCAAGGTTGGACTGTTAATACATAATAATGTAAAAACCAAAGGCTACTTTTGGAGGCTGTGGAGGTACAGAGAGGTGTTGTGGGGTTTATCTCCACCACCCTAAAAGTTTTGCAACTCCATAGTAAACATGCATGAACCAAACTCTGAAGCAGAAATGTATTGACCAGCCACATCACCCTCTCCATCGCCCAGTGGATTTTGCAGCAGTGGCTTTAGTACATAATTCCAGAGAGAGTCACTAGAAACTACCCTGCTAACGGGCAAGGCTTGAGCACTAAAAGGTGAGAACAGCGGCAAAGCAGAGTGACTGTGCTCTGAAGTTCTTTCCACATTTGTGAGGGCATCACGTCCTGTTTCATATGACTTTATGGAGATTGTGAAGCTTATGAGCTGCATGTGTGGACAACTCAGTGCCTGAACATTACCATTTAAAGTATCCCAAACATTTTCTGGATTCTGAGTGTGAATATGAAAGTCCATTTGAGATTGTAGCCTTGTAGCTCTAGTGAAAAATCAAAGGTAATAACTTCATCCATCAAACCATGCATTGAAGAGTTGTACTAAATTTAAAATCTAAAATCTAATCTATTTTGACTTAACTCTCGTTATAAATTTACACACAGCCTGATTAGATGTGCTAACAACCTAACTATCCTCTTTTGGTCACTCCTCCCTAGTCCAGCCAAGCCCACATGCATCAACACAGGCCTACATATTCAATATTCATACTACCTACTTTCTCCTCCCACAAGCCACCCCAGTGCCACAAACTCAGTAAACCCAGTCTTGCTCCAACCCCCACCACTTCCACTCGGTCCTGGCCAGCATATCCACTAATGGAATTAAAGAAATCTCAAGTTGGCCGATAGGCGTAAAACCGCTTGCAAATTCCCAGTATTAAATTGAGAAGGCTATATTTTTTTGCACAGATTAATTTCAGCCTGACCGTCACACCATAAAGTCCCTTGGTGATTGGAGGGCATGATTTAAAAGGAACCGTATGTGGTGCATAAACTGGTCCAATTTGCCGGAACTACTGTATTTTTATTTATTATTTTTTGCCACCTGTGCTTTTTATACTGTATCTCAGCCCAGTGTGGTAATTGAGTTAACCTAAAGCAGCTTGTATGTACTATTTAAGTAAATGGAATACAAAGGCTATACACTATATGTCCAAAAATAACTGGACACATCTCCTAAATGGTGCACCCAGCTTGTAAAATCTCCACAGGAAAGCATAGAACAATATGCCTCTGTAGCGACCTGCACAAGAGCCTTAGGTCACGTTGCCCAATGTGTGGCCTCGAATAAAATAAAATCCCCCTGCATTGGGTAGTGGAGCAGTGGAACTGTGTTCTCTGGAGTGAAGGAGCTCCATCCAATACCTTTGGTATTGGCAGAAGTAATCATTTAACATTGCTTGATCTGTTCCCATCACAAAGAAACCAGCCTTATGTTGCGAAGGTTGCCAGTTCAATTCCAGACAGTTCGATTCCCTGAACTGTCCTGCAGAATATCAAGAATTGAGTTCTACTAAAATAAATGTCAGGAACATTTCATACATCATACAAGCTCAAAATGTTAAAAACATCTCAAATATACACAAAATATCCGTACATATTATTGTGTTTAAAGCCAAGAAAATGATCATATGACAATTCTGTAAGCATACACATGCTCCAAGTGTTCTCATTGTACTTGTAGGTTAGTGTACATTGTTCAGTAGCATCACACCTCTGCTGTGTTCTGTTGGGAAACAAACACTCAAGGCCGTCTGAGGTATTACATTCCCTTGTTTTTTTTTTTTCTTTTTTGCGCTGGCTGCGTTTATCTCCAGTTTAACCCCAGATCAGCAGTGGGATTGGGAAAGGAAGCGAGATTGGCATCTCTCTGTGTGGTCCAGAGTGAGTGTGTGTGAGTACAGCTGCTTGCTGTGAGCTGCACCTCTGCATGCTCCACTGCCTCCCCACCACCTCTCCCCCTCGCCGGCCCCTGGAACCTGCACCGGCCCATCCCAACACACACTCTCTCTCTCTCTCTCTCTCTCTCTCTCTCTCTCTCTCTCTCTCTCTGTTTCTCTCCTCTGATGGGAATAGTGATTTTCAGCTGATCTCAAATCATCATATGGTTGTTTGGTTTGTGGAGTTTGTGGAGAAGACCTGATGTAACCATAGCATAATTGTGAGGAAAGTGGGGCTGTGGGCAAACAGTTGTACCCAGGGGCTCAATATTTATGGGTACAGATGGGGTGATATGGATAGTGTGGATATGGATTGGAATGATTGTGGATTTGATATAAATAGCTATGGTTATGGATAGATATGATGTAGAGGGCTAAGGCTATGGATAAATATGGACAGGGACTGGTATGGTGTGAATGTGTGTGGATGAAGAGAATATGGTTGAGAGTGAGTATGGGCATGGAGGGGAATGAATAGGTCTTAGTATGGATTAGTGTGATTTGAAGGGGTAAATATGTGGATAGGTATTGTATACATAGGTATGAATAGGTAGGGGTATGGATTAATATGAATGGATAAGTTTACATAAAGGTAGGTATGGCTATGGGTATGGATAGATATGGTATGAGTAGGTATGGGTTTTTATACACACTATGAAAATGAAATTGCTTGAAAATGCTTACACACTATATACAATATTCTGTTTATCTTCACTTGACTTGTTAATAATATAATGAACTGTTTATTTTTAGTTTAACTTCTGGCTAATTATTTGCCTTCTTTTCCTTCTCCAGTCGACTCCACCAGGTCCTGTACCTTATGTAGCCGAATACAGTATTGATGTGTTCGTTATCTCCTCCACTTATGACACCAGCAGTAAATGGCTCTTAGTTTCACATTAGAGGAGAACCGTTAGCAAGCCCAGCAAGTCCACCTGGTGAGTGGATCAGTGTGGCTAGATAAGTGAAGAAAGGGAGAGGGATGAAATTGTATTTGCCCGAGCAACTCCACCAAATGACTCATGGCTTGTCTGGAACTTGATCAGCGTAATGAGTTTTGGAGCGCCGGCCTAAGCCACTTAGATAGGAGGGGACAATTTTGAATGTCTAATCTAACGCAACTCGCTGTACTTTTAGACCTACTACAACATTCTCATTTACATACGGCTAAGCCCCTTGCTGAAAGCCCTGAGAGCAGCAGAACAGCTATCTGACCTCTGGATGGGCCATACAAAATTGCATTGGCCCCTTCATAACATGGGGATTAATCACACATATGATTACACATTAAATTACCTGGGGATGTATGCACTTGTGCTTGTGCTTAGGTGTCAGCACAGTAAGAGTTTTTTTTTTCCTTCACAAAGTTGGTGGCAACTACTTCCTAAAAAAAAATCCTTGTAACCAATTGGTTTTTGACTGATATAGAGTGACATTCTGCCTGGCTTACCCTTTTCTTTACAAAAAGGAAAGATTAAGACAATCCGTTGCAAGCCACCTCGACTTTGCGAGGTGCTTAAGGACTAAGAGCAAAGAGGATTTCTCTGGGTGCTTCTGAGAAGATGCTGAGGAATCCAGCAGCATTAGTTTTGCCCACCTGGAAGTGAGAGCCGGTCCACACCAACTTTGGCCTTTGTTTACCGGCTTAGGCCTCTGCATCCTCGGCACTGATATAAAAAAAAACATACTTCCAGAGACTCCCTACTGGCATGCTATTTCTTTCCATACACACACACATACACACCGCAAAGGGTGAGCTTAGAGCCCACTTTGGCCCTTGTCCTGCCTCTCATTAGAAACCTAAATTCCAGTCAGGTGTCCCACATCAAAGAGTAACATGCCTTACGAAGGATCTAATCCCAAAATCGCAGAAATCCGTCGCTCTTATCAAACCTCCACGTAAACCCGACTTACTGCAGTATTTTGCTTCCAAATGATCCAACGTTTACCTTAGCTTTCTTGTTTAAGCTGTTTTTCTGCCAAAACTAGAAACTCTGCAGCAGACAGGAAGAAGATACATCTGGCAGGTAATATGGATTTAGGAGTTATGTGACTTGAGAGGATACCAGCTAATAATTTCTGTTTGGTCTGAATAAACATATGCTTTAGTTTCTGCTCCTCCAAGCTGCAAAGATCTGGAGTTAAACTGGAACTTTAAGGGAGAAGTGGAACTTTTCCTGAGTAGGTTAAGTGGCTTTGGTAGGCATGGAATCTGAGTGGGTTTGTGGTGTTACTGGAAACCAGTTGGCCTTCCCAAATGGGCCCCATTATTACCATTCTGCTAGAATCTCACATGGGTCCCATCTAGGCCCCATGTGCACTGTGCAAACCAGATGGGGCCCATATATTACCCCTTCAGGTCCCATCAGGGACCCTAGTGGGCATCCATTTATGGGGCCAACATTGAACCTGATGACAAACCAGTTGGCCTACCCCTACAGGCCCAACATGGGTATGTTATCTGCATTGTCAAAGTTTAATGCTTTAGGTAGTCTATCAGTATGATCAGCCTTATCTTCTTAACCTCTTGACTGACATAGGGTATGTCTTTACCTTGACCTCTTTAGATCTCCACAAGTCTAGCTAACAATCATGAGAAACTACCTTCCAACTTAGCTTAGCTTACTCAGTCACAAGTTAACCATGTAATGGTTTATATGGTACCACATTGGCTTACTAGCTAACTCCATTTATATGTAGTCTGTGTCACAAACTGGGAAATGTAAATGGGTTCAGTGGGTTTTTTTGGGGTTAAAATGCTTAAAAATATAAATATTGGGTTTGTCCTTATTAGGATTAATAATTAAATCAAAGTTTTAATGAGATTAATAGAACATTTGCCACCAAAATGAGAGTAAAAACCCACAGTTAATACTAACCATGGTAATGTTGGTTTTATATTCTAACTCTTAGCTAGGTAATTTAATTTTAGAAACAAGGAATATGTTTTATGATTCAGTTTAGTCAAACTGGATTGTTTTAGATCATACTGGTTCAATATATGCTAACTGTAGCTACACTATATGGACAAAAGTACTGGGACACTTGCTCATTGTTATTGTACTGAAATAAAGGGTATTAAAATGTTTCCCCTGCTTTTGTTGGAGTAACTGACTCTAAAGTCCAGGGAAGAGTAAAGATTTCCATTATACTTGGGTGCTTTGCTTTGAGGATTTAATGGCATTCACTGACAGGAGCTGTAATGTCACGATTGTTGGATGATCACTACCCCACTTCATCCAAACTCACCAACTCTTCCTTAAAGTATTGGATAAACCACTATCATACCAGATAACACAGTTCTCCTGATTCACAGCTCAATGGGAGTCAAGAGGGGCTTTATACCCCTCATCTAGCATTAGGCATGGTGCCAACAGGTTTGTGGTTTTCTGATGAGTCCTATTTTATTGGTCTGTTCTCGACAGGTACTAGACAAGCTGAGTATGTGCAATTGCACATATTGGTCTGCAACTTAACGTAGCTGAATGATTTCATTAGAAGGGATGTCTACAAACATTTGGACATATAGTGTATTTGGTGACAATCATAAGCTGGGTGTGATCTATGGTCTGCTGAATACAGCTGACTTTCATCCCTGTCTGACAAAAAACACTGTAACAGATGCTGGTCTCAGCACAGCTTTAAATTTAGCATATGTCAACTTCCCCCATAGTTGTAAATAGTCAATTACATCAACAACTTTTAATTAAAACAAAAGACCAGTCTGACTTCATTACTTCAGCCCTTTTGATTTTCTGTTTGCCTCCACTTACTTTTGTGTGTGTATGATTTTAAATGTGGCTCTCTCGTATAGCATGGCAAAAGTGTAAAAGGGAGCTGTAGCAAAAACTGAATTAGGGCCTGCAATTTATAGACCAGATCAACACCCACCTTGCTGCCCAATGTCAAAAAGGAATGGTAAGAGAAGTGGGCGTCCACACACAATCTGTCGCTGTGACCCATACACCCACTTCAGTGTGCCAGTCATCCATTTATGCCATGCAGTCCCTACACTCAATCACTTTTATTCCCATTTATGCCCCTTTCTACCCCCAGCCAGGCAGATGGCACTGCCAACCCTGCCAGAACTGTGTGCCAGTGCCAGGCCCACACCAAAACCCTCCGGACTGCTAAATGAGTCAGCTGTATGCACATGACATTAGTGTATAGCTGACCTGTTTGGAAAGTTTTGTTGATAGCCAAAGTCTCTTAGCTGCTGAAGAGGTGTTTGTGTGACCAGTTGGCGCAGCGGGGGCCAACAGAGAGGCCCCTGTAAATAAATATTCTTTTGAAGGAGTGAAAGCTACTAAAATGGCTTTTGTTTCTGGAGGCCAAGTGTCCACAGGCCAAAGAATTGCCCAGTACAATTTGTCTTTCCACTGACGAGAAACTGTTGCCCCCTTGAAGCCAGGAAGTGTGTGTCATATCCAGAAGACCATATGCCATTTTGGAGCCCAAGACCACCCGAGGTCATAAAACAGGGATTTTAGTGCCTGTGACACACTACTATTCAAAGAGTGTACTTAATTAGTTATTGAATTTACTTATGTAGACTAAAGTGACAATTAGTAATACAAAATAAAATTATATATCAAATTTGGCATCTTGGATGTTAATATTATTAGCTTTATTCAGGAATTTTATGTTCTTAGAAATTCATTCTAGATTGTAATGTTAATTCTGGAATTTAATGTTAGTAGAACTTCGTTCTGGATATTAATGTTATCAGAAATTCATTCTGGATAATAATGTTATAAGAACGTAATTCTGGATAGTAATGTTTTTAGAACTTCATTGTGGGTATTAAAGTTATTAGAACTTAATTCTGGAATTTTATGTTCTTAAAAATTCATTCTGTATGTTAATGTAATTAAAACTCATTCTGGAAATTAATGTTATTTTAGCTTTATTATGAATGTCACCTTTTAGAATTTCTGCATATATTCTTAATAATACATATCATTAAATATAATTATTAATTATTGATGTTGTACAGTTTCTCTGTCAGTCATTTTTTGGAATCCTCTTAACTATCATTTATGTACAGTAATATGTAATATGTACAGTAAGTATATGTATAGTAAGTATAGCTTAAGAATTTATTACAATAATGTTATACATTAATCTGCCACAAATATGAAAAATAAAGTTATGTAATATTACAAAAAATGTAAAAGATTATATAAAACAAATAGCTTGTCATGATAAATCAAGGTATTTATCTTTGCAGCAGTGCCCTTTAGCTGAGTATGAGTAAGAATTACTTATATCAGTGAGTAAATTAGCCTAGCTCGTAGCATTTTAATAAACGTTAATAATGACAACAAAACAACCCAACCTACAGGCAACCACAACAAAATGTCTGGCAGAGAACCACACTGCACCACACACACACACACACACACACACACACACACACACACACACACACATTACATTACTGTAATTAATTTTTCTTTGGATTTAGCCATTTTGCATTTTAGGATTTTAATGTTTCTTTACAAAATCAGAAGTTTTCGTGAAGTCTTTGCGACATTAGGTCATGTCCCCGTCTCCTGCTCAGTGCCATCTGGCTTTTCAACACCGAACTATCTTCGACTCCCTCAGTATAATTGTGACGATTATGCTGAAATGGTGGTGTGGGACAATTACCTGTTTTCCCCTTATAAATGAGAGCACTGTAGTCTCCCCCCAAGCAGAAAACACACGGACAGACTGGAGACTCACACAGTAAACAAAGCCTGCCTTGGAATTGCTCATGGTGTAATTATCTTCAGTCTGACTAAAGCGTTTGACAGTTCACTTGACCAAGGCTTTGTGTTGCAGCAGCATAAAGAGACTCCATTGTTTTACAGTCATGATGGCTGAACTGGAGTAATTTCCACCAGTAACCAGTACTGTCCACAGTATACTCAGTGTAATCAGTGACCGATATATAGTTTTGTTCAAGTGTTTGGAATATTTCAACATTATTTTATATACAGTAACATCTTATACAATGCAGATTTAAATATTCATTAATAAGAATTCATTAAGGTATGTTTACATATTTTATTCAATATTGCAAAAAATTAGTGAACAAGACATTACATTTTAAATATTATTACTGGATGATCAGTTGAAATTATTTTACATATTAAACTTTACCTGCAGTTACCACAATGTAATTTGGTTTAAAAATGTAGGAACCCTAACAGCCTCCTGCAAGACCCGGTGGACCATGAATGCTGCTCCTTAATTGATAAATAGCACTGAAATGGGGAGAAAATAAGCTCCACTCTGGCTTCAGACTTGAAAACATCCACAGGTTTTTGTGTTCAACCTTTTCACAGAAAACACAATTCAACGCAGTGGGTCTAAAAGGATGTGGAGTTGATCAAGAAGAAGCTCTTACTGAGAAAAGCAAACAGACAAATTAAACTTCTGAAGCTGCTGCTGTTTTTGGACCAAACTGCCACAGTTGGGACCAAAGTCCCAACCTCTTCATCATTGACTGTGTTTAGGAGGACCTGAATGGTGAGAAGCAGTTTCTAATGCTGCTTTGTAGGTATAGACAATTGTGCCCTGATATTAGATTTAGTTATTGAAGTTTCTGAGATGTCTTCAGTTTGATGACAAAGATTGTGTACACTTTTAATGCACTAGTGCAGATATTGTACACTCTTAGAATTCTTGGAACCCTGGGAAAGTTTTCTGGGATGTTTTTCATAGTTTGATGTACTAATACTCACCCAAAATATGAGAAACATATTTGTAGGAGACAGTCACACCTGCCATATTGTCGTTTTGAGTAAAAATTAACAAAATTTAATTATTTGTATAAATTTTATCATGTTTTGCTACAAAGAAGTAAACAACACTTTATATCTCAGAAATCCTGTTGGCAATTCATCATCCAGAGAGTTTTTGAGCAGAAAATGCAAGAAGGAAGGATCATTTGGCCTTTAAAATGGGATTTAATTCAGTTTTCTAAGATGGATTACTCACTGATAATTCGTCAAAAGTGTGGTTGTAATAGATTATGTGGATCATGTCTGTAGGTTACTTTGATCCTCAGATATGAAGCCTAGAATATGGTGTGTGTGTGTGTGTGTGTGTGTGTGTGTGTGTGTGTGTGTGTGTGTGTGTGTGTGTGTGTGTGTGTGTGTGTGCAAAATGTGGATCTCTGGTTGTGAGAGGGTAAGAGTTGCTTAATGAAAGCAATGGTTTAATAAATAAAACCAGGACAACTGAAGGAACTATTTGAATGCTTTATTAGTTATTTGTCTGGTTAAATGCCTTCCTGAAATACAAGCCTTGTGTAGATGGATCTTCATTAAACATTCTAAAATGAGTGACCTATATAACACCAAAACGTTTTCTGCTGTAATCATCAAGGAGTCAGAGCACCTTTTGCCTTGTGTTATACAGGTTGTCTGCAGGGTCTGTACCTAATGTACACACACACACACACACACACACACACACACAGCCTGTGCAGCACTCATTAGAACTCATCCTCCACTGGTTAGGGAAGAGATCTTTGTGGGTTGAAGAGGTAATTACACTCATCTGTCCACGGGCTTTGTCTCAGTGCAGCCGAGCCTAGAGCTGGAGCTCAGACATCAGGCCCTACTACACACAACTCTACACACACACTCCACAGACTCTCCACCTGCCAGCTGTTACCACAGGAGGAGCCCTGAGGACACACACTCACACACACACTGGGTCCAGGCCTATCGGGCCCATCGCTTAGCAGGCCGTACAAAAGGTCCATTTACTTTAACATGAGCTTCAGCCCCCTAAAGCCCCCCTCCCTTCACTCTAATGACTGAGAAAAAGCAGCAGCAACTGTAACCTGTTCTTCCTCGCTAATTCTGAACCACAGTTTCATTTTGATGTTTTTTATGGGTTTCTGGGTTTCAGAAATAAAATGTCAATAAGAGTAGATTTATAGTTAATTTATAGTGCTTGTTATCCAGTTAAGCTCTTGCAAAAGGTGTTTTCAAGGGTTCTTTAATTGCAGCAAAGTAAGTCAAACACCCTAGTTTTAGAACTATACTTGAGTGTAACATCTTAAACATGCTTTACACCTAAGTGATATATTTTCATTAACAGCTGGAATTACAAGTGTTAATTAAGATGTACTGTATAGTTGGAACCAAACGTTTGTTAGAACCAGGGTTCGTTAGTGAAGGCAGTGGGATCATGGCTGCCTCAGTAACCCTTTCAGTGCTTAAACGGTTCTTTTTACTATGATGGAAAAATTTGTCTGGACTTTCTTTTTCTATTAAATGGCTCTGTATAGCCACCACTCTATATCAATAATATTTAGAATCCTTTAGCATATATCTAAAAAAAAAAAACAAAAAAAAAGAAATGCTGGGTGGGGGTCTTCAGGGTCTTTTTTTTTAAACATCAATGACAACTGAAAGAACCATTTAAACACAGAAATCTTTCACTGCCTGATTAGATGGTTCATCATATACGAATGCAACCTCTTGGTCCTTAAAGCCTTTAAGACATTTTTAATGCCCACACCCATCTGGCAATATCTAAACTTGAGGAATGTTTTGACAGTTTATACTAGCTAGGAATACGTTGACGCACATTTGTAGGCTGCTAGTCAATTGTTATCATGTTTTAAAATACAATATACAGTTGTGCATGAAAGCTTGTGAACCCTTTACACACATTTTACCCACAATGTAAGAAAAATAGAGAAGATAGAGAAAGACCAAAATATTACACCTGTTCATTGATTATTTGAGGGAAATGAAAGTGAAATTAGAATCAGGTGTTTTCAGTCAACGGGGTGATAACCAGGTGTAAGTGGGAAATCCCTGGGAGTAATCTTCTTTTATTTTCTTTAGGCCTTGTATGAAAATGCAAAGAGGTTTTAGGCCAAATTTACACCGAAATATAGATAATTCTAAAGGGTTTCCAAACTTTCAAGCACCACTGTATAACCAATGCTTTGATTTTAGAACCCCCTAAGAGTCATTTTTTTGACAGTGTAGGCTTTACAGTTCACTGTATTACCACTAGTGCTCGATCTCTTAGACACTCACCCAAGAGCCACTAAAATGTAAATGTAAATTGTAATTCTTACAGTGCACATATGTTTTCTAATGGCGTACACACTTATGTACTCTTCCCTGGACTGCTGTTGTAACCCTCTCCAGTTTTTCTTTCATTTGAGCTGAACAGACAGGAGAAAGTGGAATCTGTCCTGACTGATCTGAGGAATAAAATGGAGCTTTCAGTTAAACCAAAATTTTTGTTGTTATTTTAAGACCCTGATGACCACTGTATCTCTGTGTGCCATCTTTTTTCAATCTCTTTCTTGATCGATACCATTCGCTCACCACTCACTACTCTTGCTCACGCATGCCATCTAAAAGAAAACACTCATCTCTCTGTCTCGTTGGCCTTGCGTACATTGGACAATCGATCCGTTCTTCTCCTGCTCATGGTTTTTGTCCATTTCAGGCTGATTAGGTCTCACTGGGTGAAGGACGGTGCTGTAAGTGAGTGTGTCATCCCTGCGGCCAGGCTGTAAACACAGACAGACGCGTTTAGATCAGGATGTTGGTTAGGAGCACTGATGACAGCTCACCTCACATCGCCAGCTCAAATACCTCCATCATGATGTCATCCAGAGCTCATATTCCTGCCGTGCTGGCATACTGGGAAGGTTCTGAAAAAAGCTATGCTGTGGACTGTGGTGGACATTTTCTTTGGGTCGGAATCTAACATTGGGGAACCCCATGGACCTTGAGAGAGTGTAATGAGGAATTTTTGGAGATAAAGAAATACATACTTCTCTTTCATTATATATGTGTTCAAATGTTTGTGGACACCACTTATAATGAATACATTCAGCTACACTGGTTACACGGATGTGAAAATGGATACATCTATTGCTAGTAGCAAAGGTCTATAGCAGATAAACTGTAAATGAAAGTGTTGGCATTTGCTAGAAGGGTGTAAAGCCCCCCAGCATTGAGCCATGGAACATTGGATCTGTGTTCTTTAGAATGATGGTGGGGATTATTTGGGGTGGTGACCAGTACTGAATTCTAAGAAATACATTCTGATTGGACAATTTTCCATGTTGTCCAATAAGAATGTCTTTCTTAGAATTCATTTCCCTCCTGCTTTAAGAGTTTGTACTTCTAAGGTTCAGTTGTGTGGAGCATAAAACTGCAAAAAGTTGCATCATCATGTTTTGTTCTCATTCTGGGTTTGAACAGATGACTTGTATCCAATCTAAGTGATCTGCTGGGCCTCTTTAGCAGATCACAAATGTATTCTGGACACCAAATCAGTCATTTGCAGCAGGTGTCACCTATCCTGTTCCTGAAGAGCTATCTTCCTGCAGATTTTAGATTCAATCTTAATCTACCCCACCTGATTCAATGTATTACTGCCTTCAGAAGTTCCTGCTTGGCTGAATGAGGCGTGTTAGATGGGGTTAGAGTAAAAAATACCCTGTAAATCAGGCTTGGTGACCAGTAGCAGCATTTTGAGACTCCAGTGTGTAGATCTATAGTTCTCAGCATGGTTTTCATTATGTATAGCCAAAGTGGTGGTATTTGTGCTGCTAAGCAGTTATTCTAGTGTCACTTTAGTTGGTGGCTTTGATATCCCACATGGTTACAATGGTATGGGTAGTGTGCTAGGTAAATTATATGTAAATAAATCAGTTCCTTGGTAAAACCTATATGTCAAATCAAAAACCATATAGAAGAAAAACATTCTGGATAAGATTGAGCATTCCAGTCCCATAATCTGCAAAACAGGTTGGTGGATAAAAATAGAATAATGATATAAATACAATAACAAGGAACTGTGTTCACACTGGACATGACTGGAACTCCTAATTAGCTCAGTGGAGGTCAGTGTATTGACTTTAGAACTAGGTTAGTATAGTAAACAGGTCAGTGTACAATCAGAACCAGACATCCATCCAGACATCTAGATGATAAAGCAGATGATATTGATAACACATTGCTGTGAGTGTAGAGCGCTGGGCTGATGCCGTTCCCTAACTGAAATCATTGTTAAAGCAGGCCCAGTCCCCACCACACCAACACGGGAATATTTCTGCAACATTTGGAAAGGGCTGGGTTTGACTGACATCATGAGAAGGTGTGAGGAAAGGTGATTGGATGTGTGTGTGTGTGTGTGTGTGTGTGTGTGTGTGTGTGTGTGTGTGTGTGTGTGTGTGTGTGTGTGTGTGTGTGTGTCAAAGGGCAGATGATAATCTTCACGGGCGTCCCGCAGGTGAGGTCTGACTGGATTCTGGTAGGTTGGGCCATCCCAGGCATGCTGGGTGGCGTTAATGTTTAACCAGGTTTAACCTCCAGTACAAACATGTGTCAGTACAGTGTGACTTATGATCATAGAGGATAAAAAGCTCAGCACTGAAATGTACTGATGGGCCTCCACAATAAACACAATAAAAACACTATAATAATAATAATAATAATAATAATAATAATAATAATAATAATAATGAAAACTAAATGTTAGTAATAATGTCCACTGGATAGAATGCAATTGATTGCATGTACTGGGTAGTTTTTCTATGACATATTGTTTGAGGAATTGGATTTTGGCTGCTTGATCTGGCTGTGGAGGGTGAATATGCATCTTGAGGATGCATATCCATATGCTCCAACCATGCAGATATCTTGATCCAGACTACCGTCCATCTATGGCACTTGGTTCAGTAGCATCAGCATTTAGCCTTTTTAGGCTTACTTTTAAGGCCCACTCACATAAGTGGGTTTTGCTTTTTAATTAAGATACAGTTAGCTGTTTGAGGTTCAGTTTGTCACTTCCATGTAACTATTATTATTCAACTATTTTTAATCATTTAACCCTAAAATAGTGACTATTTTATGTATCTTCCTGTGCTATGATGTAGTGCTTTATTTAATACATTTTGTAAGCTACTATATCATGTTAAACTGTAAGAAAATGAAACCAGAAGTTCTGGTTAAACTGCTGCTAACTGCTTCTGGAATGGAAACTAAACCTGGCCTGTCAGTAGTGGCAGTTGTTTTTCATTATTTTTTAAAGTGCCCTGCCCTCATATACAAACATATTTGAAATAATTCTGACATGGAATGTGTTTTTGTTGGATGCAAATTCAATTTTTTGTTGTTTGCTTGTTTTTTTTGTTTTGTTTTGTTTTGTTTTCATGAGGTGAGCACGCACATCCATATCTGGGTCAAATACATGGAAAACCTTTGCCTTTTTAATGAAGAAATATTTGACCTTCATTTACAGGGAGGTAAAATAGCTAAACACATAAAACTGAAGAAATGTTAGGACACTCCCATATTTATTTTTACTTATTGTTTAAAATTAGAATCAGGTGCAGCACATCAGCAGAACCACTGATTTCAAGCTGTTTTTAGATCTTTTAAAACCCTTTCCAGATCCAAGCACCTCTACAACCTTCTTTCTGAAGGCCTCAGTGTGATCACCTGGTCATGGTGATTCCACTCACTTCAACAATCAAGAGCAAACTAAACTAAATGTCTGAAGTATGTATACAGTGTCTATCACTCTGCTTCTAAGCTGATTTCTGGTGCTTTATGACTGTAAAACAGCCCATTTAATTGCCTACAGTAAAATCTGCAGTATTTTAAGGCAAAGCAATGAAGTCCTATTTGCTGAAGCACTTTGGACAGTGTAACAGTGCTACTGCCCATGTCGCCCTTGTTTATGCTGGCAAGCTCACAGAAAAAGTTTCTCTCATTACCCCACCGGCCGTGGAGCATCAATAATGCAACGGGAACAAATTTTGAATTTGACACCAATTGGGTCAGTCAGAGTTTTCAAAATATATCCGTATGAATAATTGACAGCGCAAATCCAATATGTGAGCAGCGGGCCATGCTGATGGACACAAGCAGGTTTTAATCTACAGCCTGGATGGCTCCCAGGGACAAGCAGGGCATTGGATAGCAGGCATTAGAAGACAAAGCAGTATAACAATATAACACTATACAGATTACAAGTCTGATTGACCTTTCGGTTCAGAATTGGAATGCAACAGGAGGAGTTTGAAAATTGCAGTCCTGAACAAGACGTGGCCACTTTATTTGAAACACCTACCTTCTAAATCCACTCAGTGGCCACTTTATTAGAAACTTCTACATTGCGCATCCACTCAGTGCCCACTTTATTGGAAACACATAGCAAGTTGGAGCAGTAGTGGAGGGGTTTCAGATAATGTGCCAGAGGTCTGTGCCGTCTGCGCTTGATATAACTCAGCTGAAATGTATAACTAATGTATAATTAGTGCTCTGTAATCTCCCACCTTCTCAGAATGTGTGTACATTTTTTACAAATCTATTTGCTGTGCAGGCCTGTTTTACACACGTCATCCTCCTACATGTTAAGCGTATTTAAACACACTGTTCTGCAGCCAAAGCTGGTTTGTGTGTGTGTGTGTGTGTGTGTGTGTGTGTGTGTGTGTGTGTGTGTGTGTGTGTGTGTGTGTGTGTGTGTGTGTGTGTGTATGTGCGTGAGTGTGAATGAGTGTGGGGATTAAGAGTAATGGGCCACACACACAAACACGCATACTCTTCTCACCTTAACCTTTTACTGTTCTCTCACTGTCCTTCGCTTGCGGATAATAAACATCCTGAGGCGGACAGAGTATGTGTTTCACAGTGTGTGTGTGATTCAGAGTGTGTGTCACACCACATTCTCGGCTGTTGGCATGCTGCCTAATCTTTTAATTGTGGATGCGTGAATTCCCTCACCAGCAGAAAAAGTTTCAGAGGGGATGTTTGTTAGATTGAAGAAAGGTAGCGTAGTAGGGCCCAAGCTGAATGCCTGTAGAATGCAAGAGTGTCACACTGAGAGGTGTGTGTGCGCGCATCTTGCCACTCTGCACGACATCTTGTTGAGTTTGAAGGTGCAGTTACAAACGTTATGGCCTTTAATTCATATCAAAATCAAAAGTTGTTATCAGCAAGTTATCCAGCTCAGAAAATCACAGTTTAAATGCCAAAGGAGCCTTGTAGTGCATGTTTACTGCTCTGTCCACATGTACATGCTCAACCTGCATGTAGGGGGTGAGGCTGATGATGTCACTGACCCAGAATTTTGGTTACAGAGGACAATAAGGTGTTCACAGTGTTCACATATCAGAATAAAAGTACAGAGAAGGAATAATACTGATACATTTATAAATAACAACAATAATAAAGGACATTCAGTTTTTTTATTTTATTTTATTTGGACCACTGTCAAGTATTTTGCAGAACATATTACTATAAGTATCCTTGTCAGTGTAATCATTATGTAATCAAAACACTCTAGATGATCAATTTCCAACAGAAATTGTGTTTTTAAGTGTTTTTAAGGTCTTTTAAGCAAAAAAGTAAAAAAGCACAAGTAAATTAAAAGTAAAGTAAACATCTCAAATGAAGACATAATTGAGTAGCCCATGATCTCATCTCCTGAAAATAATACTATCTGGCATGAGTGACTGTCACCTATAAATGCTTTTCAAAATTTTTGGTGAATAAAAGTATGTCAAACTATGAAAACATCCCATTAATTTGGCCTAGGGTTCTAAAGGTTATGTCTTGATATGTGAGGTTTGGTCTCCGTGGATTGCATCAGTGAGTCACCCATGGCCCTACTGCCTTTTCATCATCTGTCCTTTAGGGTAGGTACCAGCCACTGCACATCAGAAACACTGCACAAGAGCTACCCATTTTTCCTGATTTTAACACAAACTTAAAGAACTGAATTTTCACTTTCTGCCTAATATATCCTGCTCCTTGACAGATGCTAAAAGAGCAATATTTTACTGCTCAGATTACATAGGTGCAAGCAGTAAACATGTGTGTGCTAGCAAGCAACAATAAAGCCCATCATATATGAATGCTGCTTATACTGTATTGCAATGTAATTTAGTACACATATAATGTAAAATTACATAACACGCCTACTGCATACATATCTTTACACGTCCTCCAACGGTCACTAATCAATATTATTATAGTATTAAAAAGGATCTTCAGATACAAGGAAAACCAGATTCAGATTTATAGAATTTTCTCTGTTATAAATAGGAACATGATTGCTTAGAGAAGAGTATGCTGCCTTATTACTTGAAAATGATGCTTGATCAAAGGATTATAAATGAGAAAATGTCCAGACCTGGCCTGTGACATCAGCAGTATTGGCGAATGCTGGAGGTGTCATCCATCCATGGGCATCATATATCTCTGTAAGATCTCTTATTATCAGGATCCTCTATCTCTATAAGACAAGAGAGCCGTCTAATCTTACAGTATATGCCTAATGTAATTATTACAAATGTCACTCATTTTTACAGACTGCATGCTCCCATGTCAGTAAAGATTTTGACACTTAACCTTCTGTAAAAATGAACTATGAAAATAACCTCAGGTTATATTAATCCCATCCAAATCGTCATATGTGTACCTCAGGTCTTTCAAGTCTGTGCCAAACCTCCAGAAGAAGAGCCAAAGGACTGCTGAAAGCCATGTCACCTCTGGCAGCTTTAGGTAAGTCATTGTTTAGCATATCCTATAGCCTATAGCCTTGTGAACATGTAGTTTTCAAAACATGAATCATTACTATTACTGGGTTATAAGATTGATTGTCATCTTTATCATTTTTTTGGAGTTGACAGTTGACAGTGCATACATTGAGTAGCCACTTCTCAGTCATTTAAGACAATAATTCTTATCCTGTGGAAATTGGTCCTAATTTTTAAAATGTATATTTATTTATATTCCTTATGTTTGCTCTGGTTGGTTTAATAGATTCTTACATAATACAACAGTTCATATAAAATATACATTTATATTTATATATTATTTACACTGTATGTTTATTGTATTTAGAATTTGTCAGACTTTTAATACTGTTTTCACTGTTTAATACTGTTATATCCCAAAGACATAAAACTATGCAGTGTTTGTTTGACAATCTAAATATAATGATTAATGAATGAATGATGGCATCAGCCAAAATCTTGTCTAGGGCACCACATTGGCCAGGGCCGGCTCTACAAATGTCCATCAATCCAATGTCGTTCACATTATGAAACACCCATCATCTTGAGATTAAGAGCATAAGTTGCTTATAATTGCACAAGCACTGCTTTATAAATAGGTGATTAAGTGCTTGTATATGTTAGCTCATTCTGCTCTCTACTTCTGGCAACCAGTCAGAGTTTTTTCCTACATTCCAATGAACAATTCAGACTAAAGCAAGGCTGAGTGATGAGCTGTTTTCACTCACAATTAATTCTGTTAATTCTGTAGGTTGAAGCAGTAGTGGGTACAAATTATTCTGGTCCATGAAAAGACTAATACTGACCTATGTACTAAAAGAAAGTATATGCAGTGGTGGGGGTCTCTCATTCTTTACTTTGAAAGTCTTAGTCATAACAATCTGTAAAACTACCACCACCATGTTTGAAGGCTGAACTTTAGCCTGACTACTATGAGTTGTTTATCTGCTTCAGAACAGTCCTCTATTACAGGCACTAAGAGGGAGATTCAAATAATATAGGAGATATATTTGTGTTCATACTGAGAGAGATGGCCAGAATGGTTTGGATGGTCATGGACATGGGAAAAGTGGTCAGTAAGTGTGAGGCAGAGTTGGCCCCTTAATGATGTGGCCCCATTTCAGGGTTATGGTCACATCTAGAACCCACAGTAGGACTCCTGTCAGCCCCGGTTAGAGACAGGCTGAGAGGCATTTGCATAAACAGGCAGTGGGGCCCCGTTCTAACCCACCCAGCCGCCAAACCAACTACAACCAACAGTTACGCAACTCTCCACCAACAATGAGGCCATGCAAACTGCTCTCTCTCTCTCTCTCTCTCTCTCTCTCTCTCTCTCTCTCTCTTCCTTTCTTTCTTCCCCTCTCTCAATCTCACATTTTCTCTCTCATTTCCTTTTCCTCTCTACTTCAGTCTCTCTCCTCTCTTTCCTTCCTTTCTTCCCCTTTCAATGTTCCTCTTTATCTCACTTCTTCCCTCTCAATTTTCCCACCTCTCTCCGTTCCATCATCTCTCATCCCTCAGATTCATGTTTATCTGTTCCAAGTCCTATTCTATTGACAGTACTTCTCTACAGGGACGAGACATGCTCAGTGTGCATTTGCAATGGGTGCACCATAAAGTAACTGAATGCATTCCTTAGAAGGGATGTTCACAATTATTCGGACATAGAGTGTATATCGTCGTTGTCCAATGAAAAACACATATCTCCAAAAAAAGGCCAAAAGCCTCTTAACATTGAATAGAAGAATATATATATATATATATTGAGAATAGAAATATAAGTGGTACATTTCATTGATCTGTTCATGCAGAATGATTTATACATTGTACAGAACAGCTTCAAGGTTAAAACCATGGAGAACCCTAAAAATGGACAAAAATTGAGATACATGTTCTTCATTGAACAGCACTGATCTGTTTTGGATGTCTATTCACATCTTTATCTTCTGAGAAAATTAGATACTGCAAGTCAATGATTTTACAGTCTCTTTCCAAAGGTAATGTTGAAGTAACGTATAGTTCATGTGTTATTTACAGAAACTGCATTAAATCAATGTCTTTATGTTGTTTTACGAACAATGAATTGAACTGAAAACTAGATATGACAGGTTGGGCCTTTTATCTCACTTATTGTTTTGAAAGTGTAGCATGTGTAATGTGTTTTGTGATGTGCCCAAGACAAATTTCCAGCCTTAGTTAGACACTAGTTTATTCTGATCTATTCTATACTGATCACCCATAACATTAGCACCACTGACAGGTGAAGTGAAAAACACTGATCATATTCAGTGGCATCTGTCTTCTGGATATATTAGGCAGTAAGTGAACCATCAGTTCTCAGAGTGAATGTGTTGAATCTAAAATGGACAAGCCTCATGAGTCACTTTAACAGGGAACAAGCTGTGATTGTCCAGGCAGGTCTTGTGGGGTGTTTCTGGTAAGCAGTGGTTCGTATCTACCAAAACTGGTGCAAAGAAGGACAAGTGGTGAACTGGCTTGTGTGCACCTTAAGCTGATTGAGACAAACCATGGAGTGCCTTACAGGACTTAAAGCATCTGCTGAGGGGTTGTGGATTCCATGCATTGAATGATGCTAATATTATTTTTGATTGGTACATTCTAAAATGAGAAAGGTGCTCCATGCTCACGCAATCCTTGCAGTATTGTTCATTTAAAACCAGGCCTGAATGTGTCAGGTTAACGTTCTGTTTGGGAGACATTTGAAGAATCTGTTTTAGGCTTTTCCCCCATGACACAAGTTAATTTATCATGTCTAGTGTCAGGACGGGTCACTGGCTGCCCCTTCAATCTCTGCTGCCAAGTACAGACAACCAGCAAAGCATCCAGACACGAAGGGAACATTTAGACAGTCTGTTCTTGTAGTGAAAACCATCAACTCCCTCTTTTTACCAGTTCAGTTTCAAAATGCTACAGTGTTAACTCTTACAATCTGAGATCTGCACTTCACAGGCAGCTACAGCGGCTAGGTTACATTCAGAGTAACCTACAGACATAACACACATTTCTACATGATAAACAAACTAAAATACCTAAAATTTCACTTGTTTGCATTGAATTAATTCCCAGTTTAAACATCAAAGTAGCATTCAGTGTGTGTTTACTGCTTTTTCCACATGTACATGCTCAAGCTGGATGCAGACTCAAAGTTATTGATACATCAAAATGATCCATTTCAAACAGGATTTCTGAG
Source organism: Acestrorhynchus altus (assembly GCA_034509495.1). Lineage (NCBI taxonomy): Eukaryota > Metazoa > Chordata > Actinopteri > Characiformes > Acestrorhynchidae > Acestrorhynchus > Acestrorhynchus altus. The sequence goes on along the minus strand of CM067514.1, from coordinate 12,558,073 downwards.
ATTTTAAGTGTTTATTAGCCTTTATAGGCAAAATAAATGTAAACACAAGTAATGTTTTGATCAAAGCCTTGTAAAATTCATACAAATGAAGACAAAGACTTCATAACTGGAATTGTACACCTTTTTATCAAACTGTGTGCGTGTCTATTTCTGTAGATAACTCATATAATCAATTCATTCAGCTACTTTAAGTATCCGTTGCTGACACAAATGCATATATGCACAGACAGCTTGTCTAGTCCTTGTAGCGGAGTACTACAAATAAAATAGGGTTCTCTCATAAACATAAGCTTATTGACACTATGCCAAATGCCAGAGTTAGAGGGCTACAAAAAACCAGCACTGAAATGTATAGCAGTGGAACTGTGTTTTCTGGAATCAATCAAAGTTTATTTATATCGTGCTTTTTACAATAAATGAGTTTTGAGAAGCCAGTGGGCAACAGTAGCAAGGAAAAACTCCTTCAGGTTAGGAGGAAGAAACCTTGAGAGGAACCAAGGCTCAAAATGGGAACCCATCCTCCTCTGGTTGACATCAGAAAGCACAGACATAAGGGATAAAAAGTTGTAGAACAATAGAGAAATATAGCTAATAGTGGGAGCTGTGTAAATTGGTGATGAGTTATCCATGCAGGTTAAACATTCGAAGCTGGCAGTGGAGTCTCAAATGTGCGATGAGTGGGCATCTAAGTTGATCCGTCAGCATAAGGCATCATGAGTGGGTGCAGAATAATGGCGCTCCATCCAATACTTCTGGGATGAGCTGCGGAGATGGAAATCAGGAGGGGTGGTGTACATCCAACATCCTGTCCTTACTAATGTTCTGGTCACTAAATGCAATCACTAGATGTTAGCTTGTTAATTAATGCTTATGAACTTGTGAACTGTGAATGGTTACATGAACCTAGGGGTAGTCCTTATATAACAGCAGTGTGTTTTAATATGGTGTGTTAATCTGAGGTGTGTTTGGACTGATGTGACGTTCATTGCCTAACCACCTACATTGTTTCCACACTTACATGGACTGACGTCAGTGGGGAGCACGTCAGCCCTCCTCCTTTCTCATGACTCTCTGCCAACCCCTTGCTCTGTGTAAGTCATGAAATACGCCCAGACTGGTTCTTAACGGGTCGGTTTGGTCACACCTGCAGACGGATCATCGCTGTCACCGGCCTCATCTGTCAGTCTGTAAAAATAGATGAGTGACAGACATCAGATGAGTTTTTCAGTGACCTCACATTTGCACATTCCATATCAATCACATGTTCATTTTTAGAATTTCATTTAAATAGTTTGTGTAACCGCAGGCTTATATGCAAATTCAATGCATTATTTTTATATCCACTGTTAATTTGTCTCTATTCTTATAAATTATTCTTATAAATAATTGAGTATCTACTATGAAATTCAGCCAAGCATGCACAGCACACTACACTAATAAGTCCTTGGCCAAGATTCCCAACAATACAATACCTGTGTAATGTGATTGAAATGTAAGTCATGTCACTATGTAGGAATAGCTATTTATACCTGATCTAGCTTGTGTTGATACACTAGTTATTCAGCTGTTAAAATGTTGCTGGTGGCCATGGCAGGTAACATTTAACATGCTTTATCCTAGACCCAGTCCACATTTAGAGCAACACCAGCAGCTTTTTAGCTAGGCCTCCTTTCCCCACACTCCTTCAAGGTTTTTTAGGAATGAGTGCTGGTCATCTTGATGTATTTGGGGGATCATTATACAGAAAGACACTTCTCAAACAGAATAACAATAGTTAAGCTAGCTGGAATTCATCATGCTCCTTAACATTAGTTGACAGCAGTTAAAGTGACTTTTCTGAAATATGTAGATGCATTGCTTAGTGTTGTATTTACACTGCAAGTTCCCAACATGCCTGCTATGGACCTTGATCAACATCATTACTGCACTGTTAGAATGGTGGTTACGTTTTTCACCCAACACTGCTACCACAGCATTATCTCTCTGGCTATGGGCCTGGTCCAACATCAGTACTGCACCATTAGCCTGCTGGCTACTGGCCTCATCCAGCATCACTACCATGCTGTTAACATGCTACTACGGGCTTCTACAACATGGTTATCATGTCATTATCCTGCTTACTATAGTCCTCGTCCAACATCACTACCACAACATTAGTGCTGTTATTAAACCTGACCTCATTCACATTGACATCACATCACATGACTTAAACCTAAGACAATCTGAGGTTTGCAGGCCACCAGACATTATTTTTGTGTAAAGTCATCCATTTTCAAAAGAACACATAACCAGCATTTTCCAGATTGTCAGTAAATCATTATCTTATCCATTTCTTTGCATAAGCTGCATAAGCAGGGTCATGGTTAATCCAGAGCCCACCCGGAGTCATCAGGCACGGGGCAGGAATTCCCCATGGACAGGGTGAAAGTTACACCTAGGGGCCAATTTAGCATGGCCAATTCACCTTCCATGTGCATTTTTGGGAGGCAGGAGAAAACTGGAGTACCCTGTGTGGACACAGGGAGAACATAGCACAGACAGCAACCCAAGCGGGAATTGAACCTACAACCACAGGCCCCTGGAGCTCTGTGACACATTCACTATCTGCATCACCACCATGCTGCCCTGTTCGGAATTTCACTGTTGCTGTTCTTTAAACTGACAGTTTTTGTTACTGAGCCTTAAACTGATATGAAATCGGTGAGATTTCTCTGTTCAGATTGGCTGCACTAAACAATACTTTAAAAAAGGTCAGTTTCCATCCCTGTACTATACAGACTGAGGGTGACTGTTACATTTTGGCTTTAGCAGTGTTTCCATACTAAAAATACCAAAATCTTTCATTTAAAAAGTCAATTCTTTATAACACGTTAAAGTGTTTGTGTGCTTAGGATATTATATTTTCTGAGTGCATGCATTTGAAGGATATTTGCAGGGTAATGTGAAGCTTAACATGACTTTGAAAGTGGTAGGGACGTGTTTTGTTCCTGAGAAGTCTCAGTTGATTGTAACACTTGTAGACGTTGTTATGAGAAGTGAAGAACATTTGAAGGAGAATCGTTTCTGTCATCATTCTGGATTTAGTCTGCTCATCATGCACTGCCCCAGTGTTTCAGTCTCATGCCTTCAAAGGGGCCGCTCGAAAGAGAAAAGCTGCCTTTTGACTGAATACGTTCGCAAAGCCCACCTATTCAGACCTCTCCCACTGCCTGTTTGGTTTCAGAGTACAGCACCTGTTGCGTCGCCTCCCCATCATGATGGAAAAAGGGTTTAAGAACACACTTTAGCGTGCATTCCTTTCTGCAGGTAACACAGGGTGTTCAGCCAACTCCCCCCTGACAAAAAAAAGGCTTCCGCGCAGGTGCGTGTGGGCTGAACGTGAGAACACACACACACACACACACACACACAAACACACACACACACACACAAACTTCCTGACCTGGGGATTAATATTTCATCAGGAAGCTTAATAAGCATGTGAAATCCGAGGACCCACCTGAACTTTTATACTAATTCAATAATTACAGCTGTGGCCTAAGTGGGCCAACTTTGGGGCAATTACACAAGCTGCAAGTATGAGGTTTGGTGAGGTTCACACCTGAGCTCAGACGCTAATTAACACGGTTGGGAGACTTTTGTTGGCCAAGGAGTTCGTGTGTGGTTCCCAGACTAAAGTTTCAGCTCAGTGTTAAGGGTATAGGGCTCCACAGAATTCTGTGTAAAGTGCACAGAAACTGAAATTAACTGTAGTGAATCTTACAGGAAAAGTATGGTGTTATATTTGTCCAATTCCCCCACATTTACCACAACTGTAATCAGATCACTAGGACATATTTGGTTTGTTTGGTTGTTTGACAAGTGGCTATATGAGGCTAAGACTGCTGCCAGCGTGTTATCAACAATAAGTGCTTGAGGTCCAAATTAAGGGTTTCTGAAGGACAATAACAGGAATTTAATGAGAAATCAGACTGCAGCTTGGTTAAAATGCATAGTTATGAATCCAATGTTGTTAGTAAGTCAGGAAAGCTCATAAATCATGAGTATCAAGTTTAATAGAGCTGCTACTGTTTTCAGCACTGTTCTGAACTTCAGTCCATGTTTATAAATAACCGTGAGTCATACATGGTCACAAAACACATAATCAAGGCTATTGGAGATTACTGAACACATCCACTGTAAGTGAAAGCGCTGCATGATGCAAATGTGTGGAATATGTAAGCTTTCATTGCTTGTTAGCTATAGCAGCCTTTTTGCTCCAGTGCAAAACTGTCCTACTAAAAAAAATGTTGGTCTCCTGTTGGCTGAGCTGGTCATCCACCATCACAACCTACTAATCAAGTGGTTAACCAGCTTTAACACCTGCATTCAAAACACAGCACATGCTGGTCTGGGCTGTTTTCTTGTCTTAGGAAGTGAAATCCTCTTAAATGGCTAATATTTCTTATTTTTAAATTGTTACGATTAAAGAATATTTCATTTATTTCTTGACATATTTTATCTAATGAAATTGTTCAAATTGTTTGGCCTGTTTGCAGTACAGCATATAATTAAAACTACTAACTAGTGGAATAAGATAGCTTTGCTAGATAAAATTATATATAATATACATACAAAATAAATTTAAGATCAGTTAATTTCCTAAGAAATACATTTTGCTGCAGGGGATGGATGGAGGCTCTTCAGCGTCTCACTGATCTAAATCCAAATTTTGATAAGAGTTTATTATGCTTTCTAAATTAACTTGTAGAATTGTCCTTAAAAGCCATCCTGTGTCCTAAAAAAAGTCAGATGAGCTCATTGCGGCAGGATGAATGGTAATCACAGCAGATACACAAACAGCAGTGATGTGTAACTCGTGGAAACCCAAACAGTAGATGTAGTATGATAAGGAGAAACGTCTATTGTGTAACTGAAACCTCCATGTCTCAAGAAGGCGTGACCTCAGGGTTTGTCTGTACAGTGGGACAGGGGTGAAAGAACGGGATCGTCTCCACGGTGATGATTTTTGGATGGCACCTCATTGCTTAGTGGTTTTGGGCAAAACAGCTGTGTAATTGTTCCTTCAGTGTTACATGATTGTTTTAGGATAGATAACATAGGCCATATACTACTTTGGCAAGAGTGATCTCATTTTAACAGTTTTTAAATGTTTCTTGACTGGGGTGTACAGCCTTAACACTTTCAACTGGAATAAAACATTAACATGGATTTCCATGTAAAAATCTCAAAAGAGAATAAAAGAGATGGGGTTTCTGTTATAATTATTATTATTATGCAAAATAAATGTAAAGACAAATTTTCATTTGACGTTTGCTTTGTTATTCCCACCCTTATGTTGCACAGGATTAAACTCTGGGGTCCAGTGGTCATCTTAGACTGTCCTGAGGCCCAACTGCCTGGAGCCCCACTGTTTGTGAATACAGCTGCAACCAGGCAGGGGGATGGGAACAGTGGTTCAGTGGGGTAAGGGACGGTAAGGGAGTGTGAGGGTACATCGAAAAAGTAACATACTGGATGTTCAACAGCCAAATTTACACGATGAAGACTTTGACCCCAAATAAATTAAATAAATGACACCAGCACGTTTCGGTGAAGGAGCTACAATCGGGTTGGTTGATGTCATTTATCTTATACACATTCATATACATTTCATATAACATTTGTATGTTGTGTTAATTTTCTACATAATAAATACAGATCAGATAAAATAAATAAAGTAAAATAAAGTCAGTGGTCGGTGAGTGTCTACCTGTAAAACTCCATTTTGCATTAGAATAAATCTAAATAGACATAACATCAGTGGTCAGTGAGAATGTCTACCTGTAAAACTGTCTACCTATATAACAAAATAATAAACCCAAACAAATAAACTCAGGTGAGTAATGTTATAATATCATATATATAATCATTAGTGTAATGTTATATAATAATTAGTCAGAATGTTGCTCAGAAAGGTTATTGATGTGTTGGTTGAAAGAACAGTCAGAACAGCAGTTGGATGAACAGAAGAATGTGTTCAGTTCCTCCAGCACTTCAATAAAGGGCTGATTATATAAACTAGGTGTTGAATGGTAAATGGAAATACTGGCCTTCCTCCATAAGATTTCTACTGCACTGTACTTATTCTAATTTTAGTCTTTTTGAGACATTTGAACAGAACTTAGTTATTCATTCAAGTTCATTCAAAGATTGTCTTCAGTGTGTGTGTGAGTGTGTGTGTGTGTGTGTGTGTGTGTGTGTGTGTGTGTGTGTGTGTGTGTGTGTGTGTGTGTTTGGGGGAGGAGGAGGTGAGGGTGGGGGCAGTTTTGGGGCAGTTGCACCCCAGCAGCGAGCTGTCAAAGTGTGTGAGTGTGTGAGGGACTCACACACCCGGCACCAGCGCTGCTTTCTGCCTGAGCGGCATCACGTCACAAACACTCAGCTTACACAGGGCTCACACACCATGCTACTGTGCTGACAGGTAGCCCCCTCCCACACACACACACACACACACACACACACACACACACACACACACACACACACATACTGCCTCTAAATCCACAGCTGGACACACATCTACCCCTCCTCAATACACATTCAGCACTTCCACTGTGTTTCCAAAAGTTTGTAGACACCTGCTGATCCAGTGTTTCTTCTCAAATCAATGGCATTCAAGGGGAAATCCTCAAAATTTTTACACAGATCAGAATTTCAGAATCTATATGAGATGAATACAATCAGAGTAGATTTGGATGAAACTTACCAGCTCAGATTTCTTAATGGTAGTTGTGATAGTCACCATGACTACAACACAAATACATCCATTATACTTATAATAAAGTCACACCATAAAATAATTGGTCTGTTTAGGCCTAAGGTTTTCTCACAACTATGATCAACTCTGTCTCAGACTTTAGACAACATGTTCATATGAGCTGTTAGAGGCATTAAACCCTTCAGAGTTGTCAACAATTCTTAGTCCCTCTGGGAGTGAGTGCTTCACACCAAACCTACTCCGAGTAACCCTTTAATTATGCAGACAATGTGAAAAATCAGTGAAATTCCCCTATGTTGTGAGGATTTGATTGCATACAGCCATAAAAATGACAATTATTTAAGGGTGGATCTTAAACACCACTCCAGTTCATCCCATAGGTATTAAAGTAGCTGAATTCACTCATTACAAGGGCTGTGTGGATACTTTGGAATACATATTTTTTCATATGACAGCAATTTGCAATATGTGGCCAAACATATCCAGACACCCCTTCTAATTGTCTCTTCCCCCAACAACTTGGAAAGTTGGCAACCTGTAGTCTGGAGATAGCTTCAGTTATTTTTTCAGTTAAAGCCAGCTTAGGCGGCTTGCCTCCTCTGACAGTTTAGTCAGGGTCATTGCGTGTCTCTGAGAATGCTGCAGTACGAAGCGCATTAGGGGGAAAATAGTTTGCTTTCTTTACATTTTCCAGCTATAATTACTATTTTGGCAGAGCATGCCTAGATTTGTTTCCATGGAGATTCACAAAATATTCACTTGCCTGCCTGGAGGGGTAGAGGTTTAGTTTGTTTAGTTCTGGCTGGTTTCATGCTTGGGGTCTAATCCCGACAACAAGGAGGGGATCCTGAACCTTGAGGTGGTTTACCCAGTGATGAGGTTCAGAAAAAAAGCATTCCCTCTTTATTAAGATTCAAACCATAAAGGTCATATATGTGATTTTTTTAATTTAGGTTTTTAGATATATATGAATGTAGTTTAGCACCACCTGTTGTACCTACACCAGTTCAGTTCCATCCATACAGCCTACAGCAGTTAAGATCCACCCACTCAGCCTACTGAAGTTTTGTTCCACACATTTAGTGCACCGCAGTTTGGCTCCACCCATTCAGCTAATGCCAATTTAGACCCACTCATTGCACCAAGAGCAGTTTAACCCACCCATTGAGCCTACAGCAGTTTAGCCCCACACACTCAGCAGCAGTTCAGCTGAACTTGTGAGGTATGTTTCAGTCCAGACTGCTTTTTGAATGAAGCTTAATATAGTGCAGCCCATCAGGTCTGATCTCATTTACATACATCACTCTTGCAGTCACAGTAACAGGTAGTGTCTGTTTAACTGTAAGGGCTAAAGACAAAAAATTGGGCATGGGCCCGTGAACACAACCTACACACCACCATTCACTCTGTCTGTGTGTGTGTGTGATTGCATCATGATCACGGACTCTACCTACACACACCTTTCCAGCAAATTAGTCTGCAGAAAAACATCCTGGCGCACGGTGGAGCGGCTGGTCTGTTGGACAGATAAGATCTGCAGCAGGATGCAGACGAGGTCAGAGGGCACTTACTCGCAGCCATCCCCTGTCGATTAACATCAGGATAATTATCACTGAGCAGCAGTGGTGGGAAATATGGGGGCTGCGGTTTTAATCAGCACAGCACTTAAATAACTGATAATACTCTCAAAAATACTCAGTGAAACTCTTATTCCTCCACCTGAGGAATCTCTGCATTTCATTATTTTTTTCTGTCTTTGTTTCAAGTCTCTTCACTCCATAAGTTACAGTCTAATTCTACAGTCTATCTATTAACTTATAACAACTAATTTTGGGCCTATAAAACTATATCTAAATAGTCATATTTGATTAATCATTTAAGCAGGTCAATTTTGCATCCAATAGAACCAATTTTGTTTTAGAACCAAAACTTTTCTAGAGAACTCTGGGAGAACCATTTTGTGTACTTAAACAGGATTTTTAAATCAACAATAATGGGATTATTTGTGGTGCCCTACGGAACTACATTTACTAAGTGTAAGTATAGCAGACGTATAACAGTATTTCAGCATTTGAATGGTTCTTGTTGTTATGATTATATATAAATTATGTATATAAAGTAAGGCTGCAGTGTTACATTAGTACTATTCAGTAGTTCTCAGTGTGAATGTATGGTTCTAGGACACATTATAATTGGTATTCAACCTTTGCATTATGTGGTGCCTCTTTAAAGTTTAAAAAGGTTCTTCACCTTTTATCTTTAACCTTTAAAAGGTTCTTTTAACAAATCTTTTTATTCCTTCTTTCTCGCATTCATTTTTCATTTATTTAATCTTTCTTTTTCTTTCTTTCTCTTTCTTTCTTTTTCTCTTTCTGTCCTATAATTTCCATTCTTTCATCCTTTCTTTTCTCTCTATTACATTTTTCACGTATTATTTCCTTAATCTGGTGTTCAGGTTGGTTCTAAGCTGTTGTTTGTGAGTGATGTTGATTTGAGGGTCCAGCTCTACAGTGGTCATTCTCAGTGTGGTCTGTAGCTGTAGTCCCCTATTAAGGCCCGTGAGTGCTGCCCCCATTACTGAGGTTAGAGGCCGCTCCTGTGGGGAACTGTCATGCTCCATTACTCACACACTGACAGAAAAGCCCTGAGTTTAAACTTCTCTCCTCTCCAGCCAAACTGCTCACTGCTTTAACCCTTCAGAAAACGTCACTTTACTCCTGCTGTAATATACATTCTATACATGGTAAGTTTCATAATATTTAAATTACTTTCTGTATCAACAGGTTGGAATTTGTATATAAAATGTATTCAGTGTCAATAAAACAAAAACTTTGGCAAACATTACAGCCTGATTTTGTCATTACTGAAGATGACTGTGAGCTTAAAAGTTTAAACTCATGGTTCTATTAAAGCTCCACTTTACAAGCTCATGATAATGACATGAAACACTGAAATTATTTAAATCTGAAGTGTTAAAATAAAAATACAAAAAATAATATATATATATATATATATATATATATATATATACACAAATAAATAACTGTTAATAAATATTTGTATCATATTTGAATCATGCATGTATCTGATTTAATGTTCTTATTAATTAATAATTAATACATTTTATATTTTTGTTATTATTCAAATATAATCAATTGCTTCATTGTCAAAGGGATGTTGCAGATGTCTCACAAATGCAAATATGTTTTAAATATAATACACTTGGCTCTAAAGGGTTAAAACAAGAAAAATGTATTTTTCTTGTATGTAAACAAGATTTAAGATCATCTGAATTGCTATGTTTGTGTTTTGTATTAGATTTAAATTAATAAAGAGAGTCACTTTATAAGCTGTTTCCGAGCTTAATTTTCAGCAGGGAAAACAGTTTGAACAGGCTGAGTTTGGAACC
>CM067514.1:12522904-12542904 GCA_034509495.1 Acestrorhynchus altus | reverse complement strand
GATTATCTTGACAAATTGGATAAACATCTTCTGCGTGACAGGCCGCTGATGGAGAGCAGGTAGTGCTGCACACCTGGTGGAGGTTTGCTCTGTGTGTGTGTGTGTGTGTGTGTGTGTGTGTGTGTGTGTGTGTGTGTGTGTGTGAGGGAGTGAGTGAGCGAGTGAGCGAGCAAGAGAGGTGTTTGTCTCGGACAGGTAACGACAAGCAGGACGGCACAGGAGCTTTCCAAAACACCACACACACTGGGCTTCAGGTACACAAGTGGGAGGGAGGGAGAGAGAGAGAGAGAGAGAGAGAGAGAGAGAGAGAGAGAGAGAGAGATAAACAAGAGTAAACAGAAAACTGATATTAAGAGCTGGTGGGGGAAAGAAAGAAAGAGTGAAATAGTGGTAAAGAGAGACTAAGAGAAAGGCGGCTGTAAAAATGAGAGAATGAAAGATGTCATGTCTATAGGTGGAGGTGAGCTGTTCTGTCCTTTCTGACCTCCCACTGTTTCCATGGCCATCCGTCAGTGCCAACAGGCTAAGGCTGAAATTCTATATGTATTTCAGAGCATTGACTGAAAACCACAGACATACACACACACACACACACACACTGATCAGAGTTCAATTTAACTGATCAGAAATAAACTAATCTGAACTGAAATGATCTGATCTAAACTGAAATGAATTGAAATAAACTGAACTGAACTAAAGTGATGATGAAGTGAATTTATGTGATGTGATCTGATTTGAACTTAAATGGATTAATCAGAACTGAACTGGATTAAAAGTCAGTAAATGATCAGTATGATGTTGGTTATGGGATGTCAGTGGGTGAAGGACATGTGTTGCTGTACTTTGCCTGGAGCTGGAGTGTGTGGCGTGCTGCTGATGGTGGTAATGAGACAGGTGTAATGGCCTTTAGATTCTGACCTGAGGGAACTGTCCACTGTGATTGATCATGTCCAGGGAAATGGGCCTCACACACCTCAGATCAGCTTACACTCCGAAACTCTGCAACAAGATTATATTACCTCTCTCTCTCTCTCTCTCTCTCTTTCTCACACACACACACACACACAATTTCTCACTTTTAACACACTTACCACTTTCTCTCTTTATTTTTTATCTCTTGTCCCATTAGTTTATGGCTCCATTTTTCTTTTCCTCTGTATTTATGATCTATTTGTATTATTTCTCCCTGTTTCTCTTCCTCCTTTAAACTTTTCATTTTAAACAGGGTGTGTGCGTGTGAGTGTGTGTAGATTGTGTATGTTTTCCTACACTCAGATTCTATCTTTCTCTCTCTCTCTCTCTCTCTCTCTCATACACACACACACACACACACTGTTCAAAAAGAGTTTTGCAGATTTTGGGTGAGTACGGTTCCTTCCAAGACGTTCAGTTCTGATGTGTCAGAGACCAGCAGAACCACAGCAAGGTTAATTTATCAAACACCATTAAGCATCCTCATGGGGCTTCGCTTTGACAGCTCCATCGTTTTTGCCATTCTTACACAGGATTTGGAGTCTTCCTATCACACAGTTTTATTTCCAGTGTCTCTACAGGGGGTAACTTGATCATACTTAACGGATTTAGAAGCAAGTTTTCTTAATTAACTACATAACCTACTTTGCCATATGTACATCCACTGGTCTGACACAGCTTTCCAGCTTTAAAGCGCTCGCTGCAACTCCATGGCAGCACAAGGTCAAATGGGAGCGTTTTGCTGGCTTATGGAGGCGCAGCATTTCTCTTCTGCGGCTAAAGTATTTTTAAGCTTTTCAGTTTGGCTCAGAATCTTCTGTTGCTCTGAACACGCTGTCATGGTCCTCACTCCAAACATGGATACACAACTGTTCTTCAGAGAGACTTCAGCTCAGCCTATAAGACTGTGTGCATTAGCAGCATAACTAAAATTCATAATTGTAAACACACAGCTAATAGCAAAGATTGCACTGTTAAATGCACATTTTCCACACGTCTCAGAAACATTGATGACACTGCATTTTATGCTAGAATGTCAATCAGATTTGAAAGCATAAAGCTTCCTGTATAACTCAATGACTGTGCTACAGATGGACCACATGGTTCTATGAACGTGAAGCCTAAATGGTCAGCCATGGTGTCAAATTTGCAGCCAGAGTCTGCCCGGTAGAGACCTTTTTGTGTTGACCTACCCACAGTATCTGTTCAACAACCCCGTCTTCTTATGAGATCCCCGCCTTTAGGATTAAAGCTGATTCTCTTAGAAAAATGATTTCTGGACGGAAAGAAATTGTGCGTTGTGATATTTACACAGTAAAAACTAACAGCTGGAATTAGAGAGTGGAGATGCAACTATAGTACAGAGAACAATTTGATTGAATGTGGTCAGTTGTAATGGTTGCACAAAGACAAAAACAAGAAAGGTGGCTGTACATGCTGCAGTTGAGGATTTTCAAACAAACAGTGGATACAAAAAGACAATGGTACTAAAAACTAACACAAACCATTAACACTGAACCTAGACAAACAGACAGAGGAAGCACATGGTAACAGACTTAAACAAATGACCCAACAGGAACTCTTCTGAAACAAAGGGTCTTAAATACAGGGACAACATTAGACCCACCTGGAACAGGCTAATGAAGGGGCAGGGTAACAAAGGAGACACACCTGGGAATGGGCGGAGCAAGGGAGGAGACAGGACCAAAACAAAAACACAGAAGCACATGGGTGAAAGATAAAACAAAGACAGGAGAGTAACAGGACTGATACATGACAGCAGCTTTGCCATTAACAAAGTATGAGAATTGGTGGAGTTAATCGTCAAACTGCAACAAGCCATATTTGTCCATCTTTAATAAACAGCCATTGGTAAATCTGTTTATTTGTCTCACAATAAAAAAATCCAAATTCAACCTTACACAGTCTGTCTTGTTACATAAGACCCCTATAAACACTCTGTCCTGTGATATAAGACCCCTATAAACACTCTGTCCTGTGATATAAGACCCCTATAAACACTCTGTCCTGTGATATAAGACCCCTATAAACACTCTGTCCCGTGATTTATGTCCCCTATAAACACTCTGTCCTGTGAAATAAGACTCATATAAACACTCTGTCCTGTGCTATAAGACCCCTATAAACACTCTGTCCTGTGATATAAGACCACAATAAACACTATGTCCTGTGATATAAGACCCCTATGAACACTCTGTCCCACAATATAAGACCACTATAAACACTCTGTCCTGTGATATAAGACCACAATAAACACTCTGTCCTGTGATATAAGACCCCTATAAACACTCTGTCATGTGATATAAGACCACAATAAACACTATGTCCTGTGATATATGACCCCTAGAAACACTCTGTCCTGTGATATAAGACCTATTTAAACACAATTATTTCATATCATTGCTGTCCAATGAAATACATGTATCTCCAAAATGGTGACTTTACAGGAGAAATATAAATGTTATTAACTTTGTAAGTGAATGTAAAAGAAGAGTAATTAACAGTCATTTTAGAGCATTTCTGTTGATCTGTTCCTCCAGAATTATTTACACCACAAAACCATGTTGGGGTCTCTTTACAAGAACCTGAGAGTAATGATCCTCTCACTGCCATAAACAGCCAAGAAAGACAAATCTAATCTTGTCTTTTGGTGAAATTGGCCTTTTATCTGGCTGCGGTACTCCAATTCCTCACCAATTTCATGCAGCATGGATACACATACATTCACTACCCGCCCAGCACAGCCCACGCATTGCTAAAAATAATTCATGAGCAAACAGCTTCCCTTTTTTTCTGCATGTGAGAAAATGTGAAAGGATCCACTAATCAAGCCACAAAAGGGGGCTGGCAAATAAGCGATGGAGACACAAGGCCTAACACACAAAAGGCCTTTGTGTGACACTCTCTGTCCCTTACTGCCTGGAAGTGTGTTATAGTTACCCGTTTTGGGGTGACCATACTGGGGCTAAGGATATGCTGCTTGAATAGACATGGATTACATCGTAAACTCCCACCTATTTATCACACCAGTCATTTTTAAATCGAGCTTAACTCAAACACGGTCAGTGAGCTGCAGCTATAAATGACCACATGTTGTGTGAGATGTTTAATCTGTGGCTCCCCTCAATCTGTTTACTGTTTATTCATATCTCTATGTTTGGACATCCATGGGGACAAGCAGACAGTTAGACAGTAACTCCACTTTAGAGCTCAAGAGTGGTGCAACTGTCTAACTACTTGATTGCTGAGAAAAAATAGATTATAAATTCAAACTCCATCAACCTTACCCCTTCGTGTGATCAGGAGTCTGACCAAATGAAGGCCCCATCCATCTTTTCACCTTCAATTTTAGGAGTAGATTAATGTTTAGGTTAAGTTTAGATTAAGGTTTGGTTTAGGTATAGATTAAGATAAATTGCATTTAGTTTAAGGTTTGGTTTAGGATTAAGTTTATAGGTTAAGTTTAGTTTAGGTGCAGCTTAAGATAATTATTAAGTTTTAGGAGGTTTGAGGTTTAAAGTATTAGGTTCAGGTTTGGTTTAGGTGTAGATAAATATATAGGTTAAGTTTAGGTTAAGGTTTGGTTTAGATGTAGATTAAGATATACTGTAGGCTAAATTTAGATTAAGGTTTGTTTTAGGTGTAGACTAAGATATAGGGTACGTTTTAGGTTAAGCTTAATTTAGGTGTAAATTACAATATAAATTTAGTATAAAGTTGGGTTTAGTAGTAGATTATAGGTTAAATTTAGGTTGGTTTGGTTTGGTTTAGGTGTAGATTAAGTTGTATGTTAGGTTTAGGTTAATGATTTACTAGTAGATTAAGGTATAGGTGAAATTTAGGTTAAAATTAGGTTTAGGAGTAGATTAAGGTATGGGACATGGTTAGGTTTAGGAGTAGATTAAGGTATGGGATATGGTTAGGTTTAGATTAAGGTAAGTATATTACATTCACATTTGTGTAGTTTTTGCCTGGTTACAGAAATTTTGGTTTTGACTAGTTGATTTTCAGAGACCACTGCCTCTAGTATGAACAAAGCCTGTAATATTTTCTTCTGGGAATAATCCATTGGAGGGGGAGGAACACTATAAGATTAAACATCCTGTATAAAAAAAAGTATTAATTTCATCTGCAGCTCATTTACCATTTTTAAAGATTGACTCATATCTGTTACCAAACTGAGATGCAGAAGTAAAACATGTTAACAGAGTTAGTTTTGTCTAAACTAAGTTAAGTCTGTAATCAGTTACTGCATCATGTAAAGTTACATTTACATTGTACTAAAATACTGCACATTTTAGGGTTAACTCTGGAGAGCGGCTGGCTCCCACCGCTCCCACCGCTCTCCTGTAGCTGCTAATTTCCAGATTAAGGGAACAGGAAATGGATTTAATCTCTTACAGCTTCATTAAATTTCAAGAATTGTTTTGTGCTTTTTTTCCTCTGTGAATGAATGAGCAAAGACTTCTTAAAGCTTAACACGTGAAACATTCGCTCATTACTGTAGCATACAATGGCTAACACTTTTTACAACTCGCCATAACATTACAGTCACCGCCACAGTACTTGGAATGGGAAGGCTAATCCAGTTAAAAAAGAGAGCTGTGAAAAAAGCAGCAATGTCATGTAAAGCTTTCTGAAGATACATTATATGGAACTATTAGGACACCTGCACATTCATTCTTTCTTCCAAAATAAAGGGTGTTAAAAAAAACAAAAACAATTGTTTCTACTTCTTCTAGATTTTGGAGCATCGCTGTGGATTTGATTGCATTCATTGACAAGAGTAGTAATGAGATCAGAATGTTGGATGATCACCACACCAACTCTTCCCCAAACCCCCATGTCATCCTAAAAGTCTTGGATGGAGAATCATCATTCCAGAGAACACAGTTCCACTGCTCCATTGCTCATAAACCTGCATGCAGTGTATGATGGCTCTAAAAATGCTTAGAACCCTTACCAGCTTCTGGCTTAGCTGTTGTCATTTCAAGAATATGAGGAAGGAAGAGTTAAAAAGCATTGCTGTTCAGCTCAGTCGCAGATGGGCTGGGATGAGTGTGGCCTTTTGCCATGAACTACATTTTTCCTTCTCTGATCTGGCTCGGCCACACTCAAATGGCTCCCAGAGTTCTTCAGAAATGGTAAAGCTGGCTGGCTGCAGCCTTTTCATTTATGTGATTTACAAAAAGGCCTGCAGTTCCACCTGGGAAATCAGCTCAAAAAGAGGCTTCGCAGACACGGCCAGCTCAGACAGAGCTCTGGTAGAAGACTGAAGACTCGACAGGATTGTTTGCTGTGATCAAGCTTAGCAGTATTTTTTTGTGTTACGTTAAGTTACACCCATTGCTGACACAGATGTGCAAATGCACAAACAACTTGTCTAGTCCTTGTAGAGACATACTGACAATAGAATAGGATTCTCTGAAGCAAATAAACATGATCCTATTGGTACCATTCCAGGTGCATTGAAGTGTAGAACAGTGAGCATGTGTTCTCTGGAATGATGATGCTCCATCCAAAACTTTTGGAATGAGTTGAGGAGTTGGGGAGGTGATGTGGTGGGGTGGGGATCATCCAACATCCTGACCTCACTAATGCTCCTGTCACTGAATGCAGTCAAATCCTCAAATCAATACTCCAAATTCAAGTAGAAAGCCTTCCCTGGATTTTAACTCTTTTTAAAACCATTGATTTTGAAAACAATACGTGAAACAATGAGCAGGTGTCCCAATACCTTTATCCAAATAGTAAATGCTGATTGAAACATTACCTTTTCATTTTATCATTTAGCATGCACTAGACTGACTCGCTGCTGTGAACTACATTTGCACTGGATTTTCAGAGCTGAATGACTTGTAAAAGTTACCCCACCCATGCACACATGATGTAAAAAGACCTCTGGAGATCAAATGTGATCAGGATTACGGATGAGTTTTTGTGTCACAGGGTTTCATTGTCGTTTTTGTGACCGGAGGTGGAGCTAGCTAACCCCTTCAGCTTGCAGGGCTTCAGCAGCATGTCATAAGAAACTCCAGCAGTCCATTGATGATATCTGGAGTGTGGAGCACTACTTGCCTTCTGGCGTGCCACACAAAACACTTTGAATGGGGCTTCTGGTGTGTCTCTGAAGCAGCAATCTGAGCCGAGCCAAAACGGAGAGAAGAAACAAAACCACCCAGTGACTTTATTTACAGCCTGTGAACACCATCTTTGTTCCAGGGCTCTTACTGTACCTGCTGTACAAGTGCAAATAAGACAAACATCTGATTTATTCAGAGCCAGATGGAGAAATGCAACCCATCAGCAAGGCAATCAGTGTGGCAGTGCAAACAAGACAGAATCACTGCAGGACAAAGAAGCATGTACCCATTATATTTTATTTTATAAAAGAACCACACCATACCAACCATAACATTATGACTACCTCCTTGTTTCTACATTCACTATTTTATCAGCTCTACTGCCCAAACCCAAGCACATTGTAATTCTATAATGACAGACCGTAGTCCATCTGTTTCTCTGCATACTTTGTTAGCTTCCATTCACCCTGTTCTCCAATGTTCCGGTCCCCACAGGGCCACCACAGAACAGGCACTATATGGGTGGTGGGTCATTCTCAGAACTGCAGTGACACTGACACAGTGGTGGTGTGATAGAGTTGTCTTGTGCTGGTACGACTGGATCAGACACAACAGTACTGCTGGAGTGTTTAAACACTATCCAATCCCACTCCAATCCCACAATCCCACATTAGACTCTTCCCTACCTAGTTGCTCCACCTTGTAGATGTCAGAGGCAGATGTTAAAGGGAGATAAATGTGAGAGTAATTTTAGCCTTCAATTAAAAATATTTCATGCTACTGCTTTGCTTTTATTAGTGACTTTTATCTGTTTGTTTGTTTGTTTGTTTGTTTCATTTAACACAAGGTAATGGTGGAGTCATTGTTCTGAGGTTGACTGATTTCTCTGGTGAAACTAAAAATGTTTACCGAACATTATGGTATTATTCACACACTCCGTTCATGTGGCAGACAGCTGCTCAGTCTGTATGTTTTAACTGCAGCTCTGTGTCCAGTTTGAGGGAATTGTTACTGTAAAAATGTAACTGTAAGAAGTTTCTATTTAATGTAAATAACACAGATTTTACTTAAATTATTTAGTAAAGTCAATCATTCTGTATAAACCCATTATTAAAGGATTCTTCAGATTGGTTTGAAAGTGCTTGTAGATAATTCAATAGCATCAAAATATAACTCCACCCACTAGTCCTAACGTTAAACGTCCACTGGCCCCCTAGTGGTCATGTTGCTGACAGAATGAAAATGGACTTGTGTTAATTACGCATTTGCTGGTGTAAATCTGCATCCAGAGAAGTGATAGTGCATTTATGTTTACACTGCACAATGAAATAGATCTCATAGATTTGTGAGCTGTCATGTTTCATTGTGATCTAAATGATGCACAGGTTTTCCGTTCTTGTTGGATACACTGTGCTTTTTTCTGAGACAGTGCATTCACTTATTTACAGCACAGTTTATATTGGTAAGCACTCATTAATGTTTTTATATTTAATCAGAAAAGCATGAGAGATGTTTCATTAATATTATGCATGTGTTTTCTTGTCCAGAATCAGAGTGTGTGAATAAGCTAATGTGTAAATACTCTATTTATATGACATGTTGGTATGTTCTTATCATTATTCTCATTTTTATTTTTCTCCTCCTGTGTTCATCTGTTTTGCTACTGCGAGGGACTTGCAACTCCATTCACCCTTACACCTGTGTAATGTGATGTGATAATTAAACGTGGCTAGATATTGCTTTCAAAATACATCTTGTAACATTATGCCAAAGTTGTAAGGGGTGCTATCTTTCAAAATGTCTTAAGTAAGAATATATTATAATACATTATGAAACCTGAAACACATGACCACGTCAGGGCAAATGTATTCCACATTTTAAAGTAATAAATACATTACTTTACAGTGAAGCATGTCTTTGATATTGATAATCCTGAGCTGAATTATGAATAAATAGGGGATAAACAGATACCAGTGTTGATGGAAACTAACTTTTAAGGCCTCTTGTTAAATCTTTCTCTGAGTTGTGGGTGTACAGTTTAGTCAGTATATGCCCATCCACATGAAGGGGAAGGATTTACAAGGGCCATTTGCAAAGGGACCTAGTCATGACTAGCATCCATACTTTTGGCTTGTGGTGTAATATATTGACTCAAACTGGCCACCAATAACTGAGAGTTACATTCACAACTGACAAAAGGCAAAAGCGTTCCTGTTTCGCGATCGGGTCATACTCTCCCTCTGTCTTTAGCCGTCATTGTAAGGAAAAACTGACCAGTGTAGGGTGCTCATCTCCGTTCCCTCATACAGCCAGCCTGTTTGGATCTGGATGAACTCCGCTCTGTTCACCCCTCAACCCCACAGCAGCAGGAAGAATACAACCAGTCATGGCCTTTCTGAAAGGCCACATGTGCACCGTAACACCACGTGGAATGGCACTTTTGGAAATATCCATATCAGTTATGTGTGTTGGCTGATAGAATACTGTTGATTTATCCTCTTGCGACAGCTCCAGAGAGACCTCAGTTTGTTACTGAAATAAATGCTAAGTGTGCCTTCAGGCTATGAGATTCATCAGATTTGTCTTATTTGTTCAAATTTGACTCCAAATATGTCAAATTCCACTTGATTCTATTTAAATAAATTAAATTCCAGGATATGAAATTATTTTGCAACCATGTCTTATGGTTCGTTTTATAAAAAAATCATAGCACACCAAACATAACATTAAGACCACCTCCCTGTTTCTATATTCACTGTGTATTTTATCAGCTGCACTGACAGGAGCACTTTGTAGTTCTATTATTACAGACTGTAGTCCATCTGTTTCTCTGTATACTTTGTTAGCCTCCTTTCATCCTGTTATTTAATGATCTGACCGCCACAGGACCACCACAGTGTAGGCACGATATGGGTGGTGGGTCATTCTCAGAACTGCAGTGACAGTGACACAGTGGAGTGTTGGTGTATTTTGAGTTGGTACAAGTGGATCAGACACAGCAGCACTGCTAAGTCCACTCACTGTCCAGGGGTTAAGGATTTAGGACAGGAGCTCTACAGAAACAATGGGTCTTAAATACAGGGACAACATTACACACACCTGGAGCTGGGAAATGAAGGGGCAGAGTTAATCATGAGACACAGGTGGGAAAGGGTGGAGCAAGGGAGGACACAGGACCAAAACAAAAACAGACAAAACAAAAACAAGACAGGAAGACAGGAGAGTAACTGAAAATCTGAAATCCCCCCAGTATAGTACATTATATGTGTACCAGACGATTCTAAGGTGTGTTCAAAAAATATTATCCCTAAGGCTTCATTTCTACAATTTGAATGGTACCAATTATGAATTTAACTCTATTGAAATGTCTGGGTCAGAGTAGGCAGTGGTGGAGCCAACCAACTGGCCAACCAATAAGACTAAACTGGTGATAGCAGGGAGAAAGGAGAGAATTACTGCCAATAGAATAGGACTCTCTGGAGCAGATAAACACAGACCTTTTGGCACTATGACTAAAGTCAGGTGTGGGCTAACATGGTATAAAGACCCCCAGCATTGAGTTGTGGAGCAATGGAAATGTGTTCTCTGGAATGATGGAGCTCCATCACTCTTTCACCTATTGATCAAGGTTTTAATCCAACCTCTGTTACACACCCATTGGGGTGACCTTAGGCTCATGTGAAACCGGTTCTGTTGGAGGTTGTACAAGCTTTGTATATGCAACAGAATACCTATGTCAGTCCTGGTAACGCCTAAAATTAGCTGAACTTTGTCATTTGAAGGTCTGTCCGGACACTTTTAGAGCTACAAAATGACATATGACAGCAAGTGCATTCCTTACTTTCTAATTTAAAATAATAAGTCAATTTTTTCCTGACTTTCACAAAAGTATAAAGTATATGACCAAAAATATAAGAGCTGGATGGGGTTTCTGTAACCCCCCACCACCACCACCACCACCACCACACACACACACACACACACACACACACATAGACAAAAAAACACTCTCATATACTCTCATATAGCTCCACACTCTACTGCTCTCCGTCTGCGGAGGAGACACCTCTCTGTTCGCTCCTCATTTGTATAATGTCAGGTCATGGATGAAATTGAGTCTTATGCAGGAGGATTGAAGTTTTAATTCGGGCCTCCGCGCTCTGGGGCATCCACACAGCCTGCCCCGCCCCCCGCCATCCCATCAATTACAGCACACACAACCTATACACACACACCTCTCTCACCCCCACACTCACCCCTCTCTCTTTCTTTCTCTTCATCTCTCTTTCTCTCACTTTTCCTCCTCTCCACCAACTCTCTTTTCTCCCTCTGTCTTTCTTGTCCCCTCATTTTTCTGTTGCTCCCCCTATCACTGGTGCTTTCCCTGTGTTGCCTTCAGTTTCTTTCTCTTTTTCACTCAAAATTTATTTTTCTTTCATTTCTCACTTTCTCTTGCTTCCCCTTCTCTCTATCGCTCTCCTTTTCTTTCAATCTTTTCCCTCTCTCACACAACACACCCCTCTATCTTTCTTCATCTCTCTCTCTCTCTCTCTCTCTCTCTCTCTCTCACACACACACACACACACACACACACACACACACACACACACCTTCTTTCTGTTGTTGCTGTCTTGCTATTGTTGTGTAGCTGTGCTGAATCATTAATGTGTTGTGTGTTGGGAGGGTTTGAAATAAAGGAGAACAGATGAACAGCTCTATGGAAGTGAGGCCGGGTTTGTGCTACTGGTGTTTTTGATAATATGCTGTATCTCTCAGGTGCTGTAAGGTCTGTAGTTTTCAGTATCTGTGGCCTAAAGCTATAGTATCAGGTGTTTTTATAACACACTGCATTTCCACTGTGCATCTGTCAGACCGCTGCATATTTAACTTACTCAGACCCGTGGGCTGTCAGGCCCCAGGCAAGTGGAGGTAAATGAACTCTCTAACTTTCTGAAGATCTGAGACAGAAAGAGCAGCAGACTCTACCCACCAGCATGTGATTACTGTAATACAACACTGCAAAACATCATATCTGAGAAAGTGAAATCATCAGCATCTATTTCTTCTATATGGACACAAGTATTAGGACACCTAAATGTGGGAGAAATTTTGGGAGGGGCTAAGGGTTGGCACTGCAAGCCTCGAGCCCAGTCGGATGGGAGGCGAGGCATGCTGGGAGGCAGTTAATTGGGGGGTCTGGACTGAAGGACATGGCAGATGTGTGGCAGTTCCTGAGCTATGTATGCAGGACTGTCCAGCCCAGCACCCATGCCTCAGTGCCAGCCATCTGAGCTCTGCGGGTTACAGCGTGGGCAACTGTTGAGCCTGAGCCTAGTTGGGAGGTGGAGTTGGTTACTGTAGCTGCTCCTATTACTGCGGTACCTGACGCATTGTATCCTGCACCGTATCCTGCATCAGCTGCGGCAATGGAGTCACGCCACGTGACATTGACTTTTGTCTGCATTCCTGAGTTGAGGGCGGAGCCTTCTGCCTGTATTCCAGAGTTGTGGGCAGAGTCTTCCGCCAGAGTTCCTGAATCGAGGGTGGAGCCTTCCACCAGTGTTCCAGAGGCTGATCCTGCAACCAGTGTTCCAGAGGTGGAGTCTGCCATCAGCATTCCAGAGGCAGATCCTGCCGCCAGTATTCAAGAGGCAGAGTCTGCCGCCAGCATTCCAGAAGCGAGGGGCGGAACACACCGCCACTGTTCCAGCATCAGGGGTGGAACCTGCCACCACTGTTCCTCTGGTGTATGCAGTTGCTGCATCTTCAACTAAGTCTGCGGCCCAATCCCCATCTTACAGGAGGATGGTTTAACATTGCATCGGCCTCCAGAAATATGCCCAGTTTGGCTCCATGAACTGTTGGGACATTAGCCAGTTCTGGGCCCAATTCCCAGTCAATGTCCATGTCTATGTCTCAGCTCATGTCCATGTGTGTACCCATGTCTCAGTCCAGTTCTGTCCTTGTGTCCGTATCTATTGCAGTTTTGGTTCCAGTGTCTGCTCCTGTCTTTGTTCCAATGTTTGGTTTTGTCACCCCTGTCCCTGTCACCATTTTTGTGTCCATCCCTGTCCTTGTGTTTGTTCTCATCCCAGTACCTAGTCCTGTCTCATCCCTAATCCAGTCCCCTGTCATGTCTGTTTCTCCTGTCCTGTCTCATTTTCCCATGTTGTCCATGTACTTAAGAGCCTTCATTTCAGTCAGTCTTGGTCAGTCCTTTTCTTTCGGTTGTTGTTTGTTCCTGTAGAGATCAAGTGAGTCTGTTTTTTATGCCTAGTGTTTGTTACTGTCTTGTGTTTGCTCAGCATATTCCTTTCATTTTGTATTTAATTTAGTTTATCATTAAATCCTCAACCCCAGCAAGTACCTCTATTTCTCTTGTCTACGTCTTTGTTTCCTCTGTGCTCAAACATTACAAATTTGCATTTTAATGCATGTAATATATATTTGATCACCTACCAACCAGCAAGAATTCTGGCTCTCACAAACCTGTTAGTTGTTCTTTAAGAAGGCCTCCTACTCTGCACTCATTGCCTGTATTAATTGCACCTGTTTGAACTTGTTACCTGTATAAAAGACACCTGTCCACACACTCAATTTATCATACTCCAACCTCTCCACCATTGCCAAGAGCCGTGATGCAAGAGCTCACCTTTAGGGGTTAGGTTGATTCTGAAAAAGGCCAGGAATCAGACCATAACTACATGGGAGGACCTTGTCAATGACCTGAGGAGAGCTGGGAGCACATTCTCACTGTTAATTAACTGTTAGTAACACACTACACCATCATGTACTAAAATCCTGTAGGGCACACAAGGTCCCCCCTGCTCATACCAGCACATGTCCAGGCCAGTTTGAAGCTTGCCAGTGACCATCTTGGTGACCCAAAGGAGGCATGGGAGAAGGTAATGTGGTCAGATGAGACCAAAATATAACCTTTTGTATCAACTACACTCCCCATGTTTTGAAGAAGAAGAAGGATGAATACAACCCAAAGAAAACTGTCCCAATTTGAGCACTTGTCATTTTCCCTCCAAAATGTCATGTGACTAGTTAGTGTTACTAGGTCTCAGGTGTGCATAGGGAGCAGGTGTGTTCAATTAGTCCAGCTCTCACATGCTCTCATACTGGTCAATGAAAGTTCCAACATGGCACCTCATGGAAAAGGACCCTAAGCCTGTCAGTGCTCAGACCATACGCCGCACACTTCAAATTGGTCTGCATGGCTGTCACCCCAGAAGGAAGTCTCTTCTGAAGTCGCAACAGTTTGCTCACAACATGTCAACAAAGGACATGGATTTCTTGAACCATGTCCTATGGTCTGATGAGACCGAGATTAATTTGTTTGGTTCAGATGGTCTCAAGCACGTGTGGCAGCGATCAGGTGAGGAGTACAAAGATAAGTGTGTCATGCCTACAGTCAAGCATGGTGGTGGGAATGCCATGGTCTGGGGCTGCATGAGTGCAGCAGGTGTTGGGGAGTTACATTTCATTCAGGGACACATGAACTCCAATATGTACTGTGAAATAATGAAGCACAGCATTATCCCCTCCCTCTGGAAACTTGGTCACAGGGCAGTGTTCCAGCATGATAATGACCCCAAACACACCTCTAAGACAACCACTGCTTTATTGAAGAGGCTGAGGGTAAAGGTGATGGACTGGCCAAGCATGTCTCCAGACCTAAACCCAATAGAACATCTTTGGGGCATCCTCAAGTAGAAGGTGGAGGACCACAAAGTCTCCAACATCTGCCTGCTCCATGATGTCATCATGGAGGAGTGGAAAAGCATTCCAGTGGTATCCTGTGAAGCTCTGGTAAACTCCATGCCCATGTTAAGGCAGTTCTGGAAAAATGGTGGCCACACAAAATATTGACACAGGAACTTTCACTAAGGGGTGGACTCACTTTTGTTGCTGCTGGTTTAGACATTAATGGCTGTATATTGAGTTATTTTGAGGGGAGAATAAATTTACACTGTTATATAAGCTGCACACAGACCACTTTTCATTGTGTCAAAGTATCATTTTTTTCAGTGTTGTCCCATTAAAAGATATACTTAAATATCTGCAGGAATGTGAGGGGTGTACTCACTTTTCTGATACACTGTACATAAGTATTCCCAGCCTTTGCTCAATACTTTGTTGAAGCACCTTTGGCAGCAATTACAGCCTCACGTCTTTATGAGCAGAATGCTAAAAGCTTGACACACCTGTTTTTGGGAAGTTTTCCCATTCTTCTTTGCAGAACCTCACAAGCTCCATTAGATTGGATGGGAAGCATTGGAGCACAGCCATTTTTAGATATCTCAAGAGGTGTTCAATCTGGTTCGCAATGATGGTCTCCAGCTACTGCTCACCGCTCGTGGAGTTCGCTATCATCAGAGCCAGACCCTTCCATCTGCCCAGGGAACTGAACACTGTGTACATCATAGCAGTGTATGTTGCACCTAGCGCTAATACCAGCGCTAATGCTAATGCTAACGCGCTCTGTGAACTACACAGTTCCATCATAAAAATCCAGAACTCTCACCCTGACGGACTGTTCATTGTTGCTGGAGACTTCAACCACAGTAACCTGAAGTCTCTGCTGCCCAGCTTTCATCAGTATGTGGACTTTCCAACCCGGGGGGCTAATGTGCTGGATCTTGTTTACACAAACATTCCCGGTGCATACAAAGCTGATCCCCGACCCCACTACGGCTACTCAGACCACATCTCTGTCATGCTCATTCCTGCATACAGACCTCTCATCAGACGTGCCAAATCAGTACAGAAGCAAGTGACAACCTGGCCTCCAGGAGCCATCTCTGCTCTTCAGGACTGTTTTGAGCACACTGACTGGGACATGTTCAGAGTAGCTGCTACATCTGATGACTCCATCAACCTGGAGGAGTACACAGAATCAGTGACTGGCTACATCAGCAAGTGCATTGATGATGTTACTGTCTCCAAAACCATCACAACACGCCCCAACCAGAAGCCGTGGATGACTGCAGAGGTACGTGAGCTGCTGAGAAACCGGGACAAGGCCTTCAAGTCAGGCGATAAGGCAGGCCTCAGAACAGCCAGAGCCAAGCTCTCCCGGGGCATCAGAGAGGCAAAGCGCACCTACGCAGAGAGGATCCACAACCACTTCAAGGACACTGCGGACACGCGGCGCATGTGGCAGGGCATACAGACCATCACCAACTACAAGGCCCCCTCTCCTGCTTGTAGTAGCGATGCCTCCCTCCCAGACGCGCTGAACACGTTCTACGCAAGGTTTGAAGCACAGAACTGCACGGCAGCAAGGAAGACCACACCTTCTCCAAATGACCAGATACTGCACCTGTCCTCAGCCGACGTGCGGAGAACTCTACTCAGAGTCAACCCACGGAAAGCCCCTGGACCAGACAGCATACCTGGCAGAGTGCTCAGAGGATGTGCTGAACAGCTCGCAGATGTTCTCACGGACATCTTCAACATTTCTCTGAGCACTGCTGTTGTGCCAACGTGCTTCAAGACGTCCACCATCGTTCCTGTGCCAAAGAAGTCTCAAGTGTCCTGCCTCAATGACTACCGTCCCGTTGCACTTACTCCCATTATCATGAAGTGCTTCGAGAGGCTGGTCATGAGGCACATCAAGAACCAGCTCCCCTCCTCACTGGACCCACTGCAGTTTGCGTATCGTCCAAATCGTTCAACAGACGATGCCATCTCAACTGCACTCCACCTGGCTCTCACCCACCTGGACAAGAAAGACTGCTACGTCCGAATGCTGTTCATCGACTTCAGTTCAGCATTCAACACCATCATCCCTCAGCACCTGATCGGGAAACTGAGCTTGCTGGGCCTGAACTCCTCCCTCTGCAATTGGGTCCTGGATTTCTTGACTGAGAGACCTCAGTCAGTCAGGATTGGTAACAACACCTCCAGGACCACCATACTGAGCACTGGTGCCCCCCAAGGCTGTGTGCTCAGTCCACTGCTCTTCACTCTGCTGACTCATGACTGTACTGCAAAGCACAGCTCAAATCACTTCATCAAGTTCGCTGATGACACAACTGTCGTTGGCCTCATCAGCAAGAACGACGAGTCAGCATACAGAGAGGAGGTGCAGCGGCTAACGGACTGGTGCAGAAACAACAACCTATCCCTAAACGTTGACAAAACCAAAGAGATGGTTGTTGACTTCAGAAGAGCACCAGGAAATCATCACCTACCACTGAACATTAACGGCTCTGCAGTGGAGATTGTGAGGAACACAAAGTTCCTCGGTGTTCACATAGCAGAGAACCTCACCTGGTCCCTCAATACCCGCACCATAACAAAGAAAGCCCAGCAGCGCCTCTACTTTCTGCGGAGACTGAAGAGAGCACACCTTCCACCACCCATCCTCACCATGTTCTACAGAGGGACGATAGAGAGCATCTTGAGCACCTGCATTACCGTCTGGTTTGGGAACTGCACCATCATGGATCGCAAGACCCTACAGCGGATAGTGAGGACAGCAGAAAAGATCATCGGAGTCCCTCTCCCCTCCATCAGTGACACCTACACCTCTCGCTGCCTCCGCAAAGCCACCAGCATTGTGGATGACCCAACCCACCCCTCACACAGTCTCTTCACTCTGATGCCGTCCGGCAGACGATACCGGAGCATCCGAGCCTCCACCACCAGACTCTGCAATAGCTTTGTTCACCAGGCAGTCAGACTCCTCAACTCACTGAGACAGAGCTGAAACTGAACCTCACACCATTCTTCACACCACATAAACCACACCAACACAAAACACTGGACTGAAAACCACCCAGCACTCTACACACACACACATACACACACACACACACACACACACACACACACACACACACACGCACTCGGCACATAGAGACTGGATCATCCCCATCCTATCAGCAATACTTGCTGCACACCAAGAACTACACTTCTACCTCAGTAACTGCTGTTATCATGCACATCTAGATGTACAGTATGTTACATATCTCTTGCACCTTATTCCCACCATTCATCTCACTTCTTTGTACCAATCGGTATTGTACTGTCCTGTCCTGTCTGTTGAACTGTCTCTTGTTCACTGTATTTATTGTATTTATTGTACTGTTTGCACTTTATGTCGTCCAATTGTATTGCTGCTCCATGTTGCACCTTGGTTCCGGAGGAACGCAATTTCATTGCACTGTGTACCTGTACTCGGTTGTAATGACAATAAAAAGCCTTGACTTGACTTGACTTGACTTCAAGTCTGAGCTCTGGCTGGGCAACTCAAGGACATTCACAGAATCATTCCAAAGCCACCCCTTTGTTATCATGGCTGTGTGCTTAGTGTTGTTGTCCTGTTTGAAGATAAACCTTCATCCCAGTCTGAGGTCCAGAGCACTCTGGAGCAGGTTATGATCAAGGATGCCCCTGTACATTGCTGCAGTCATCTTTCCCTCAACCCTGACTAGTCTCCCAGTTCCTGCGTCAGAAAAACATCCCCACAGCAGGTACAGCAGAATTTACCACAGGTGTCCAATCAAGCTGTAGAAACATCTGAAGGATGATCAGTGGAAACATGATGCACCTGAGCACAATTTTGAGTGTCTTGGCAAAGGTTATTTTTTTATAAGCAGGAGTTTTGTTTGGAAAATTCTTCTGAACAATAAAGATAATTTCTAAAGCTTTATGATCTGACCATTATTTTTTGTTTTTGTTTTCCAATGTTATTTGTAATGGCTGTTCAGTGGTGTTTTTCATCAGACTCATGGTCTGATCTGATAGCACTGTTTGGTTTAAAGCACTGTTTGAACTGGTTTGAAGCACTAATTTAGTTTTGCAGGAATTAAAAACAGAAAAAAAAGTTATGAACAAGGTATTCCGATACCCTCAGATGTACTAGCAGAACATAAATAGGAGTAAATATAAGTAAATAGAATAGACACTTTCCATGGTAACTCTGTGGACGTATGGAGAACATAAAACAGAGCAGACGGGTGGTCTTAGTGAGTGTGAGCATATGAGTGAGGGTGAGTGTGAGACACTGAAACTCAGCAGCACTTCTCATATTAACCCCAGTGGCTCAGGTGTCAAAGCTTTGCCCTCCAACATTCCTTCATAAAGAAACACTGATTCCCTCATGGTGTGTCAGTGCGGCCTCGCTGGCCTCTATTAGTGAAGAACAGAGTGTACCGGTCAGTGTAACACACACTCATGCACACGCATGCCACCAAAGGGCCCAAACCACCCCCCAGTGCTAATGCCATTCTTTTGTTTGGTAAATGCTGCAGTGGTCAGAAGTGGGGATGAACTGAAGGCAGAGATCTGCTAGTGGCGTTCAGTCAGCTTGTTACTGTGTTTGACCCCTGCAGTTAATGCTAGCAGAGGCTAGTGAATGGGCCTAGGGGTCAGCGCCCAGTGACACATGACCACATGACCTGCTGCGGTTAATTCCGACAGAACAATGGCCTCGGCCCCAAAGGGAACTCATCCCATTACATCGCTGTGCCAAATTAATTGTTTGTTTTCTCACTGTGCTCTTCCTCTGACCTGACGGTCAACTTGTTTTAATAATGTTTTAGGACTTAATCTCAAGAAAAAGTGGGATGTAGCTCATTGAGAGTCTTGATTGATTCTGTTGAGGTCTGAGCAAGTGTCAGGGTCTCCAACATTCTACACACACTGGTTTTCTATCTCCCATTTTACTCAATGTGACTACTTGTCTCAGACAAAGTCTTGTGTGAGTGATTAAAGCCAGCTTTAGTGAAACAATGCTGTAATCAATAAGCTTAATTGAAAATGGGAAGCAATGTGGAGGCTGGAGCAGAGAGTGACTTGAGTGTGTAAATATACACAGAAAAGTGTGGCAAGAGAGAGAGAGAGAGAGAGAGAGAGAGAGAGAGAGAGAGAGAGAGAGAGAGAGAAAGAGAGAGAGAGAGAGAGAGA